>JACCIA010000001.1:3600000-4082500 GCA_018906985.1 Apocrypta bakeri | reverse complement strand
TAAAGTACCTATTATTGTGGAAAGATACTATGCCGAGAAACAGTTGCCACTGCTGGATAAATACAAGTTTTTGGTGCCAGATCATCTGTCGGTCACCGAACTGATTAAGATCATTAGGTATTTTCAAGAGTTACATTTTAATTTCTCACTTTCATTTGTAATTTCCATTCTGAACTAAATAGCTTTTTCATTTATTAGGAGGCGATTACAATTGCATCCCACACAGGCTTTCTTTTTATTGGTGAATCAAAGAAGTATGGCCAGTGGCAGTACCACAATGGCTCAGCTTTACCAACGAGAAAAAGACGAAGATGGGTTTCTGTACATTGTATTTGCAAGTCAGGAGGTCTTTGGTTAACGATGGAGTTAAACAAGCTATATTCGAGCTTTTTGTTTAAACTCTGTATTGGATTTGTTGATGTAACACCAAAAGGCAAACTTTTTTTGCCATGCAAAATTGTGAGAAACTAGCTATCGTCGAGCGATGATTTGATACTTACTATACCACTGAATGCAGTGTATCTATATGTAAACAACAATATGTATTCCTTCTCCTCTAGAGGAATGGTTCATTTTAAGTAGTCAGATGTAGGAGTCACTGTAATAGACATTGCTTCATCGTATGTGTCTCTTGTATTTGTTATATATTGTCAATACCACTTGTTTTCTATCTTTTGTTTATGTATAATATCCTATTTAATGAGGCTTATGCGATGTTGCACTGATATTGTAGTCATCCAAGATTCAAAACAATACCCCTGTGCCTTTGTTCGGTCTTGCTCTCTTCTTTGAACATACCGTATATATGTGTACTATTCTATCTAAGAAACAACTATAAAAACTTAAGCGACGAATGACAAATAGAGGATTGGCTGTGGTCGTCATTCTAATTGATGACGTGAATGTAATGCTGACATTCTTTATAAAATAAATAAATCTGTGTCTTTTGTAATTTGACTAATTTTCGTTTATTTTCATTTTAATCATTAGTAATATACTACGCTTGCCACGCGTCATTTAGCGTTCATCGAAGTGTGAATAAAATAATTCATGTACGCAATCGTGAATATATTCGTGCCAAAAGTCTGACTCAGAAATTACTTTACAATGAACCCAAATGCACTCGTTCATAGTTTAATACATAGTGTAATCATAAGTGATAACATTGAATTATATTTACATGCTCGAAATGCTCGAAATGCTCGAAATGTTCGAAATGTAGTTCATCCTGCAGCTTACAGATGACACTGTAGATAAATTTTCCGAGCTTGGACTTAAGCCATAACACAATGCGTTTTCTAAGTTTAGCACACGTTTAGATTCTAAAGACCAACATGAAGTATTCAAAGCCAGTTAAGTTGACGAAGCTAAGAGTACAAGACTCGCGCAAGTTTTCAGGGCCATTCGCCGAAAAACAGTGTTCTACGATAGAAACATTCTGGAATGTTAAAATTCAGTTAAAACGAATCGAGAATGTTGCCACTGAAAGTACTGAAAAAGTCAACGAGTTGCAGCAATCTACTCTCTGCATGTCTAAAACGTACGAAAGACGTAGCACAACCAGCATTTCAAGCAACGTGCAATGACACTAGAGCCGATAATCGAGTTGGTCCTGTAAATATGGTATACGCGTACTGGAAACATCGTTTCGAGGTCGAAGGTGTTCCAGAACCCATGGAGTCGATCGAACATATTATCGCTCATGTTCTTAAAGATAAAGTAAAGTACATTTAAATTTGCTGTGTGTGTGTGTGTGTGTTTTTTTTTTCAAAAAACATCAATACAACATTTATAGAAAACTGAATTGTAGTATCGGCAAAGTTGGAGAAACAAGGAATGCGAAAATAAAAAAGAGATAGAACAGAGGGAATTAAAATTTAGCTTTGTTAGCGACTAAAATTGATGGGTTGATCGCTGTCGAGCATTTTAAAAATAGCCAAAAAACTTTAGTTTATTCGGGACAGTATTGAAGAACGCGGAAAACTATTTGCTCGAAAGAGTACGTCGAAAGAGTGTAAATCATGTTAAATATGCACATTTGTATTTGAATAAAAGTACCGTCTTCGCGCGTAATTGGCCAATAAACCAGCATGTCTAGCGATCTATAGGAAATCCTTTTATAGCTGCATCAAGGCAATACGTTGTACCGCGTACGTACGTATATGGACATCGGCGAGTAATTGAAATCGTTTAACTGAACTAAAAGAACGATACTAAAAGTTCGCTTACACTTGTAAATGTCAAACCTGATGTTTTAATGCATTTTTAGTGCAATTTTTTTTAGTGCGTCGATAGATCGACATTAAAATTTAATGTTACATAATTGCACGCAATAATTTTACATCATCGTGAAACAAAATTACCCTTGACTTTTTTTAATTTAGGAATCAGAGTCACACGATAATTTAGATGAAAAGCAGCTACGAAAATTGAAAATCCTATGCAACCGTAGATTATCCAAGTTAAGTTATATCAATGTCTGGAGTGTAATCTACCCTTATCAGTGCCAAACCTACAACTACTTTGAATTAATAACCATGTTTTCGAATTACAAATGTATACCATGTACAGTAACACTAACGAACATTAACGAACATTAATTAACACTAACGAAAGAAACGTCATTCCAGTATGCCGTTGGAGTAACAAGCGTGACAATATCGATGCACCTAGAAATAAGAAACAAATATTAGCGCTGTAGAAAAACGACTCCGATTCGTATTATGCGGCCTCGTAGTTTGCTGCCTGTTTCTACACGAGCTGAACCACGACTGGTCCATTCTATTATACTCAAATGTATCTAAACAGTTTTACCGGTGCAGTTATCGACGCTAATTCTCAAAAGCGATTCAGTGGTTGGGAACTAGTAAATAATATCCAGAACGAAAGGTGAAAATGCTCAATATTGTCACATTACCTACGTTCTTGAAATCGGTTGAGGTGAGGCGAAGCTGGAGCTACAATAAGTTCTAGACCTAACTATAGACTCTGCCAAACATTGCATTATTTGCGTAGTATACAATGTAATTGAATTTACACTTGTAAAGCGAAAGCTAGGATAAACAGAAATAGTAACCTCATGAAAACTGGTTAAGTGATTTTCTTTTAAATTCAGTATGGTCGGGAGAAGCGTACTGTCACAGAAAAAACAGTGACAAGAGAAAACAGGCGATAATGCAAAATCGGCATATTTCATAAGACTGTATATAAGGGGGGCTCTTAATACGTACATGATCCTTAGTGCATCAGACAGGCAGTTTTAAGATTAAACGTCTACGCTAAAGCAAAACTTCTGCCACCACTACGACATAATAGACAAAACTACAGCCAAAATTGATGCAATTAACGTGTTGGACAGCCTGCTATCATAGCGTAATTAAGTCTGATATATACTGCTGAGCGCAAAATTTATTAGATAATTCCGGATAAATAGCGAAATTGAGCTCGCTGCACTAGACAATCCAATGACGAAATACGCATAAGCAGCTGTTGGGACAATATTGTCAGTGTTCTGGAAATCGGTTGCGGAGCTGGAGCTATCTCCCTCTCACTTTTACGATATTTGGCGTCATCATACATGATAATTGAAACTTCTGCACAGATTCGACTCATAGCAATTGATACCAACAAAATAGCTTGCGAGCTGTCGCTGCACAACGCTAAGAGCTTGGGACTCGAGGAGGGGTTGACAATTCTGCACGCAACTCTACAACCTAATGGAGAGATTATGTGTACATCAAATTTATCGAACGACTGGGCGTACGATTTACAAGAAGAAGATTTTGATTTTATCGTTAGTAATCCACCGTGTGTTCCGACGAGTGAACTACCCAAATGGCAGAAACAGTATGTATATATATTTTCATCTAATTCAATTCACCAACGAGTCATTAAATTCATTTTAGATTTGAAGATTATCAAGCTCGAGATGGTGGCAAAGACGGATTAAGAGTCGTAAGACCACTGTTAAAATACGCATCGAATAGATTGAAAAACGGCGGTATACTTCTGATGGAGGTACTTCCGAAACAAACTGAAACTATCAAACGCGTGACCGAGAAACAATATCCGTTGACACTGAGATTCGATCACGTTTACAAAGACTTGTCAAACGACGAAAGGGTTATGGAAATTTCTAAAATTGGATATTGACTTTTATAATAAATCAATATTTTTACAATATTAGTAACAGATAAAAATGGTAAAGATTTATTGATAATAGTGTATAGCTTAATGATAATACTGCATAACTGAACAAGAGTTCGCATAAACATATTTAATCTCTTGTTCATTGTACAATTAAACGCTTTTGTGCAATGCAATACTTTCATAGATGGTTGTTGTATAACAGTAATAAAAAACTAACAATTTTTGTATAAGTGTCAAAACTGATGGGAAAGCTTCGGTGTAGTGTTCTTCTTAAGTTTTACATCACATTAATGCGTAGGAATGTGTGCGTACCTTCGTAAGTTGATAAAGTTGAAAAATTACCTTTTTCTACACTCTCGTTCGAACAATTACCTTCACAAATGTTCGTTCTTTTGTTATTTTTACAGAAGATTTACTCATAAATTTTTTTTTCGGAATTTAAAATATTCCATAATCAGGTTTATGTTCATAAATGAAAATTGAGATCTTGAACGAAATTGCATTTCTTACAAAAATTCCATTCAAATAAGCATGTAGAATTAGGCAAATCGATAATTTGGATACCAATAATTCGCTGATCACACAATATTATACGGAAACGCCAATCGACGAAGAATGCATAATAAAATTAAAAATGGTTTTTACAAACATTTTTTAATACTTTTGTATCTGACGACGGCTTTTAACATACTGCCTGAGATAATGCAAAACAATTTCATATAAGTCTAAATACCTAATCAATGTTTAACAGTTTCGACTTAAACTAAGTAAGGCATTTATTTCAAGCACCTAGAAATTCATTACTTAGTACTAAATTAAGCTATTGACGTGTCAATATGAAAAATACGCCTCGATCCTTATAATAGAAAATAAATGGTTAGTTGCTGTATACCAGGTGATCAGTCAAGAGGGTGGTGGCATGTTTGGAGCAGTTGGTGGCACCTATGAAGAGGTGTGGGGTGCAGGTGTGAGACTTGAATACGATCAGGTTCGCAGGCGTGGGGGTAAGTGGTGTTGGGAAGGGGGGGCGGGGAGAAGGGTCGTGAAAACAAGTAGGGCGGGCGAAAGATCCCAAGATAGGTCAGACCGAGAACATTGGGGGAATCAGATCGAAGTGTGTGCAGGATAAGGGTGTGTGTCAGCATGGTCGTCGATAAACAGGACAAGGGTGGGGGGGGGTGAGGGGGGGTGGCGGGAGGGGGGGCGCTGTGCGTTGGGGGGTGACACGACGGGCCTGGCCAGTTTTGAGCCCAGACAAAAGGAGTGCTGTCTAGGGGAGCGGGAGGGTGGCGGGGATGAGGTGAAGGTGGATACGTGAGTGCAGATTGGTTGTGGTTGGGAAGAGGTATGAGATCGCGCCACAACTTTATCAATGTAATTATAAATATTGAAATGCTTTAACTTCAATCATTTTCAATTTATGAAGGTTATAATTACAGAAATATAATATAATAATACACAAGCCATTAGGAATTCCAAATAAATTAATAAAAAATTCAAAAAACATGTTTGATTTGCGTACTGTAAAAATATCTTACTTTCAAATATCTAACGTTTTCATTTTCTAAAATGGAAGACAATACTAATGGTCTAAATAACGCAATATTTCATACTATATATTTTACAAAAGTTTTTCGCAAAGACACTTAGAGTGATAGCGAAGTTGTATGAAGCGTGAAATCAGAATGACAAATTTGATAGCTTGTGTCGATATGGGGAGAGATGGGGTGGGCTTAATCTATTCACGGAGTGTGAGAACCGGGTCGGGAGGGAGAAGGGTAAGAAACGAATAATAACAGGTGACCAGAATATCATGGGTGAAAGTGACAGTCTAACCCAATGTTTAGAGGTAATCATATACGCTCGCTATTCCGGAGGCGGAGGGGGGGGGGGGAGGTAGGGGGGGGGGGGGGGGGGGGTAGGAGGGGGTGGGGGAAGAAAAAAAGAGAAAATAGGGGGGGGGGGGGGGGTATAGGGAAAGGAAAATTATACCGAATGGGAGGTTGGGAGGAGTATGTTTTCTAATCGTACGGATTGCTGAAGGGGGGGAGAGGTAATATAGTTGGTGATAGAATGGTCGGGCGTTGGGTGGGTAGGTGGGGGTAAGATGGAATAGGGTGGATCACTGGTTGTTGTGTGGGTGAGGAGTGAGGGGTGGTAGTGAGTGGTGGATGTGGGGGTGTTCGCACGAATGTGAAGGATACACGATTAAAGTGCGTTCGGTGGGGTGATCGGTTTTTCCTCGTAGGGGGGGTGAGTGGGTGCTTCTCGTGGGGGTTGGGTGGGGTGGCGGGTGTTGGGTGGGTGGATGGAGGGTGGGTTGGTCGGGGGAGGGTCCGCGGGGTGCGGGGGGGTTTGGTGGTGGTGGTGGGCGTGTGGGGGTGTGGGGGGGGGGAGGGTGGGGGGATCGGGGTGGTGGAGGGGTGGGAGCTGAGGTATGGGTAGGGTGTGGGGGATGATGGGGGGTGGGGGGGTGAGTTAAAAGGGTGGGGGGTTTGGGGTGGTGGTTGGTAGGTGGAGTGTGGGGATGATTGTTCAATTAGTGAGGCACAGTGGTTGTGGGTTTGTGTGCTTACGTAAAGATTGAGTCATCTTTTATGCGATTTGAGGGACGAGGGGGTGCGAGGTCTAAATACGATTTCTGCCGAGGTTATAATTACAGAAATATAATAAATAATACACAAGCCATTAGGAATGCCCAAATAAATTAATAAAAAAATTCAAAAACATTGTTTGATTTGCTTACTTTAAAAATATCTTACTTCCAAATATCTAACGTTTTCATTTTCTAAAATGGAAGACAATACTAATGGTCTAAATAAACGCAATATTTCATACTATATATTTTACAAAAAGTTTTTCGCAACAGACACGTTAATAAATGTAATAAGAGTAAAATACTTTCCTAATATTTGTCATATTACTCATATTCAAAATATCTTTAATGTGCAAACAGATTATTTAGGAATGTAGAGTAGTTAAAATCGTTTTTAAGGCCGATAGTAGTTTAAGTACATACTTCCACAATTTGATCTTTTGCATGAGAATAGGGGGCTCAGTACAAAATATGTTCACATTTTATAAATAGAAAATATACATTTTTACAGATTATCATTTAAATTAAGTACACTTTTAGTAAATATAACATATAAGGCGCTAGAATAATTTCCAGTATTGTCGTTGCAAAAATACGCAAACGTATAAATGATAATTTACGTGAATTGCAGCTTCGTAACTAGCAAAATCATATCGCGCTTTATTTTTGTGGCGTAAATATCACTTCTACAATGTTTTCGTGCTGTGGAGTTCCTGAACTCCATCGACGAGAGAGAAAATTGACAAGTACCTATATTTATATAGTTGCATAGTTCTAAGCTATCCCTTGAAATAAATTTATTCATCAAAATTTAACCTAAGCAATTCATTCAGCTTCCTTAATCATTATTACATATAAAAAAATTTGTTTAATTTTATGCGTTTTCTGATGTCATTTGAAAATACATTAGAATTATTTATCTCAGTATTAAATAGTTCAGTGTATTATCCAAATTAACGATAATATAAAATGAATAAAAAATAGCTTCAGAAAGATCTGTAGTAATTAGACAATTTAACAGTTTTAAAATTTCCACTTAAAAAAAACTATTTTTCACTCTAGTTTTGATGTTTTTACTATGCACTTTTCTAATTACGTAGCTCTTAGCTGTCGTGTTGGTTATATAAAATGTGAAGGCGCTATGTTAACTGTTTTTAGACTTTGATTACTTATTTCATTGACCTAATGTACAAGGCTATAGCACTTATCCTAATAAAGCATCATCAAATATAAACTATTCGCTAAAAATTTAAAAATAAATTTTTGCTTATTTTATTTTCATATACAAAATTGTAATATTTAGTTCCAGTAAATGTCGCTAATCTTTTGAAAAGATTGATTCGTTTTACATGTAACTGTATTTATAATTGCTTACTAGAAATACATTTGTTAGTGCCTAGGACAGTATTAAAAATTGTAACCAAGGTCAGCTGAGCAATAGATAACTTTAAAGAAGATTTCTACTATTTATAAAGACTGTTGATCTTAAGATGAATTAGACAGCATCACCGCGATCTTTATCGTCGCATTCCGATGGATGCAAGTACCGCTTAGAGGAGGTGGCTAATTCGCTTAGGAGTATTTCTGTATCATTTGCCTCAAGGGAACTAGGCTCGCCCGTAGCTCTATTACTTACACTTCTACTAAGCTTCTGCAAAGCTTTTTCCACGCGCTGTTTTTCTCGCTCGGATTTTAGTTTCGTGAATTCATCGTCTAAACTGCAGTTCGATGAACTGCGCGTACTGCCATTATCTCTACTGAAAGCGGCAGAATCAAAATCTCCATGCCCTATTGGAACTGACATCTGCATTCTGTAAATTTACGTTTCCATAATTTATACAGATTTAATCAACTGTTCGGATGATTGATAATTGATTGCTACAAACCGATTAAACAATTTATCAAAAAACAAAATTTTTTAATGTCAAAAAAATTCCTTTAAATATGATGTCTTTGAACTGTTAAGTTTTTTTTGAATGACCCGCCAGTCTATGCATTTTTTATCTGAAAGAGACAACACTTGCAAAGATGAAAAAGCAACGCTTATAAGTCAATATTGTGGAAGCACTAAGTCAATTAATTGATATTTTATTGCGTAAAATATTGTGTACTACTTTATGTATTTTATTCCGTTACATTACACATCCCTTACAATATAACAAGTAACGTGTAAAGGACAAATAAATTGGTGTGAACATGGGACCAAACGAGCAATACATGATTAAGTGAATGACTAGAAGTAAAGATATAAATAAAACAAAATATTTATATCATATTACAAATTGATAGAATACCTTGGGCCACGGTATCGTGACGCACTTGTACCAGTCGCAGTGTCGGCACTATCTGCAGATCCGCTTCGTACTGGAACTGGAGCGCTAGTAGAAAATATATCACCATTATGTGCCATTGATATCGAGCCAGGCACGTCGACTGGGGCACTAGCTGGTGGAGGTCCCTGAGGAAAGATACTTTGCACATGTGGACGGTTCTCGGGTCGCATCGACGTCATCGTCATTTGTTCGTCTACTTCTTCAATCACACCTATCCTCATGGAACCGCCTCCTCCTAAAAATTCGGCAAAATATTCAAGTTATTTTGATAATTCGTACACAGTGAGTGTGCCAAGCCGAGTCTCGCGGTGTTTACCAGGCTGAGCCCTCAACGATGCGGACGAGTGAGAATTTGGAAGTCTACCTGGTGTCTTAGTACCACTACCACCGTCCGGTCTATCCTCCTTACTAAATATTCGCTTAAGTACATTGGTAACGCTGTTGATTCTTGTTAAGGAACCTCCTATGTTGCTCGAAGTTGAACCTACGCTTATCGCTCGATCTCTGTTGCTCACTCGACTGCCACTTCTGTATTTAAAAGTAAGGATCAATAGTCAAGAAGAGAATGCAAGACAGAGTCGAGATCGATAGTAAGATCGATGAAATTGCTCTTACCGAGATAGTTTGCCACCACCCGCGACAAAATGTATTCCAGATATAGCATCGTCGTTCATGTCATTGTACTTTCGTTGATACTCCTTTTCCATTTCGTCGATCCGCACAGACGAGGGTTGCAATTCCTGTTGCGCAGGCGAAAGCTGGATACCAGCTGTAGATGGCTCGGGATGTTCCTCTCTGAAAGGCTCAGCCGCAGCAGTGTAGGGTAACTCAGTTGGGAAGACTTCGTCCCAGTACTGATCGCGAATCAGCTCTGGATGCTCGTGGTGCATTTCGTCGACTATGAGGTAACTTACCTATTTTACACGAAAGTTACGATTAACGTTTAAATTTCGTTTGAAAATTCTTTCTTCTTTTTCCACTCCAGTGCAAATGAATCTCCTCGGCGAAGACAGAGTGTTTTTCTTTCACGCGATAAACACTTTTTATGGCACTAACTTGGATATAAGAGTATAAGAAATGCTGAATAAACAAACCTGCAAATTTCGATCGACAATCCAATTGACTTCGAAGTCGTCGTCATCCTCTCCAAAGGGATTGATAAGGGTCTCGGCAACCTTAAGCCAGCCCATATAAAAGAACATCTCGAGCGTGGTAAATACGGGAAAGTAAATATCGACAGTCTTAGGTTCTTCGAGTATCCACTGCTGGCCTATGACGTTGGTCAAGAAATACGTATAAACGGCTATAGTAACGACCTGTGTATAGACGAGCGGTATACTGATGGTGTCGTAGTGTACGAGACCACCACAGGAACCTCGGAACTTATTGAGTTCGTCGATGAGAGTCTTAACGGCAAAGTCATCGCGTATCCTACCCTCTTTACGAGCTCGAGTGACTATACTCGATGCCCAGACTATAGGCAGCCAGTGCTTGCTCGGTTTCGGAAATTTATTGTTCAGACTTTGGAATATTGACAATTCGTTTTCAAGTAGAAGACCAGCCGGTACGTAGTGTTCCAGGGTTGGGAAACGCTTCTTCACGCGGGGCGACACATTTGCCAATACTAAAGTCAGGCAAACGCAAACGTACCTGCAGGTCAACGAGAAGAAGGTTAATTCAACGGCTTTGTACACGTGAATCGTGAATCGTGAATCGTGCATTATGCACTTTCTTCGATTTGATACAGCGAAAGTTTATTATTTTAACGAATAGAATAGTTTCATTGCCTAAGACAGTTTTACGATGCATTGCATTATCGTACGCGCATCTGAAGATAGGGTCACGTCATTCGGCATAGAAAGTAACTAGCGCGCCGATTATACTTTAAAAATAAATATTATCTAGAATAGCAGTAGACAAAAAATCATCAATGACAAAATAAAGAATTTATCGTCAATCTAAAGATACCGCATGCAAATCACTGACCTTACAATCGTTCGTCTCATAAGCCTTCCCCTCTCGTCGTTACCATGAATCGTCGCCGATACGAACACGGCAATAGAATCAGGCCACGGTATAGTAATGTATTGGTTCCACCATCTATTCATGACTATCGTTACATAAAAACCTAAAACAAAGGATAACGGACTCGAGGACGTGTGTTTTCGACAAAATTCCACGACCTTCTCGAAAATCCTCTTCTGATCCTCATCGAGGGCTAATCGGTAAATTCCCGATAAAGTATAATAAATCGTTAGGAAGAGCAGCATATCCGTCCATATAAGCTTGTAGACGCTCGCTTTCCATCTGAAAAGATAAATTGCTTCTTGAAACGTTTTATAATTCGGTGAAAAGCGTGCGTTCGTGTCGAAATTCATTATTTCGAATTCCGCGCAATTCTCCGTCAAACGATGTCAAAGACCGGCTTTTCAATCTTACTGCTTATCGAGCGAATATTTAATAAGTGACTCTAATTTAGAAATCTAGAAATTGAGAGCAAGTCCGAAAGGCGTTACAACGCGCTATTGCATGTGCTGAGCGCGTTTAAAATAAAATAACTCTAGCATTTTGCAAGATATATTTCTAGAACCAACACGAGCTGTTATAAATTGTCGAAGTGAGATTTTCCTGACAGTAAAAACATTATACAATATTAAGGCAGGTGACGAATTTTCTCTTCTTCCTGAGACTTTGAACGATTTGTCTCGTCCGGATCCATCATTTTTACCAATAATTCAGCATCCAATTACATTTACACAATTTACTCGTACAAATAAATTATGCACGCGACAAATGCAGTGTAATAAAATGCCGAACTGACCATTGCATTCATATTTACACGCGAGTTTATGAGTGTACACGCAGACGCGCATTTATACTAACATCGTTCGGCTCGACGAAAATAATCGCTAAATCTTCCAGGACGATTCGCATGATGCTTAATATTAATGCGAGCATTGTGTATATCAACATATATAACCTGATGAGCGTGTCATGTGTGTCATGTGGCGGCAGACTCTACGTCGTCGGCCTTGTACCGCTTCACTGGTCGCTGACTTGTATATTTGTGGTACTCTCTCTCTCTCTCTCTCACTTATACCTATAGTATACGTATAGTGCCCAGCACGCTGTGTAAATACCGCAACGTAGTATTCGTACATAAACACATAAACGATTTGGTTTTCTTCTGACCAATCGTTTACACTTATATCCGCGTTCCGACGTCATCAACTCATTGTGTTCATTATTTTTATTTACCGAATAGCATTGCTCTGACTTATTGCAAAAATTTGTCACAATGTCTCATATCTTTTACAGTTATGGTTAATCGATTACTTTAGATTCCTCGAGCAAATGTAGAATTCTGCTTTTATGAAATACGCGAGAATTGCGTAAGTCGATGTTGAAAAAAACAGCACCATGTGAACATCATAAGTGCCACAGTACACATACAAATGCGTAAACACGATGGACTGTGAAAAAAGGATCTTTCAGTCGTTTTTGCATGACGTTCTTTGTGGGATTCTTCTTATATTTCAAAATCTGTAGATTACATTTTTCCTTTCATTCTGGCTAACGACTAAAGCTGATATTACTTTGTAAATAGTTAAAATAATGCAGAACGGAGAAATAGTCAAATACGCTGTTGATCAAACGGTGTTATCTTTAAAACAGTCTTACACGGACAGTAGACTCGTTGTACGCGTTTCCATACAGACATAAATTTGTATAATCAATTATTTTTTTTCTTCGTTATTAAACGTCGTTCGCTTATAGTTTAAAGTCATAACGATTTAAAGCATTTAATTGCGAAGGATAAAAAAGCGTGTAAAATTTTTTCAACCCATAAACAATATTTAAAAATCCTCTTTTCCACGAATACTAAAGCGCAAAAATATCCTTGATGTCTAACCGACCTTATCAACAGCTTCAAGAAGCATCCGAAGCCTCGACATGTGGCAACTTCTGCAGTATACGAGACCGTCATCTTCTCTTTCCTGTATTTAGTCTTCTTTCGCTGCAAAACGTCGACTCAGCGATGAAGGACTTCCTTATGCCCATCCGGCATAATATTGCCAGTCCAAGTTCGTTACGTAATCCGAATATATTTTAAAATAACCAGCATCTCCACAGCCGATACGATGTCTTGCCTGTAAAGAATGTAACAAAAATGCCTTATTAAACTTTCCTGTTAGGCGACACACGGCCTTTCTCTATTCAACAGTGACAAATCGTAAAATCGACAGCTAAGTATAACTATTAAGGATTTCGAAAGAGATCAACAATTTTTCTGTACAACGCGGCTCAATACTTTTCAAGGTCCGTTTGGATTTTTTTCGCGATCGAGAGATGATAATATAATCGAACGATTATCGGGACGAAAAAACGCACTTAAAAATATCGCTAATCGAATCCGAAACGATTGAAAAATTGAGATTTCTTGGTAATGATATATAGCGGAGTATAATCTTCGGAACTGGTGAAAATCGTCGCACGCGTCGCGTCAAGGGCGTATCGATCGGATATCGCGTGCTGCGAGTTCTCGGATCTAAAATATCGTTGCGCACCAACTAACCACAGTCATGAGGAACGTAGTCTTGAGCTTAAGTTTCACTTCGATCTCTGACTAAGCGATGCGCCTCTCAGACGCCCGATATGCAGTGTTTTGCAACTGTTACAACTTTGCGAAAGAAGCGCAGATAAAAAACAATAACCAAAGCCGATAATCCAACGTTACAATAAAAACGCTTGTACTACTCGAGTTTTCCTTTTTTAATTCGAAAAAAAATTAGCTTATAACTAAGAAGACAGACTGCGTTGTAGACAGACACCGTGTGCATCAATTATTGTGCGCGTAATCTAACTAGGCACGCGATTCTCATGATAGGCTGCGGCCGATCATCAAAGGCGTGTATTATAACCAGCAATGTTCCGAACACAAGATGACGGTTGGTTACTAATACGTCGGATCTAGGAAGTGAAGGTTAAGTATTTTTCTCGGAATTAGCTCGTCGGTCGATACGAGGATAAGAAAAAAAATCTACTCGAGATATATAGTTTTGTGCGTCCATATCTAGAGACGACAATTTTGCATACGGTCTATTTGGATTTTTTCTCTGCTCGTGATCGATTAAAGTTCGAATTAAACGCTTTGTGTCTCCGCGAAAGCCACCTGTTGGATTGCCCTTCGTGACATCAAAAGCCTGTATAGATTTTAGAACAGTTCCGTTTTCAGTCTAAGCACGTATAACGGAAATAAAAAAATGATCAAATATCCGAGCTCGCATATGATAGACGAATCGATGACATTTCATTTACGAACACCTTCGAGAGGCATTGATGTTTATTTATCGTTTATGCGTACGGTTATTTTTTTTCTCTCTTCATTGTGTACCTGCTGACTAGCCGCGCATACGTAAACGTCTCGCGCTCGAGCACGTGCTGACCTTTTTGCGCGTAAGCGCAAGTGTAGAGAGAAAACCCGTTTCGCGTGTAAATTCAGTGCAGTACATGCACAGGGAAAATTCCAGTGTCAACGTACCATTGATTTTGTTTTCCTCGCGGAGCGATTGACCGACTGCATAAAAATGTAAACTGTACCAAAAAGCTTGTATAATATCGCGTTGTCCGAAACATCCTTTTCTAAGGCGGTATAATTATACAGTTTGTCGTAAATTTCTTATTTTACAAACGTTCGAGCGCTCCACTTCTGTTTTTTTACTCTAGAGGAAGCGAATCCACAATGGAAAAAAAGTTTGAATACTCAATCTATCGGGTCAAAGACACATTACAATTTCAAATGGTAGTTGGAATACGCGTTGCGAATCGTTATTATCTGTACTAAAAAGGAAGCATTCAATGATAGTGAACATTCTAAAATTACGAGTGTCTCTCCCGCAGCGAAACTGTTCCAGCGAATAAACTGTTCAACGCGAATAGTGTACAAATACTTGAACTGGTAACGAACGGATGTCGCGAAACAATTGAATATAACATAAGTCATATAGATGCAATAAGAAACGAGTCGAACAGCTGATGATGCCAAGAGACCTTCGACGCTGGCACATCCAGAGAGAAACGAGAGAGACAGACAGAGAGGCGGGCAGAGAGGCGGGCAGAGAGCTACTAGCCCAAACTCTCCGCTGCCTTTGTTACGGCCAATAATACACAGCCAAACACGAGCACACTTACTCGCTCACTACGTCCTATAGCTATGTCTATGTAGAAGCACAAACTTACTCCTTTTACCGCACGATCTTCCGGAATAGACATACGACCGCAGCTCTCGTTTATTATCACGACGCCAGCCCTTGCAACGGAGCACTGATTTCCCGTTGCGTTAGTTTATATCAGTACGTCCGAGTCCGACAACGCGAATAAAGCATCGCGCGCACACCACCGGCGAGATTCACTCGAGACGAGGCACCGAACCGAACTACTAACTGCTAGCGCATGTATATACCATACTGGTGCGACACAGAACTGTGGGAGAAACAGAGAGAGAGAGAGAGAGAGAGAGAGAGAGAGAGAGAGAGAGACGATGCCCCCACTCATATCCTAGTCGTTTGGACTCTCTGCACTGCAGCGTGCATTCTACGATCAGGTACGGAGCTAGAGGATCGCAGGGCCCGTTACGACGTGTTGTTTGTTTATTTCTCGCTCGTATACTTGTTCTTTGCTTCTGGTGATTCACGAGAGGATGAGCTGTCATGCGTAAACGCGTTCAAGTATTTCTGCTCGTATTCTCTGGAAATGATTCCGCATTCAGAGGGGAGGGAAATACCCAAAATTTGAGTAGGAACAATGTTTTTTATTCTCACTCTTGATCGCTCTCTCGCTTTGTCTTGGACCGATTGAAAATTTGCAAAATTTCGTGTATTCTTTGCGAATTTGAAGGAGGTACGTTTTTTACATGCTCAATTATTTAAACTTATTTCAACCAGTTTTTCGTGTATTGCGTGAAACTATTCCTTTTTTATGGCCGTATAGGAAACTCCGCTGTTATCTAATGTTACATTGAGTAACGCAATTTTGCTGAAAGATAAGTCTTTTTGTACAAGGTGTTTGTACAGCCCGTCGCATTGTATACGAAATATTTCAAGACAGGCATTATACGCGTCAACTAGTTTACTGACACTTTCATGATTAGTAACTGCGTTTTTTATTACAATTTAACTGATACGACTGAAAAGATTCCGTTAATAGATACAGCTTTGGCACAGAATCAAAGAATTAACAGTGTTAAGGCCAAAAAAAGGAAGTCTTTTTTTATATAAATATATGTATACTTTTGTATTCATAGGAAACATTTCAGTACAATAATTGCTTATAATTACCTATAAATTGTTTTTTTTTTGTTTGCACTGACATCCATAGGTGCAATAAAGTCGTTATTTTTTTTATCCTACTTCATCATACTTTACCTCGTCATATCGATAGTTGAAAATAATAATACTCTCTTTAACATAGGCTAGATATATACACAAATATATATATATATATATATATATATATATATATATGCGTGTGTGTGTATGTGTATGCACGTATACTATAAATGTTTGCGAGCATGCGCATGGCCTTCACATTTCAACTATAATCGTTAATAAAATAACAAAGCTTGCATATTTTGCAGGCTATCTTTTCGCATTAACAGTTTCTTGACACATTGTCCACCATATCAACAACCTACTGTCATTTATCAACATTTAATGAATTACAAATTATTAGATTTGTTCCATTTACACCCTGCCATTGTTAGGCATTATTAAAATGATACATTCTCTTAGCTCTTCCGTTATATGCAGTTTAATAGGTAATGCATTTCAGACTAAAAGATTTGGTCCCTAAAAATCACAGCCATTAAATGCAACCAACAGCAGTCTGTGATAAAGGCCACTTGACTTAAGTAATAGCAATAACGGCACTGATACGATTACGAGAAAATATTATCACACAGCAACAGACATTGGTTTTGAAAATATCTCTTGGCAGATTGACTCGTTGAGTCCATGTACACAGCTAATGACTTTTTATCTGCTATAAATGCTATCTGTTGCCCTTTTTTCTCTCTATTTCGTTTGATCGTTAAGCACCGGATTGTAACATTTGTTAATGTCATGCAACAACAGTCGTTAAAACATTATTTTTCGATTTGAAGGTTCCTCCCCTGTAAAATAAGTATGCTATCGTTAGCTGGGTATTTCAAATGAAACTTAAAATAATCAATTTTATTCAATCTTAACCTTATTGTTGCGTTTTGAGTAGATCGCGACCAGCCAGCGACTAGTCCGCTTCCACCACTACCAATTCCTCTTCGGTTTGAGAATCTACCATTTTTTTCCATATAGGCTACATTTGCTCTTTGTATTATATCAGGAGCAATGGTACTTTTTACAACTCGATATACCAGCCTGGAAGTGAATTTTTCTCATTAGTTTCTATGAATATTCTTAATCCTCAAATAACGAAGAATATTGCATTAGAGCATTAAATACCTTGGCAATATAGCGAGAACGGAGGTAAGAATAATGGTCAACCAAAAAATATATCGACCAATTGCTACTTCCATTACCCAATAAGAGCACAGTAAGCCCATACAGTTAACGCACACTGCATTGTAGATCAGTGCAAAGCCGAAAAATGCACCAACGGATGCTACTATACTAGCAATGTGCATTAATGTCTGAAAAACGTACGAGCATTTGTCAATTATTTAACAGGTTATAATAAGTAATAAATGGAATATTGTTTTGAGTCAAATTAAAATTGTAACTCACCCATGATCTTGTCTCAACACTAATATGCAATAACATGACAACAATACAAATGGATGTTATAGTTGTACCGAATTCCCAAATATCTACAATAGAATCGTGATAGATCTAAAACAGTACATAAATTAATTAATACTAATTCATTTGATGTGGCAGTCGGTCAAGTAATTACAACTTACAGCTTCCGTAAGAAAATAAATTACAATACTCTGATAAAGAGCATCGGCCATTGTTACCCAAAATGAATGTGGTTGGTAAACAGAGGCTAAACGACCCCTTTCATATAATCTAGGTGATTCTTCGAGAAGAATTGCTGGAGCTATTTGGTCGTATACACCCAAGATAAGTGGCGGTAGTGACGTAAATATGAGATTGTACAACATCAAATATATTTGGTCGATCATTACAGCTCCCGAAAACCCACAATAAAGCTAAAAATATATGTATGAATTATTAAAATACATGTATGAATTAATACAGTATTACTTATTAGATATCAAAGTACAAAAATAATAACTCACTTGAAACCAAAAAATGAGGAAAACGAAAGTTGCATTTTTGTAAAAAAAGTATAGAATCATTCTTGAAAGTCTATCGTAACACCAATGGCCATGTACAAACAGGAGACGTGTTAACATTGGAAATCTCGCAACAGAAAAATCAGCGGCCATCACGGCTTGTGTGCCTTCTCTACCTGAAACTCCGATTCCAACGTCCGCTGTTTGAATCATACTAACGTCATTGGCACCATCTCCAATTGCTAAAGTCCTCATTCGCAGCTGCTCTTTTACAACTCTAACGATATAAGCCTGCAAAAATTATTATAATTTAGAATAAAATTTAATTTTGAATTCTTGCTTTATAGTTAATCACACGCCATTAGAATGTACCTTTTGTAATGGAGTAGCTCGACATGCCAAGACACTTGAGCATGCTCTCGTCAGATCCAAAAATGGCCCCGTTAGTCCGGATCTAGGGTCAAGAATGAAGGTGAGGGTTTTGCCATCGACAACAAGTGCACGTTGTCGTTGCCAAGGACTACCTATCCTGTAAGCAAGTCTCTCGGCAGGATCGAGTTCGTGCGGTGGTATCGGTATTCTATCACCAGCTGCAGCAGCTGCGTTAGCAGCGTTCTCGCGTTGAATCGCTTCCAAGTGACCATGAATCAAACTCTCAGCTACTGACTTCGATCTCGCTTGCAACCGCAGCAGCTGCATTGCTGGCGTGAAGAGGCACGCTGAATAAGCTATGTTTACTGCCGTCTCGGGTTTATCACCTGTTAACACCCACACAACAATTCCGGCTGATACTAAACTAGCCATGGCTTCGGGTACACCGGCTTGTAATTTATCTTCTATGCCTGTAGCGCCAAGTAGAGTCAAATGACTCTCGAGACTAGCGTAAGATTCGCGTAATCTTCGCTCCTTGTTCTCGTGACTCGCTTCAATTTCAGCATGCTTTTGCGTCCACAATTCAAATTCTTGAGAAGTTAATGATCTCCTTGCCATTACAAGTGTACGGAGTCCTTGACGAGCATATGCATGCAACTGCTGTCTAACTTTTGTCGTTATCGTTGAGTCCTCCTCGTTGGCATTTAAAGCTGAGAGTATCGTCGAGTCAGCACCTTTGCTATACAACACGATCTCACCACTATGCGGATGCCTTACCACAATAGACATGCATTTTCGATTCGAATCAAATGGCAATGTCTGAAAGTAATGATTTAATTGAATTAATACAATATTGTTAAGAGTTAAACAGATTCGTTTAAAAATTAATAAATAGACAATTTATAATAAGCTCACTTTTAATATTTCAAATGCAAGGCTTGATTTATCTGGCAATGAAACAATGGCACTTTGAGCAGTTCTTCTTGTAAGGCGAACGTTATAAGCCCTGGCAGCGTGAACAAGAGCTAATTCGTCAGGGCTCTCAGCTTCATATATTGCTGGTGTACTAGGCGTTTCTAAAATTGATCTACCGTTTCTCTCAGGTACAGAACTTGAATTATTTCGCATACCTAATGGCGAAAGTCTTTTTGTAAGCATGCTAAAATTCGTCATAGTTGGTAAGTTTAGTAACTTTGGCCTGATAAAGAAATTAAATCGTTAATAATATTGTTATTATATTCTCTAGACAACAGTTGAAACTCGTAAATTTAATTAATTTATACCTTGAAATTTTATTGCGTAGAACACTTGAGTCATCAGATTCTGCGATTTCCATTGCAGCTACCGAAGAGAAAATCTCTTCAGAATTTGGTGGAGTACTAGTCGCAGAACGAGGTAGAGCAGGGGATGTTGTCTCAGGGGGGGCTGGAGTGTTACTCCTTGACTCTGTCAGTCTCACATATCTTAGGAAAAATTATTTAATTAGCAAATAAAAAATAATAGTTTCTTCTCAAATAATAAAGAAAATAAAAGTCAAACCAAAATAAAAAAACGCACTTGTTAAAAAAATACCTTGTGGGGTCAGCACCACCATTATTTTGAGGCTCTTCAATAACACCACTAGAATTCATGTTATCGTGGTGGGGGTGAGTATTAACTACAACTGTATTACAAATCGCTAGCAAGATAAGAAATTCTTGTAGTCTATGCCGGCAGGTACCTATCAGCAAGTCTTCCTTTAATCTGATACAAGGAACTAAATTTTCTCCCTCCCCAGTGTGTGCATAATCCTGCCCACCTACAGCGCATCTCCTAAAGATCATTTTATTTTCCGTCAAGGTACCCGTTTTGTCAGAGAATACGTACTGCACCTATTGATAAGAAAGGATCAGATTAGTCATTCCAAAACCATTTTGATGTATGATTCATAAAATTACAGTAAAAATCAACTCACTTGACCAAGCTCCTCGGTAATGTTAAGGGCTCGACACTCGGCAGTACGATCGGTCTCGGCATCGTACAGTTCGCTATCGTTCATTATGTGATAAACCTGGCCAAGTTTCGCCATCTCGATAGTCACATAGAGACTGAGCGGAATCATAACCTGGAGAATAATGACGAACGTCCAAAAAGTGAGCATTCCCTCGTAAGAAGGATCCTGAATGACAGGTAGGAAGAGAACCGGACCCACCGACGTATACGCGGATAGCCAGAATCTACAGCCAGCTGCTCCAACGATGCACAATACTACTAGAATTACTACGCACCAAACCACGTCCAGATTCATCTGTCTTTCCAGTCGCGAACGCTAATTCACATAAAAAAATCATTCATCATCCATCATTCATTATTGAAATGACCTTTCTCAATAAGTTAGACTCTGATCATTATCCATAAAAAATATACCTTATATCTAGGACCCCCATTATTGAGCATAGCTTTCGTCTCGTGACCAACGTAAACGACGACTCCCTCGACAAAATCGGTATTTTTCAAAAGACACTCCCTCAGCAATAAATTTTCCGTCGAAACTGGTACTCTAGCTCCATTTGGGTGTACTACAGCTCCATGAAACCTGTAGGAAGAATACGTTAATTAGTCCAAATTCTCAACAATGGAAATAAAATAAACGAACGTTTATTACGTACCTGTAGATCTTAGTACTCGGTTTATCGACCTCAATGATTGATCGGAATTTCGATGGTTGAAAGGAGGTCTGAAGATCGAGAAAGCCTTTAACCACCTGTCGCTGTTTGAGATTCGTCTCGCCATCGAGATTGCAGGTGTCGAGATAGGCAAAACCCTGTGGGTCACTGCTACGTAACAACAACAGGTCGGCCGGTACCAGTTCGTTGTTCGACAAGTGCACAAGATCGCCCACTTTAATATCCTTCCAGGCTGTTTTTACATATCTGTCACCATCCCTGTAAACGTCGCATTTACAAATACATAGAACAAAGCATACAATTATTAAATTAGTTTTTATCGTGTCATCTGAGATTGTGTCAAGCATTCTGTTGCCATGAATAAGCAACGTTGTCGACGAAGGTCACGTCGGTGCGTTTATCCGATGATCAATTAGGTTTTAAATATTTTGCGTTCGCTGAAATATCATCATTTGCCAAGGGAATTTTTATCGCTCACGCTTATATTACGTTCGGGGAAAAAAATATTCGAAAAGTGCGTTAAAATTGTCGTCGATTTCTTAATCGATGAGACGAAATTTATCGATTCATTGATTAGGACTATTAATCGCAGTTTACGAGTCGATGTTTTCGTCTAATTAATTCAACGAGTAATTATTCATACGTAATATATTAATTAATGATAACTGCTTGAAAAAAACAAATCACTGTGACTAGAAATACAAAAAATTCATACCCAAGTAAATTTGTTTACGCAGAGGTCTCGAACGAATGTTTGACTAGGAGCAAAAAATAGCCAAGCAATTGCGAGTATACACAGAAAAGAAAATAAGCGAACGAAAAAAAGAGAGAAGAGCCTGATTACACGATAGACGCAGACAAATAAAAAAAATTGAGCTTCACGGAGGACAAGGTCGAGTTGAAATTGCTTTCCAGAAGCATCAGGAATCGCGAATCGCGATAGACTGTACACATACAGAAAGACACGTACAGAAAGACACGTACAGAAAGACACGTACAGAAAGACACATGCAGAAACACACGCGCGACGTTATGCCCAGGTAAACATCGATCGTCACCGCGATTAAATTGCATTATAAATGAACTTGAGGCGTCGCTTTTCAAATTTGTTTCAAACTCTTTTAACATTGCGTTACCCTCGTCATATATTTTCTACATCACGTGTGTATGTTTGTGCATAGACACGTGATGTACCAGTTACAAGTATATATATATATATATACTTGTAACTGGTTTTTTCGTAAGTCAAAAAACTTCCCCAGTTGTTTGCTCAATTGATTATTTAGGACTTTCGTATTTCAAGGTCTGGTCGACTTTCTGGATTATTGGATGACTTAATCCGGCCACTATTTCGATTGCTTATTTTCTCTTCCGCAATGAAAATCTGTCGATAATTGAATTAGTTCTATAAGCTTAGCGCCAGGCTTGTAGTACACGTCTGGGTATTATGTACACGGAAGCCTTGTTTTTTTAATGAGTTCGCTCGCGCCTTTCCCTTCGAAAAAGTGAAGGTTTGATTTATACAGTATTAGTGTACACGTAATGCTCTGCTCTGCTCTGCTCCGCTCTGCTCTGTTAATTACATAATTATCGGAGGAATTTTTAATTCTAATTGATCAAGATTAGCATGAAAAGTAACATTTCTATTCATTAAATATTATAACCAATAAATAGCTCTTTTACACATATCCTAAGGTTTTAATTCTTTTCCTTTTGTTTGAAAATTATGTAACAACTGTAAGCGCTGGGGCTAGGCAATAGGCATACTGGTCAATAGGCATAATTGCAAACATTCTGAATATTTTATGACGTAAACAAGTTTCCTTTGTACATGACATTTTAAATAAATAAAATTCAAGACCATGCGAATTATAGACAACGGCTATAAGTCAACAAAACGTATGCTAAGTATTGCATTAGAAATAGCCAAGAGTTAGAAAACATTGCGCACGCCTCTATAGTAACGGTACGTATAATGAATTTAGAACGCCAATGATAGGAATTACGATGATATTAATCGTAATTGTCTGCAATAGAGATATCAACCGACTTAACTTTCGATTGACCGATTGCTTTGGATTTCTGCACATCAAAGCGAATTGTTGCAAATCTCATTTTGATTGTAAAGTTTATTTTGAGAACTATATAGTGTACGAAGTTGCAACTCGATTGAAAAGTGATCGAGAAGCGAATACGCTCATTGGGTTTGAGGCTTTGATACATTGCCAATAACAATGCGGCGATAATCTATCGTAAAAAAGCTTGACGGGTTGTATATTGTTAATCTTAAAATTGCACACAGAGTATAATGGCGTACCTGTATATATATATATAAATACATATACATATATATGTATACAGGTTTATCACCATTGGATCGAACACGAATGAGCCTTATCTTAATGACTATGAATGTAATTCGCGATAAAAGAGATACTTAACGTGCAAGTATGCAGAAAAGCGCTTTAAAAGTGCATCTGCCCTGTACGGCAGTGGCGTACAAAGAGCTCGCAACGTCTAATGCATAGTAGGAAAAAAGGGTAATCTCGCGCGTCATACAAATATGTATTATATGCATAGGCATATTCAGGCTTGGCGTCGTGAGCGTTGGTTCAACACATTGTTGATAGATTACTCCCACGCATATGCGTACTACGATAGTTACATGGACGACACGCTAACTTGCGACACTGACCTCAATTTCGTGCGATCGATCCGTGTATACGTCGTATTATACGTTCACGCACCAAGCGAGAGCGCCTGTCTACGCCGAAAAAAAAGTGGCAGCTCCCTTGCACGTTTTTCTTTTCCACTGTACGATTGCCCTCCACCGAGCCCGTACTGTATAAAGACGCGGGTGAGCTTACATCATCGACTGGAGGTTAAATACTATATCTATGCATTAAGCATTTCATTCGAGACTCTCAGCTGTATAGGCGAGGCGCTTTATTAATATATGAATACGTCGGTATAACTATACAACTGTCCAGGAACAGGAGGCTTATGTCATTTCTAAATTTAGTCAATTCAACGCAGGCTCGACGCCTGCGAGTGTAGGTTGCTTTTAAGAACCTCGGGATCATTTGCATTTATTGGCAGAGTAATTGGTCGAGCGAAGGTGTAATTACGATGCTCCAGTAACCGCGTTTACTAGCGACAGATTATAGAGGAGAGAAGGAAAAAAAGTGTTTAAGCTTCGCCGACACGTGCAGCTGAAATTATGTCAGTATACCGATTTTGAACCCTCGTACGTACGCAGAGAGGCGAGAAAGTCGCCCAACCATGGCGGGTGTACGGTACTACCTGATCGAAGCCTCGCATATAAATTATATCCATTGCTAAGTGTCAGTACCTGGCGTAAACGCGGCAAGTAAAATTGTTGACGCGTCTGTCGCTGGCGAGCCTTCGTCTATCCTCGAAGAAGTCCTTGAGCGCAGTGACGCCCAGCACGAAGATAACCGGTATCATGGCTACTTCCTTGCCGAAGGCATTGATCGCCGGTACCCAGTTTAACAAGACAATGAAAATGAAGTAGAGGTTGGCTACCCGGTGGAACTGCTCCATCAGGTTGCGCGGTAGGAAGCTCAGCGCTGTATACTTTGTTGTGCGTACCCTGTAGACAAAAGTCAATGAATCGCCGTATCAGCGCGAGCTAAAGATCAAATGTACATTTAAAGAGGAAATCAGCGCTAACTATTTTACAGGAACTTTTGACGGACGCTGACGCCATAGTTTGGTAGTTAAGCTAATGTCCAAAGGTTCAACTTGATACTGAGTGTACGCGATTCCATATAGACGGGTCGAGGCTATTACTGACTTGTCAACGGTCTTAGACCTTTTTTCTGCTTTATATTTTTAGACTCCTGTCAACTGTACGTGACTACGACTTTAAAATAAAGTTTCTAGAGCACATTTTCATTTATTAATCTAAATCGTTAAATACGACTCAATTATGTTTACTGTTTTATTAGCGCAGCTGACGCAATAGTCACATTACTTACTATCTTTGTGTTATAATAATATTTCAGGATTTATTTAAAAGCAGTGCTAGAATATGTGCACTGCTTACTTTTCAATAATTCCAAGTAAAGTTTACATTTCAATAAGCAACGACTCATGTATATATATATATATATATATTATTCAATGTATTTGATCAGAAGCTCGGAATAAGCATAATCTCGAAGTAAAAATGAAACGCTTTGATTCTCAAATTTCGATGAAGCAATTCCATAATAAAACCTACCTATTATCAGCAGTGTTCGCATGAATTTGCTTAGTCTGCGGAGCATCCGGTGGCAGAAGGTGGTTGGGCACGATCGTCCTCAACGGTGGCTCTTCCGGCAAAGAACCAAAGCACCTAGCCCAAGCTCGCCTCCACCAGGGTGGCGCAGCGCTACGACGAATCGTGTAAATCGATTCGGACCTGGAGGCTTGTCTCGAGTGACCTCGAAAAGATGGCGCCTTTGATGGCCCACCGCCAGTTGTTCCTCCGCTCGATTGCCCCTCTTCCCGATGTCCTGGTGGTAGTATGAAATCCGTCTTTGAGCCGACCCGACTGTGACCGCTGACCTGTTGACCTCGTTGAACCTCGACCACTTGACCCTGACTGAACGCTCGCTGATGTCCAGGTTTCTTCAGGGCCGAAGGTCGAGGCGTCGGACCTGGGGCTCCCATCCAGTTGGAATTGCCTGGACGCGAAGGTGTCCCGCCGCCACCGGAGCTTGCGAGCACACCACCGTGGCTCGCTGATCGCGTATGCGTACGACTGGACATTATCCGTGAGATCGGAGTCTCTAGAGTACCGCGTTGTTGGGTCAAATTCAGGGGACCTACAATTCAAAATTTCTTTTCTTTTTTATTTCTATTCACCTCCACTGCTATTTCAAATAACTAGCAATTATGTAAGGTTGATCTGAAAGTGCATCGATATTGTGCGAACGTCGCGTAAACGATACAGAATGGATTTTCAATGCAAATCGCGCGAAAAAAATGCATCGTTCGGCAATGAATATTTCGAGGCATATTTCTACTTTAGTTTTGAAAAATAAAATAGCTAAACGAACTGGTCACGCACGCAGAGTATATATAGCTCGAGTTATCAGCGGAGAACAGTAACCCGATTGATAAGCTCACGATTAAGAAAATAAACTTATGGTTAGCTTTTGCGGACTGTATCCCAAGGCTTCCGTATTTCAAACTTTTTCCCTCAAATATCTTCTATCAATTTTCGTATTAATTATCTTACAGTTATACCTTCATGGAAATTCGAGCATATAGTATACTAATAGCTTTACAATTGTTTTTATCTACAGGTAAACCCGATCAAACATTACGATGAATATACGTCGGCAGATATTTACCCGACGTAAATTACGTCGATGCAAAGTTCAAATTCGAGAATATTAAAAGCCGCTGTTTGTTGAGTAAAGTGACAACGTTGCAATTACTTAACGTCTGCGTCTAAGCAAATACAAAATAATCGTCAGTAAAATATGCTTTACTGTCTTCTTGACGCTATCATCTAAAATCCTCACGACTAATCACTCTCTCAGCAATAAAAGCTTCGACAGAAAGAAAAAAGCAACGAGCCTAAATAAAGAAAAACAAATAATTTAACATCGACGCGTTAAAAATAAAAGGAAATACCTTGAGCAATCGAGTCCATTGCTTGTTTGTCCAATGCCTCTATATCCAATGGCTGCGGTTGAATAGTCGAATTCCTCTTCATCTCCAGCTGTTGACTCGTTCCCGCGACCGGTGGATTCGGTAAACTCGGAAAAACGTAGAGTGCCGATCGCTTCTCCTTTTCCGCCTCCTCGCACGCTTCTTCTTGCACGCAGCTCTCGGACATGCTTGCACATCTAAAAAAAATTTTTTTTTTTCACGAATACTCCGCTGTAGTGCCGTAAACTATATATTATTGTTCATTGTTTCACCGTGTTCTTAAGTTACCGTGAACTTGCCGCACTAGAACTCGCTCGATTGTAAATCGCGAAAAGCTTACATGTACTCGTGCGAGTGTACGATTCGTCAAGCCGATAGTTGAGAGAAATAAATTTTTTGTTTTTCTCTACGACAATCAAGTTGTTGTCCTCTTTACTCAAGTGCTCGTATATCGGTAAGCGAGAAAAGAAAAGGAAACCGGTTTGCAAGAAAGACGGATATGGATGTGTACGCACGTTCCATATTGCGTATGTGACGGAATGGCAAGAGAAGTTGGAATTTGATTCGCGGTTTTCCAGCCTAGTTGCGTATCGGGCGGTCCAATCTCGCACTAATTTTAAAATATTCAAATAGGACCTACAAAAGAGACTTTCGGAGAAAAAAAAACGATCGATCATAAATACAGTTATTGCATCGAGAGAGAGAGAGAGAGAGAGAGAGAGAGAGAGGAAACTGTTATTTCGATCGTTATTTCTTAGGAAAAGCAAGATCTATACGACGAACTGCACTCTTAAGAACTTAGTCTCGTAAATCCTGTTATTGTCGGTTATAATCGTCAATGGCGCGAATGTCAATGTCGCATAAATGTACTTACATTTTTTCAGACTACTCCCAAGGCGTCCACGTGTGTGTCAGGCTCGACCGAGCCAAATATCGAGTGCTGTGCAGCAGCGCGTCAAGTTGCGCGCGCCAATTTTCACATGTTGCATCTACTGCTCTCTTTTTATTCACTCGAAGCGTCTGTTATACTCTTGAGAAGAACACTATCACAGTTCGATGGATCGACGAATAAGAGTTCGGCCCCAAGAGATTGAATTTTCACGATCTCTTGGCGGAGGTTAGGTTTTACAACGAGCCATTTCTCTGTCGAAACAGCAACTGCTTCGGTAAGAGTATTCCGTAAACGTATGTAGAGACGAGATACTTATAAGTATATGTTTGTCGCTCTCAGCAATGAAAGAGAGACGAGAGTGAGATATAGGCACAAAAATGGTAAGAGAAGGACGCAGAGTCGACTGGACAGTATTGTGGAAGGACACAATACTCTGTCATCAGTCAGAGAAGGTGATGAGAAGATGAAGAAAAAATGAAACAAGGACGCACTGCGCGTGTATCACGCAAAAGTCACAATCCCTCTAGCAGCTGATCAGCCTTCGAGATATACCATCCCTCTTCTATATACATATTTGTTGATATCGCGTTCACGCGTATGCGCGCAATTGTGCGTGTATATACGTAGAAAAAAGCAAGATTCTCCGAGAACAAAGCGAAGCTTACGCGTATATAGAGATTGACTCTCGACTCTTATATTATATATAGCGTTGCCTGTATGTACACCTTTATATCGCGGTGACGATTGCCGAAGCGCGACACAAAATCAGCCAGCCGACAGGTCGTTCTAGATATCTTTCTCTCCTTCTCTCTCTCTCTCTCTCTCTCTCTCTCTCTCTGTATGTACCGTACACACGTATATGAGTTTTTAGTTTAACACGAGTTCGCTATATCCCGCGGTGGCGTCGCCGTCGATGCACTGTTACTTTTCGGAAAAATATGATCCGTATGCGCGTACGATGTACCGTGCGCCTGCATCGACGCCCCCAAGAATACACAAACTGGTCGTCGCACTCGTTACAAAGCTCGATGTCTCTATACACATGCAATGTACCTATCCACGCTGGCTGACCGACCCGACAACACTACCGTCGCCTGTGCGTCTGCTCGCACTATGCTCGCAATTCATTCTCTATGTGCAGCCTACAGTGGACAAGTTCGCCTCGAAGAGGGGGAAAATGCTCGAAACATAACCTCTACTTTCGGTCGACTCGGGTTACTCCTACGAGCTGCGTATTCTCGCAATTGCTCAATTAAATTGCTTAACTAAATTATTTATCGGAAAATACGAAAAAATTATTGGCATAATTCAAGTAAGCAAGAAAAATTTCTGCCCAAAATCACGCCGATTGGTCTTTCCACTCGATCCCATTGTTGTCTCGAGCATCTTCCGACCAATCGGATTTACGCACGAAACGAAAGCAGACAACAGCTGACGGCGTCTAGTTGATTGCCTCGCTAGCGCCACGCCGACGCCGGAGTACATTATACACCAGTAGGATACAGATATACTCTGTGCACGACGAATCTTGCACGAGCGCCACTGTAGAGACTACAACTCTACAGTGTAGACTGATGCGGTAGAATCTGACGTTCTTTATCGCTTATCGCCGGCAAAGTGGCACAACGTCATTGGTTAAATTTTCTCGCGATTTTCGAGCTTCTTTGAATTTTCAGTATACGTACACGCGCATGCGATTGCCGAGACCAAGCACAGTTTATTCGAGAATTTGTCTCCTTCTTTTTTTAAACCTTTGCTGTTTTACCACTTTGATGTTCTACTGCAACTGATTTATAACGATAGGACATTTCGATGTTTTGATGAAAAAAATCGAAGAAGTAGCCAGCGATATCTTTTTATACAAAGTGGATTTTCTGCAGACGATTGTGAATTTAGTGGCCAGTGATAATTTGTGAAAGTATAGTGGACACTTGGTGCCATTAATCTTTCACAGAAATCGCCCATTACTTAGCAAAATAAGTGTAGCTGATTCTTGGGAAAGGAAGAAATTATGTTAATTATCCATGCAGCCAGCAATGTCGTTATATTTCTTCTGCTATGTTTTACGGTGAGCACTAGCAGTGACAAAGTTGCTAAGAAAAAAAGCGCAGAAGAGGCAAAGAACATGCAACTTCCACCATGCGCTTCTTGTAAAGTGCTAACCGAAAGTTTTAAGAAGGTGAGTTTAGTAATGTAGTTGTTGTGAAGTGAATTACATTTCTACAGGAGTAAGTAAAATATTTCTATTCTTTTAGGGAATCGAGAAGACGAGCAGAGGAAAATTTGAGGGTGGGGATAGTGCGTGGGAGGAGGATAAGCTAGGATCCTACAAGACTAGCGAAGTAAGACTGATTGAGATTCAGGAAGGATTATGCAAAGATGTTGATTATGGTCAAACTCAATGCCATTCCCTTGCTGAAGATTTGGAGAGCTTTATAGAAGAATGGTGGTTTAAAAGACAAGATAGTCATCCAGATTTGTACAGCTTTTTGTGTATAGAGAAGGCAGAAAGATGCTGTCCTAAGGACCAATATGGACCAAATTGTGATAAATGTCATGGCTATCCCGACAATATTTGCAATAGCAATGGGAAATGTAAAGGCTCTGGAACTAGAAAAGGCAACGGTAAATGCACATGCGACAAAGGCTACTCTGGAGAATTATGCTTTGAATGTGCACCAGGATTCTATCAATCATATAAAGATGAAAAGAAACTTCTGTGCTCCATGTGCCATAAAGCATGCAAAGGTTCGTGTATAGGTGGAGGACCTGGAGATTGCGAGGAATGTAAACCAGGCTGGAACAGAGTTGATGGAAAAGGTTGCCAGGATATAGATGAATGTTACGAAAAAAAAAACAGCTGCCCAGATAATCATTTCTGTGTTAACAACGAAGGAAATTTCTCCTGCATAGGTAATTTAAAAATAGAATAGTAAAAATATTAAAAAAAAAGACAACAAATAGTAATGCAAATTTTCATTTTAGCTTGTGACAGAGCTTGTAATGGCTGCTCTGGTGATGGACCTGATATGTGTAATAAATGTGCCGAAGGCTACAAGAAAAAAGGAAGCATATGTGTCAGTGAGTATCTAACTGGTTACAATTATTGTTGTATTTTAATAATTGAGTGTATGCGATTAATTTTCTCAATGTAATTTCAGATTCTGATGTACTTGGACGAAAAACCCAAGAGAATTGGGCTCGCTATGTAACATACTTAGGTCTTGCAGTAGCCACAGGTATTATTCTACAGCGCAATATTTATGCAGCAAGTGTAATTGGCCTTTTTGTTGCTATTTACATATCGGTTTCGGAATATATGATTGCCAATAGTGGTATTCAAGATACAATGCCAAATTTAGGGATAATTGACAAACTTTCGTAACTAATTTACATTTAAATTAATAAATAAATAAGAATACAACAAAAATAAAAAGTGGGAAAATATTTGAATATCATTCCAGTATTCCTAGTCAGTATTATTTGTAATTTTATACTTGGAAAAATCAAATTTTTACTTTCATTCATAATTGTGAATAATTGATGTCATAAACTAAAAAATGCTGAGCAATTAGTACATTACTTTAGTAAATCTGTGATCATAGTGTACATGATATATCTAATTATCGTCATCCAAAACATCATGTTGAATAAAACATACTAATAAACTATTCACCTTTGTTTATTTGCACATCCCACTGTGCTTTATGGTATACAATGAATGCACATTAATTTTTTTTTAATTTTATATGCATGTATAAAATCATTTACAAAAGAAGACTATATTCGATGATAGTAGTACAATTTTACTTAGTAATTACAGCTATACGATAAAATTATTTTGCATTCTTTTAAAAATACATACTTGCTAGTGCTGATATAAAAGGTAAAACTTTCATACCCGTTCCAATTCCAATTATTTCATAAAATGGTGAACATTACAAAAATCATTGGTAAATTAAGATCTTGTATAAAATCTTTGTAAAAATCACTACAAAGTTTTTACAGTATCTGATAAATTGTAATAGCTGCATGTAGCTTAAACTCAGCTAGTATCAGTTTATAGCATATCTATTTATTAGGACAAGTGTTTTTATTATGCTTATGGGGTTTATCGAAGGTTGAAAAATCTCTTTGTACCTTCTCTGAATTTGATGTTACTATTTATATGTTTTAAAATGCTTACATCTATGGAGCCTGCTGTTTATTACTATATAATACTAAAGTAGTAACTTTTTAACATTTTTCAAAATAAATTGTGAATCATAATACATGCGTACATGAACATTTCATTAATAAAAATACAATATTTTGAATTATTAGTTTCACCTATGATTCCATGTTTCTTACAAAGTGTACAAAACATTTCGTTCAGTCAACAAATAAAAGAAAATTGTAGAAAAAGCGTAGTAATTATTATAGTTTGATTCTATATATTTTCTGGCCTAGTACGTAAATCGGCCTTTGCTCATAATGAGTAAACGCAAACTATAGATTATGTAAAACACGATCGAATTTGAGAAATGCAAAAAGATGAAGTATCGATGAATCCCCTTACGACTTGATTCTTTTAAAAAAATGTTACTTTGACATAAGTCTTATTGAATTCATGCCGTAATTTATTATTCTACATTTTCAGTTATTTCTATCGTCATTTATAGCTATGGTGCATGCTCATTAGAAAATAGAGTCAAAGTCTTTCTCCTAATATACGTATTTAAAAATATTTTACATTTTCGTTCTATTTGAATTTCCCGACGAATTTATTTGTCATTAAATAATTTTGAAGATCTAATCAGAAATAAATTAGTAATAATAAAACTCATACGCAATTTATAGAAAATTACTTTCGTACCTATTACATATATTCTTGAATATTGTAATTTTTATTGGCATGGCTCCAATGTGAAGCATAAATAAATGATTTAGCTTTCGAATTATTTGTTCTGATACATTAGATGAATACATTACTATAATATAAGTTACTGTTATATATGCATATATATAAATGTAGAAAGTTTACGCATTTATAATCATCAATCGACATTTCCGTAAAGCACGAGAATGCTATACAAATTCTTTATAAACATTCTCATGCTTTTTGTTATTATTGCACATGGTGATTGTATCAAAATGCAGAGAATAAAGGCCGTCTTCATTCGTAATAGCGAAATATTCTTCGCATTTAAATGTCTTAGTTACTCTTGGACTACTGCAATATCAACTTTCTTATTTTTTCCTTTGTTTGTACATATGAAATTTGATACGCAAACGTAAAATACAAAAATTTAACCTAAGATAGAATAAATAACTATACTTATTTAGGCTCACATTTTTGTTTGATTTTTCGTGTTTAAGTATAGACGAATAAATCGCTGTTGCTATTTTAAATTTCACTTTTTTATACATAAGCTAACAAAATCTCCAAAAATAACAAAAACCAAATATATATATATATATATATATATATATATATATATATGTGTGTGTTTGTATAATGTATATAAATATATATATATTTAAAAATATTCGAATAATTTATAATATTGCATGATTACTTATTTTTAATTGCTTTTATCTACTATGACTTTTCAAGTAATAGTACGTAAATTAAACTATAAAAAATTCAGTGATATTGCATTTAAGCAATAAAGTAACAAACAAAAATAATGTACATATTCGACGCATATCATTTCAAATAAAATAGTGCAAAGCTAGTAAATCGTTAAAAAATGTATCATTTAAAATGTATCGCAAAAGTAAAAATACTTTCTTTCATTTTCATCTCATTGGATCTTGATTTGTAATGCGTAAGTAAAATTTCTCAATCTAATATTAAAATTAGTTTCCGAAATGAATGAGTTCAAATAAGAAGATAATAGTGAATGAATACAGATTTACATTCTCGGAAACGTTAGAGAATGGAACTATCATATTTGAAATGGGAGACGTCGCGTGCACTTAGGTACATAAGGTCTCTAAATAAGCACATAAAATATCTGCTGATATTAAAAAATCGATAGTGCTACAGAATCGTAATTGTACGTTAGGTGTAGAGCACATTTTTAGTCCATTAACGTCCATTGTGACTGTATTCGAAAGTGGCAAAAAGGCCGGCGAAACATATCGAATGTGTACCTAATATTATATGCATAATTCATGCATACACACGCGCGTACACTTACACACACACATACGCGAATGAATATAGATAAAAAATATATTCACTCATACATATTTACATAAAAACAATCGGGCATTAGAAGAAAAAGAGACAGTCCACGCTCTCTGGCTTATGATTGGCCGTTATTCTCGCTTGTTGCAATGAGGTCATTATTCTGATTGTTCGCATCCCTGCTAGGCACGTAATCTGTCGCCATGAGACAAGCGAACACCGTCATGACCATCTTCTGTTTAACCTCAGTGATGTCTTCAGGCAACGCATAAACGCGGGCTCCACATTTTCTGGCCAAGGATAGTGCATACTTCGCATTGTCCAACTTTTCCTGCAATAGTAACTTTACTGAGAACGTGCGCGTGTGATTTAGCAACACGGTAAACCTTTCGTTACGCATGATAATGACGGACTCAATTGTATAATGCGATATCTTCGTCAAATTAACTTAACTCGAAAAATCTATTAGACTTTTATTTTAATAGCAAAATTTATCAAATAAAAGGAAAAATTCAGTATTGAAAAATTCTTGCTTTAACTTAAAAAATTTAAATAATTTTAAATCATTCTTACCTCTGGCCGATCGTTTCCTGCCTCCTTCACCAGCTCGTAGTTGACTGAGCCAGGTTTGATCGAGTCAATGAGGTCAAGGATGACTTTGCTGTCGGAGATCGTGTAGTCTTGGAAACTCTTGATAGAAGAAGTTTTACCAGCTGTCTGGAGTTTCGAATTGACCCACTGTACGATTTCCTTTTCAACGACAGCAGTGCCGGGCCTGCCGGTAAGAGAGCTCAAAATTGAGAGCGTGTAGGATCGCATAAGTTGCCAAATGAGAGCAAGGGTGAGGGTGACGGTGCCATCGTTGATATCCTGACCGGCGATTCCGACCAGCGAGAAGTTCATTTGTTTACCAAGCTCTACGACGTAGTTGCAATTTTCCAGCTTTTCCATAAACTTGCGCAGCTTAGAGAACTTTTTGTGCACCTTATTCCAATGAACCGTACCAGGCTTGATGATGTCGTAGAGTTGGAAGAAAATTAGGCCATCGGCTAGATCAGAATATAGCCAGTTGACGTAAGGTGTAACACCCATCGAGTTCATCCAGTTACGGTAGGTCTTCTCTTCACGACTCTCCTCGATCGTTTCAAGGCCCTCGATACTGTCATCCTCAAGCTTATCGAGACCTGGGTACTTGTTAAACATGTTTGCAACGAACGCAAGATTCAGTTTATGGATTCCGTTGACGACATCGCTAGCCGTGACGAAGCTACGGCAGTCAATTTTAGAAGCTTGTTGAAGCATGATCTCAGCTCGATTCAGGTGATTCGACTCCATGAGAGCTTCCAGGCTGACGCCAGCTTCCTTGGGAGCGATCTGGTGAATGAGATGGGAATAAATTTCGGAGTCAGTGATGTCCGAGTAGAAGTTATTGCAACGTCTGCCAATGCCAGCATTTTCGAGGTGGTGGTTCACCCAACGAAGCAGGATCTCCTCTGGTGAAAGTCGCAGGAGATCCTCGATCCGTTCACCGGCTTGCAATAATCGTGCCAAGCCTGGACAGTTTTCAAGAGTTATCTGATTGAAGAGACCGATACGGATTATCTGCCAGAGAAGTCCAAGGACGAGGTGAGGCGAGCCTTTCGTCAAATCATGTGCATCGATGTTTACGATGTTGCAACCAATTGACTGAGACGAGGCGAGCGCCAAAGTCAAATTTTCATGCATCCTGTAGAGGGTCAGATTCTTTTTGTTGATCGTACGTTCGTCGATCGTGTCTGGACACGAGTGGTTGATGATTTTGCTGTTGAGAATGAGAAAACATACGCATAAGTATACGCGTAAGAATTCAGCATAAATGTTATTCGCCTAATCAAATACAAGTATCTTCCCCGAGATCGGAAACAAATGATTGAACAACGAATCCATTCATTCTTCGTATGTATACATCCTAAGTATTTACACATGATTCATACGTAAATATAAAGAATCGTTTAACATTCAATAATAAACCTTTTTTTTCTATACCTGAACGAATAATTAAAAAGAAGAACAACTAACCATAGAAGGATTCCATCCTTGACCTTGTCATACAAATGTTTCCCCTCGGCATCAATGGGCAACAAATGTTTCAAGTCCTTATCGTGCGCCAAATTTGTATTGATCCAATCGCTGAAGGCGAGTTGCTCCTCGTGCCTAACAGAATGAGTCGTTCCTTCGCTCGACGCGGCTGACGTACCACCCAACCTCTCGAGATTTTCCTTTTTCGAAACCACTTGTTTGAAGGTTGAACTAGGTTCACTGGCCTTCAATTCCTGACAAAGTTTTTCGAACTCTTCGAAACTCAGTCGTCCCTTTTCTTGGGGTCGACGTTTGTCATCGTATTCCTCGATCATCCTCCGCACCTTGTATCCTGGCATTTTAAATCCACACTGGTCCAGTGCATTTCGCAGCTCCGCCAGGTCGATGAACCCATCGCCGTTTTCATCGATCTTAAATCGGTAAAGTGAAAATGATAATTTTATTTTATTTTTGTATATATTATATACATAGATAAACGTATAGAAGGATATAGAAGCTTGGCTGTTAACTAGCGCATCCTTGTGAATGACGCGTTCGTATTTGCATTCGGTTGGTTTTTTGCCTTGACTCATACTCTCTGGATTGACTCATCATCGACAATACCGACTGGAGACACCTATCGGCTGCCTTTAATCAGTTTCATTGATCGATGGAAATGAAGAAGCAACTCGACCTAGACCTCTGAATGATCGCGTGTGTCTATATATATCTATACCTACTACAACTTGCTACCTCATTGTAACATGCGATTCCAATAATGTGCACGTAACGTATACATAGAATATATTTCTCGATCGAATATATGTCTATGCGCACGATTGAACACACGGACGTGGCTATTTTTAGTAATGCTCCGGTGTGAAAAGTTACGAAAAAGCAGCTTTCACTGCGGAATGTCATTTCCGTACGAGTAAAGTGGGAGAGTTTTGAGATTTCGAAAAATCTAGAACTGATTTCTATACGGGTGATCTCACTGTACGAGCATAAAATAATGGGAAATCTCGTCGAGAGGAAGAAAAAAGAGATAAGTGTCTGTTGTGAGCGCATGTATATGTAGGAGGAACGAGCGAGGCAACTCCCAAAAAGAAAGAACGCGCAAAGTAAGCAGAATAAAAAAACTATCGATGCAGGAGGCGTTGGCCTCCACGAGGAGGTCCTGGCGCATGCATGGCTGGGCTCACACGCGCGACGTTATCTATCTATAGATCTACGTGTATCTTTCTCTCTTTCTCTCTCGCCACACTACATACAACGCTATATATATACATATAAGATATATTCAATACAGTTATTAAGTATTTTAGGGCTTGATCGGATAAATTCTGTTACGGCGAATACTATTCGTTTACGTAACTACCCTGCATAAATCCTGTATCTTTATATTAAAACAACGTATATCTTTTTCTCGAGAGTTTAAGTCTTTATCAGTCGTCGGAGATTACGTATCGCACATCCACGTATATGTAAATAGGTGCGCCGGCTGCAAGACGTAGCTCTTATCTGCGAAAAAGCCGCAGACAAAAAGAGTGCTTGAGCAAATCAAAGCTTCGATTATTCTGGAGTTAATCGTTGCTGGAAATCGTCAATAATAGCTTTGTCTTTCATATGTCTTTCCCTTTAAAATTGTGCATAAGTGTGATAAACGGACACACACAGACATCGGCGTTTATATGCAGGTAGGTATACGTAGATATATGATTCAGCAAACGTTTTTATTGTATCCAAAATGACAAAACAAACGATGCACACATATGAATATTTACAAACAATAAAGACGATGCATGACGCGTAAAGTACAGCAAATCTAACTAATACTATCTGGAATAAACCGCGTTGCGCTAGCTTGACACATCGTCGTATTGTCGTATATCCCGCATGTCCGACTCTCTCTCTCTCTCTCTCTCTCTCTCTCTCTCTATATATATATATATATATATATATAGGTATACATACATACACGAGACAGATACACAGTAACATAAACGCTTGTATACGGTATACCTCGTGCGTTTCTGTATACTCTCGCTCTCTCGTTCTCTCTCCATCTCTCTCGCACAACGAACGATTACTCATTTCGAGCATATAGTAGTCGCGCGCGCGCGCGCATACCAAGATTACGAGTCAAGAGCGCTTTGGAAAAAGGAAAGTCCACGGGGACTACTTACTGCTATAGCGACTATATATCGCACGCGTGGATTCCAGAGATCAACCGCGTGAATATGTCGCGCAGGACATTCGGAAGTAGGTATGCAGCTATAGTATCTGTATATGTATGCATACATGTATATGTATAGGTACATGCGCACAGAGTCTTTGCGTGGGCGTGTGCATCATCTTTCGATCGGTGGCGTCTATAGTACGGCAAATAACGAAAGAGCCCCAATGAATACGCGAGCCTAGCAATCGCCGTGGACACGGGCACACCGAGCGATAAAATAGAATGGGATACTAACCGCCTGGAATCGCTCGAGGAGCTCCTGCCGGTCGTCGATCGTGGTGGCCATGTTGCTGTTGATGCTACTCTGCTATCGCGCGCGTCCTTATACTACGATTGCGACCGATTGTATTTCACCCACGGTGGGACACACAGTGAAGATGGACAAATTTTTATCTACAATATACACACACAAACTATCTCCACAGCTTTTTCCAACGAACTGCCTGCTCCGAGCTGCACTGCTGCACTGAACTGCTACTGCTGTATGCGCTGGAGATTCGAGATATGTGCGCGCGCGCCTAATGACGCCCCACTACTCAGTATATACTATATACAATATACTATATACTATATACTATATACTATATACTATATACCATATACTCACTGTGTGATCCTTTCGCTTCTATATTGCTTGATAGAATTTATATATATATATCTGATTCTCGCGCCGCGTATCTTACGCCTCCGTTGGTCGCGAGCAGAAACAATAAAGAATACCCGATAGCGCTTCTTTTTTCGAATATGGCCCGGTATAAACCGGTTTTCCACTGGATTTTTTATAAATTTATTGAGATTTATTTGATCGATAACTCGCTTCGATAGCGATCTCTAATATAGAGTAGTTTCTTTGCGGATAGACATCACTTGTGCGGATTATAGATTGGAATAATGTACTGTGGAGTTTTGACGAAAACTGATAGAGAAGAAAAATATACGATAAGCGTATACGCCGTATACGTTGTGTAACATTGTTTTCAAGACAAACGATAATTACAACAAATGTTCATCCTTGATAGATTTAAATTTAATTGGGGTTCGAAATGTTCGTGTTTTTCTTTCTTTCTAAACGTTACGTATATGCCGTGGAATGCTAGTTTTCGCTAAACGCTTTAAAATAGTCTTTCGCGTTGAACGCAACTAATAATGATGTAAGTTTAATGGTGCGTGCGTTCTTCGTGCCTATTTTCTGTTAAATGTTTGTAGAGTATAAAAATATTCTTATCATAATTAATGGAGGCTATAACGAGTTGCGTAAATGGAACTTATCTCTATACATAGGAACTTTTATTGTATTTTTACGTACACCGAGAATGTATGTAATAAGTATAATAAAAAATTGTACGTGTCGACAATTGTCGAACTACATTAGAACTATTTTAGCGTGAAATGGTTTTTTAGTAAACGGAGGTTGAAAGATCAAACAGTGCGGAATACTGAAATACATATAATATAAAGTACGCGCCGCACTTTTTCGCGATCACCTTCGAAAGTGTATTACGGATGATTCATCGTCGTTATACCAATGCTGAATCATCGTGTACTGCTACGCGGAATTAACGCGAATTTTCATGGAAATCTCGAATTTCATTATATTACGCATGCATATATTATCAGTTACGGATGTGAAGATTTTTCTACTAATACTCGAGTACAAGAGTAAATGATTTCAAGTGAATCACTTGTAGCCATTAATTCATTCGGTTACTTGTCAATAATGAACTATCAATGATAATTTAGGTATTCAGTAGCAGTTTATAACATTGTACAGCGTAGGTTAATATTGAGAAGAAAATGACTCACTGTTTTGACAGGTATAATATTTATTATTACAATTCATTCTGAAATCACAAATTTCTACCATAATGTAATAATCTGTTCATAGTGTTTGCTTCTCTATACAGCTATACGTACAGTATAATAATAAAAAATAATATTAATAATAATAATAATAATAATAATAACATCTATCATCTTCACTTTTCCTCAATCTTAGTATTTATATCCAAATATAAATATCGATATCTCGCTTATATTATATTTATATACTTGAGATTCGTTTGAAGTACATACAAATAATTATACATACAAATTGGGTAAAAATTATGCGTACAATAAATTGTATGGGCATCAAATCAATCTCGCTGCTAAGTCGCGTCGTAAAATAGTCATTACGCATATATAACCGAAATTGGTAATATATATGCATACGTACCTGTAAGTGCGCGTCTATGTATAAACATATATTAATTGTTTGTATGTGTACAATTAGTGGTTATTTCTGCAATTATGAATTAACTTTACGGTATTATTCTGTGTATTATCCACGAGATTAAACGCTCGTAAATTATACACAGTTTCATTGTCAAGGAAAAAAATGCATTCTTTTTGCAATAATTACAATTGCGCGATATCGATAAATCATTAGTAGCAATCTTACATTGTTTGATCAGAATTCTACATATTTATGTATAAAATCAAAGCTTCACTTCACCTGACAAAATAGACAAGAATTTTTTTTATTTAGACAGTTTACGGGTGCATGAAAATAATGGATAACATCAATACTGTCGGGAAATCAAAAGAACATTTTCAAATGAACAAAGATTATCTAAATAGACAGCATAAATACATAAAACATTTGATTGAGAGTTCCTAACTCCTTCGCTGGTGGATAATACACATTTTGTAATAAATGAATAAATTTTTTATTTGAAATTTTTAATTTAAATTATCTCCCATTAAAAAAAATACTTTTTTGATGGCAATAGAAAATAATTCAACTTCATTTATTTTACAGAAATAAAGCAAGCGTAACTTTGCGAAGTACAGTAAAATTTGTCATAAATCAATGTGTAGGGGAAGAACTAATTCTTTTTGGCAATATTCAACTGCTAATAATCTAATCTTTATAAGATAAATTTTGTTCTATGGTAGCAATAATTGTTTAAATTATTTTTTTCTTGTTCATCATTTTCGTCGTTTTTTTTTACAAAAATATAATTATTTGAATTATATGACATGATTACAATAGAAACGTATAATATATCGCATTTCCACGGGTTTCAACGGTAATAAGTATAAAGAATGAAAACTTTTGGAAATATCGACGGGTAATACGCTTCGATTGTTAAACCTTAAAATGACCCCTTTCTCTTGACATGATCGTTTAAGAAATTTGATGTTGAAATGTGTACTGTTGTCTACGATTTTTTGTATTTAAAACATTACCGAAATTCTGTTATTTCATGAAACAATTGACAGAATTAATGGTAATGCCGTTTTCATGTACGCAGTTTAAAAACAGTTTTTTTTTAATCTTCACTCGCTGTAGTTCAACCAGCAACGTTTTATATTTACTCATATACTTTTCAATGTGTACAAATTTGAATAATTACATTAGTGTTTACTTGTGTGGACACAGTATTTCAGGTATATCATCAACATGAGTAAAGATATTTGCAGCAATTGCTTGCCAGGTGGTATTGTTTTCTCCTTGACAGGCCGATGTAACCAATTAATAAATTCTAATGGGGCTAACTGTCTCTTGTATATTTTCTTCCACCTCGTCTTCTTCGTCAGTGAGCTCGGTATGCGGCGAGTGTAATGAGTAGTAATCCTGTTGACTCTGAGAAAGGGTAAACATGTGCATCCAACACTTACTTACACATCCTGCTCTATATAAATTCTATCTCAACTATGTACATCTATGTGCATATTTACTTCCAATCCCATAGAAACCGTAACAGCTTTAATATGCTAGCTGTTTATCGATTGCACCTTTCATTTTAAAGTGAACCTCCAAATACTTCAATTGTTTAATCTTCCACTTCCAATTTTCTTGGCTCTTTCAGTCTTTTGACGAATAGAGACTCCTTCATTTTTATGGGATTAGAATGTGGTGGAAAGCCATACAAATTTTGATGATTTTCTTAACGAAAAAAAAATCATAAACATCCAATCCAAAATTAAAAAATAATCAGGTCGGCAACCATATTTGCTCATTCCATTTTTTGGTAATTTTGACAATGTGGCATGCCTAGGTCACGTGCAATTTACAACGTGCTTAGCACGCGCTTATTTGACAGACCAAAAGCAACTTTACTCAGACAACAAAAAATGCAGTTTTAAATCTAAGTATTGTCACTTATCGTTTCCTACCGATGAGTTTACATCCCCGTCAGTACAATTACTGCAAATATAATCATCTTCCTCCGCAAGTTCCGTTCGATCTAGACCAACACAATGCATGTGAAACCATCCATTGCACCCGCCATCACATTGAACCCAGTCTACTTCTCGTCCTTAAACAGAAAAAAATAATAGAATATTATTGATTGCTTTCAATTGTAATTTCGTATTCGGGGCTAAATTAAATAAATACTGCGCCTGCATTACCATTTGGTCTTAAGCATTCGGCAGCTGCGCAATCTTCTTCATCATCTGAAGTGTCTTGTTTAGTCTTTTTTCGATTTCCAGTTCTTCTTTTGGGACCTTCCTCACTATCTTTTCGTTTTACCTACAAGGGAAAAGAAAAATATATCTGAATTCGGGCTAATAGAAGTTCTATAAAAGATTTTATAATTTAAAGTAAAAATTTACTTTAATAACGCCTATTGTTTACAATTATTATATACAAACCTTGCGAGGTCCTCGCTTTATTGGTGTTGTAGCTGCAGCCGGTTTTGTTTCTTTGTTAATACCTTTACGTTTAACAATAGGTTTATCCTCTATCCTCTGACGTCCAAACTTTTTCATCATATCAACTTCATCAGACTTTCGTTTACGTCCTCTCTGTTGTGGTTGCTTTTTAACTTCCTTAGATTCACTAGCAGTAGCCGACTGATCTAATGGTGCATATTTTCGCACACTTTTTGAGGAAGTGCAAGTTTGACTGAGAATTCGCCAAATATGTTCAGTTTCATCCAATGCAACTTCCAAAAGATCTCCTTCCATCATTAATTCTTCTAATCGTGTTATCGTAGTGTTCGACAGTGTCACTACTTTATCTTTGTCATCTCCAGCAACTGATTTTGAAGGAAATTTCGATGCTAAAAGAACATTTGTTTGTTTAATATTGAAATAAATGTATCTTGGATTATATTCAGTATTAATGCTTAAACTCTTTATATCTTAATAGATACCTCTGAGAGAAATGAAATGGGATTTGAGAATTAAAATTAAAATATTTTAAGTCTATTGCTTGATTTGATGCAAGAACAGATTGCTAATAGTATTACATAGTAATAATTTAATTGAAAAACTTCATTCTCTACTAGGGTAGCAATTTAATCTAAAAAAAATTTTAGCATAATATACCTGTTGAATATGCATGTTCATTACTAGTCATCGAGGAGTTATTAGGTTCATCCTCATCGATTGTTAGTACATCGTTATCGCTGTCATCATCGTCATCATCTTCTTCCTCATCATCGGCTCTTTCATCTTCATCCTGTAATAATATGCAAAATTCTCTGATAAGTTCATTCGAAAAACAAGCAGAGTAAATTAAAAGTCTTATATTATGAATAAAACTTACAGGGATACTGATAACGCTATCATCAGAATGCACACCACTAATAGACTGAATAGCCTGGACCCTGTGATGAAGTTCTGGGTTATTTGCTGCCTTTTTTAATTCGGTGGTTATGATTTTCTCAGTTTTTTCCCTAGCTGCAGCTTCAGTTAACTTTTGAGATAAAGTACTGAGTTTCGCCAGTACAGTGGATACTTCATCGGCTGATAAAGCCTGTCGTGCTCGATCCTGCATGAAATTGACAATACTTTTTTTAATTTCTCTGAACATTCTTAGCAACAGAATAATGAAAAAAAGTTTGCGTACCTGCCAGTTCATTGCACGCTCTGTAAGACATTGCAAAGCTTCACCTTCTGGTAGACGAACAGAAATTTTTTGAAGACTCACTAAGAGCGATAAAATTGTTTCTAGGCGTGGTCTACGAGATCGTAAACAACAGGGACATAAGAATTTAGAAACTCGTGAATTTTGTTGCTTGCCTTTGTATGGAGTTCTTGGAACAGGCACACAGTTTGCTGAAAAAAATATTTTTGACGTAAATATACAAGAATATATTAATTTAATTTGAACAAAGATATTAATGACTTACTGTGAAACCAATCCTTGCAAAGTTCACAACGCAACATTTGACCAAATTTGGGTCTACGACAGACGCAAAACTTGGAATCATCAGATTGCATTTTGTTAAAATTCTTTTCTCTTAAATTTTTCATAGCTTCCATTTCTCTTTGCTCTGCCAATTTGAAGGCAGCTACAACAGTGGCTGAATCATTAGAATCATCTAATTTAGTATCGCAAACATATACAGCTCCAATGGATTCTTCTCCTTTATTATTTTTTCTAGTTTTCATAGCAGGTAATCCAACTCCAATTCTAGGTGAAAGAGCCTCCATTAATGTATAATGAGAATTTTTCCTGAGGAATGTTCTACCCGTCCTTTCTTTCCATATTTTAGCTTGAGCCAATGTCGATTCGAGAACTGGCAAAGCAGCAAGGTGTAATGGGATTGTTCTTCCTTTACGAACAAGTTCATCCAATGTATCATAATATGGAAAATTATCTTTAGCTTGTATTTCTTCAACAGTTTTGGTCCAATTCTTAGCTTTGTTTAGTACATCCTTAAGGTTACTTAATCCTGGTAAGTATGCATCAATATTATCTGCTTCAGCGATAAGTTCTTCAACAGATGCAATGGTTTGTCTGTTTTTTGATGCTTGAAGATAAAGTTTCGCTTTGTCTTCCCAATTGTCAATATTAATCATGAGAGCTTGCAATTGAGCAAGTGCATTTTCTACAGTAGCATGTGGTGGAATATTCATGCCTTCTTCAATCAGTCTTCCTAAATCTTGGCGTGTCACGGATTTTGGCTCTTCTTGGAAGGACTTAACCTCTTCTAACCATTGCAGTTGTTGGAGTTTCTATAAACAAATATGCAAATTACAGTATATCAAAACAAAATTCTTTACCACAATGCAAATATTTTATGTTGTACATACCTGTTTTAATCTAGAAAGTTGGGGTAGCTCAATGCAAATTGAGTCACCATATTCGATACATTTTTCAAGTTTTTCCAGATCGCAGTCACTTTCTTGGGCTTCTAGTTCTTCAGCATCTTTCTGGAACTGAAGCACTTGATCCAATATATATTTGACACCATCTGCTTCTTTCAGTTCACAGCAGAGATTTGTAATTTCTTGATGGAATAAAGTTAATTCTTCAACGGTCAGTTTAAATTTAGCATCAACTGATTGCCTTGTTCTGTAAAAAACAGAAGATAAAATTAGATCGTATCTTATCTTTTAGAGAAAATTTGGTGCTATGAAATAAAAAGTTACCTTGTTCGTTGTTTGTTACTCAATAACTGCCTTGCAACACTGGCGCACTTCTCAGCATCTTGCACGGCAGTTGTTAATGCAGTCAATAATTCACTCTCTGGAAACTTTTTAACCTCTGCTTCATCGAGAAGTTCTTTTAGTTCACTGAGCTCGATCTTCTCTCCCTTTGGGTCCATAGCCTCTTTAACCTTACTGGCCCATGGGTCAAAAGACTCTGCTTTTAATTTGAGCTTTTGCAACATGATTGGAAGTTCGTCTAAGGTATATCTGTATCTTAAAGTATGCTTTTCAGGAGCACAATCACATAGGTCTCTGAAATGCCTTAGGCAGACTAACTGTGATTTTTGACACAAGCACGTCACTGCACTCAGGAAACATGTAGTCTTACATGCCTCACACTGCCTTTCGTCGTCAGGCAAGAGTTCAAAGGCCTCACGCTCGGCTTCAGTTACACCCTGGGCAAAATGAAGAAATTATCAATTATAAGTAATCAATATTTTACTATTGCAATGCATAAAAACTTTTTTAATCTACTCTACAGTCTATTAAGATTTTCAACAGTACGCAAAAAAGCAATTACTTTCGCGTAATTACGCACAATATGTTAAAGAAAATGTTATTACTGCGCGCAGTAGTCCAGATTTTAATACGAAATTCGCGATAACTCATTCCGAACAGTTGTATGTTTGCGCGAACAGAGAAATTTATTCGAAGTATATAACGATTCAATCAACGATGTAAATTACAATATTCATACTAGAGTTATGAATACATACGAGAAAAAACGAAGAAATGGCCAGCGAAATATCCGTTAAATTGAATTTGAAAGATTTTAATGTACGCGCAAAGCAAATGTTATTTTGCCGATACACGTATGCTTCCGAGCTCGTAATTCGATATTTCACATCTCCAAATATTCGCAAAGACGGTGAGCACGTTGAGAAACACAGAAAGTAACCAAGTCCATTAAATCGCACACGTAGACCCAGAATTTTTGTCGGAATTCCAGCAGCTGGCCGGGTCGCACATTCGCAGCACACACAAGAGGAAGAAAATGCGTCTGGCGTATTAGCTGACAAACATAACCTCAAAATCTACTAAAACGAGTTACATAATCCCCCCCAATGATCCATCACGAAATATCAAAAGTTAAAGAGATGAGTCTGTTGCTATACCGTCGTGAGGCAAACTCTTATATTTTCGAACAGAAAATAGCGGCACCGAGGCTCAAATCTCCGGAGATGCACTACTCAGATCCACTTATACACAGACGGAATCGTCCGGTCTTCGAATTGGCCACTTGGCTATCTGAGACTCGTATCGGCCTCTATCTCCGACTGCGCGGTTCGCGACTCTCGCGCCGAGCAGCGCCAATGCGAAAAACAAAGAAATAGGCAATCGAGCGAAAAAAGTCGACTGTTGCGTTCCCTCGTCAACGTCGCTTCTTTCTTGAGGCTTCTGACAACCTGGAGAACTCGCGCGCGCGACGCATACAATAAACTCGCTTTCAGTATATATACCTATGTAGACTCCCACACGCACGTTACACACGTGGATAGACATTAGACTCCCGCACTCTCGCACTCCCGCTCGGCTTCTTCTGAGTTCCGTGAGAGAAAGATTCACTCTCTAGCTGTCCACTCATCGCGTGCATATGTGTATACCACATATATACATAATCTATACATTCACTACCACAAACCAATCTATACTAATCTACGCACTATATACTATGTGCGTATACACAATATACATGTGTGCAGAATTGACGCCGTTCTTGCACGTAAGTTCGCGATTTGCTGCGGACTTGTACCTTTTCCGAACATATATAGGTATATATTGTTAGTGCGATGTGCAATCCGTTCACACATGCGCATATACTACATCGCGAGTTGCAACGAAGACGACTGCGGCAGTAGCGGCAGTAGCGGCAGTAGCGGCAGTAGTGGCACGCGACAATGGCATAAACATGCATGTCACTACCTACAATCTCGTTTCTTTAACGTTCCATTTCGATTGCTCTTTCATCGGCTACTCTAAATGTCCAAAACCTGTGTTTCTCAACTTTTTTTAACCTATAATAAACGATCTTCGAGAAAGTTTCTTTTTATTTGCTGTCAAGGCGGGTCGGCCATACTTATTATTGCCGTTTCTTTTAGTATAATAGTAGGCTTATGAATATTAAACAGTTAAAGTAATAAAAATGCTCGAGAACAGGTGTGCAAGTTCGTTTTCTAACTGTGCATTCGTTAATTTATATTCAGTTTTAGTTTCCTACAAGCGAATCTACGGTAATTCCTAAATTAAATATTAGAAGAGCAACATTTCAAATGTTTTGTTATTTTTGCCTAGTAATATACTAGATTGCCTGAACTAATATCGTGCAATCTTAAGGAAATTTATCAATTCTAATGTTTACGTCTTGAATAAGTATTATTCATTAGGCATGTACGTGTAATTTACATTGCTAATTATAGAATAATAATATATAAATACTAAAAGGTAAAAGTAATTTTTTTTCAGAACGTTTTCAAAATGGCGAAATCGGTTCCTTACTAAAATTTGTCATCAATCTGATTATATTATTCCTCATATCTTCGATGAGGTCAGTTAAACAAATTATTATATTTACCCATTCCAAGAGATTTTTCCTCAGCTTTTTCTCGTCCTCGACCATCGTTAACATATCGTGATAGGTAGCAGTGGCAATACCAATATCCAAACTTTCTGGTTCCAAAGACATCTTGCAAACCAATTCATCGTGTGAAAAAACGCAGAACCGTCTAAGATTTGAATAATGCGCTATACAATCTCTTCCCATTTGTATCTGTTAATAAAGTGATGACAAAACAAAACGTATTAACATATCATCATTGTTACCAATTTATTATTTGAAATCCATAGTCAATGACCCTTTTCTATTTTTTATCATAATATATAAATTGCACTTACCCAGTCAGCAGGAGCAAAATTTACAGCTTCAGCAAAATTATAGCCTTGATTAAACCCTGCATGATATGCTCTGGGAAAAGTGACCACGAATTCCCCAGCGTGTTGATCTGTTCTGTACACTGAAACGCCTATTAAGAGAAATAGTTAAAATATTAATAATAATTGGATAATAAAATATTAAATACTATAACTGAAATAATTGATGCTTAATCATACCCTCATTTGTAAGAATATTAGGATTCATGATGGTAACTAACTGATGTAGTAAATCTGGCTGACTGTGGAAGAGTTCAGGTGCAGCAGACTTCATAGACCGTTCAAATTTTTCAGCCTCGTATCCTGGTACTCCGTACCACGTTTTCGGCTCGCCCCAATGCAAGTAATTTATAGAATAGCTCCAATGGTCTTCGTTGTGCCAACAAAACGTAGCGAAGCACATTCCTACGTACATCCATGGAACTTTCATTCCACTGATATCTGCATTGATGTGACCAAGGACACTTTCTGGCAATACTGGTAAATTATTAAGATTCCAAGCTGATTCTGCATACTCCTGATCACAAGTGAAAAGATTTACACTTGTCTTTGTTGGAAAGCCAGATCCATGATCCATTGTATGCAGATCAGCTCCATACTCAACAGTCACATCTTCATCGATAGATGATACGATCCTCCAAAATTCCTTTTCAACCAATTCAGTTGGTACCATCTGAAAAATGACAATTCGATATAATATAATTTGATTAAAAAGTAAATTCTTTTAGAGGAATTCTACGTACATGGACGGGCATATTAAAATAGTCGCTTTTAAACTGATCCGCCATTTCACCAAATTGTTGCAATGTATACTCCCTTTGTGCTTGTTCAAATCCAAAAGCTTCCATAGGTTTGGATACTTCCTCCGCAACACATTTAGGACAACGCCAATCGCCTTTTGGTATTTCCGTTAACGGTGGTAACAGACAGAATGTGTGATAACTATCATCACATCCATCACAAAGTAACATGTTTTCTTCATTATCACCTTTGCCACAATTATGACAAATGTATTTTGCAAGCTAAAAAAATAAATGTTATTACTTTTATTATATTTTTATTTTGAATATAAATTATCAATTTATATCAAGAAATACATACTGGATCGAATTCATAGACTAGTTTAACACCTCTAGTTTTGTTCGAAGATTTTTTTGTTTCTTTGGTATTGAAACCAGCCATTTTTGGTCCAGCTCCATAGAATTGTAACTTTTTAAGCTCTTTACTGTTTTCTTTATCTTTTTCAGCTCCTGCACCTCTAGTTCTGATGCCATTTGTGCTTTCGGCTATTCCTTTTCCTACAATCAGTATTTTTTCATTTAGCTTTGTTTTAACCAGTTTTTTAATTATTGAATTTGCAATAAACTAACCTTTAACATGTTCCTTAGAATCAACATTTTTTCCTTTAATATTATCTTTCGTATCAACAAGATTTTTGCCTTTGACATTGTCTTTGCAATCAAGGTCATACTCTTCTTTGCAATCTTCTTGTTTAATGGTTGATTGACAACCATTTTGTTTCTCATCTTGACCTGAGAAACGCTTAGATCGCCGAGAAAACTTCTCCTGTGGTGGTTTTATTTGTTGTCTTGATATAATTCCATGAGGTTTATAATCCCTATCCTTCTTTTCATTTGCATCACTGTCAGGTTCAATTTTCTAAAGTAAAGATTAAAAATTAGTTTCAATTTGAATAAAAATAATCTAACAAATGATATATTTCTATCTTACAATATCAGTTAAAGTTTTTCCTTGTTTAAAGACGTCAAATGGATATAAAATTCTTTCGTAATGACTTTTAAGAATACTGCCGACACTGCGTCCAGAAGGATAGCCTAATTTATTTGCTACTTTAGCCCACCTTCTTTCTTTTGTTACTGTTTCAATTCCACCTATAAACAAAAAATATCATTTTGAGAGTTATAAGAAAATTAAAAGAAGATATAATTACAATTTAAAAAATATCAATAAAATTCTAAGTATACATACCTTCATCTGTTACGATTCTGTGTAAAGAATAAAGGTCCAGTGCTTTGCGTTCCACTAATGGAATTTTTAAAGAGGATCCTTGCAATTCCCAAAACTTTGCAATTTGATCTAAAAAGTTAAGCTTAATCCTAGTCTTTGCTTCTAATTCATTTAGCCTTTGTATCCTTGGAACGAATTTAAATTTGTCCACATCTACAGCAAATGGTGGTTGCCAGTTCTAAAAATATAATATATATTTAAGTTAATAAGCCAATTTACAGAAATGCTTCTTTTATAATAAAATGTATAAAATGTTGTTAGTCACAAAGATAAAGAGTTTCAACTATTAGTAACTGAGGAAAAAGTATCATGTTCTTAGTAACTAAACCATGATAAAACTTCTAGTAGATAACTGCTAAGACATATAAGTAGTAAGGTCTACAATTTATGAATTATTGTTCAGAAAGATTAAATACTCCTTATTTCTTATGTCTTTATATAAACTCTCTATAGATTACAAGCTGCATGGGCTCATTTCTGGTAAAATTTGATGGATTGAAAGATTGTTAAAAATTTTCCCTCAATTTTTAAAAATACTATTTCTGCATTTATTAAGTTATTGCAAATGATGTCATAGACTTTAGTTAGATTTAGTTCACTAATGCCTGCATAAAAGAATAGTCTTAAATTATTTACAAATAATTAAACTGTTATATATGTACTTTATTGAAAAATGTATAATTATAATAATTATAATTAAGATTTAGATCAATGAAAAATTCAATACTGCACTATATTTAACAACTGTTAATTAAAGCTGTCTCGATAAAACATACATTACTCCAAATTAATTCATGACTCAGAAAAAATGCAAGGTAGTAGGTAGAACATAAGTAATGCAAAATCATGAAATTTTTTAATCTTCCATAGGTAGGCAAGTGTGTCATATTTAAAATCACTGATGAGTGAAAATATGTAAATAAACTTTATATTGTTGCCTACAATAAATTGTCTGTTAGGCTTTCTAAGCCAAAAACATTTCTTATACAAATTCAGCCAACATATGTTAAGCATTTCAAATCCAATCAATCTGACATCTTTAAAACGGACAAGATCATAAGAAATGGCAGTTAAATCTGTCATTCAAATATTTGCAAATTCTCAATCCTCTACTTGTACAACTGACATAAAATAAGAAAAAAAAAAGAGAGTCCAATAAGAACATGGGTACCAGAGGATCAACACATCGAATCTCTCCTTCTATGAAAAACTATATCCCTCCAATGGAAGTACACAATAAATCCAAAAATATCCCCGGACGCCGAGCAAATAGCGTCGGGAATTTCGTCATCGACATCGCGCAAAGTGGGGATAGGGTATCCGTAAATCGGTGGCTCTAAGACGTCGTAATTTTGTCGAAAAATCCGCATTTTGCATCATTGTTGAGGCGCACCGTTCCACCATTACCGCAACCCACATATTGAGCGTCTGTCGTTCAACCCGGGGACTACTCGCTCGGAATACGTGCACATGTACGCCCTTATATACTTCCTGTTTGAATCGACATTGCGCCTCCTTACATAATTAACGGAAGCACGCCCGTTCCGAGAAAAATCGACGAATAACAGAAGAGAGAGAGAGAGAGAGAGAGAGAGAGAGAGAGAGAGAGAGAGAGAGAGAGAGAGAGAGAGAAAGAGCGTGAGTGTGTGTGAGTGCGGTGTATAACGCGGCCAGGTACCGCGATGCTGATGCTAGTGGAAGCGAACGGCACCAACGACAGCAGCCATGAACATATATATATATACTTATAGGTACGGAACAAAGAGACAGTACAAGCGCGAGCGAGAAAGAGTCGGAGAGAACGGCTCGACGCAAAACGACGGAGGTACTATATACCTATACACATCCGTTCGTAAATGCCCGTGACATATATTTATATATGTATCTCGTGAAGTCAAAAACTTTCCGATAAGAGAACGGAGGCTTGGCCGTGTAAAAGATAAGCGCGCGTGGAGGCGCAAAGAGATCCAAAAAAAGGATGAATCCTTAGAAATCATCCATTTTTCCTTACATAACGCGCGGCGATTCGCTTCTATACCATATACCACCTACATACGTTCTACCCACCGCGAGAGCTTTCGATTTTGACCTTTTGAATCGCATAATGTAAATATATATATATATACGTATCTATAGATATATACATAGAAGGGGTAGTAACGTATAAAGAGATACACAAAAACGACGCGCAATAGTTTCGAGGAGCCCGCGATGTCGTTGGATCTCTGACTCGCACACTCACAGGCCGCAAAAGTCGTTCAAGCTGTTGATGGCCGCGCTACACGGTTTTAGTTAGAAAAAAAGAAAATCCAAGGCGAAATACACGCAACTCATATTATCGATTACAACGAAGAAGTACAGGGCGTTTTAAAAATAATGAGCGATTGCGCATCATCAGGGACTTGCAATGTTCATCGCGAATTGTAATGCATGTACACGGTATGGTGGGGGATGATGGGTTCTGCAGCGGTGCTTTTAAAGGGCCATTACGAGCGGAAATGAACAATAAATACATATCTGCACATATACTCACAGGAGGCGGTTTGATTTTACATATGCCTGATTTCTCTGCAATAGGCCTAATCTTGGCGATGTATCCAAGGGGATCGAGAAATTCCTCGCCGCTGGGCTCAAAAACCGGAGCCTCGGGCGGTACGCGGAACTCGAAGTCCTCGCGTTGTCCCGTGGTGCTGCTGTCCGTTGCTCGTCTGCTCGCACCGAGACTCTCGGAGAACGAGCCGGCGCTCTGGTATCTGTTGTTTCCCCCGTGTAACTTCGAAACCATTTTGTTGTTCCTCTTGAATAATCACCGCGCGTTTATAATATTACTCTCTTGTGAGAGTTTTTCTTACGCTCCCACTTTCTCCACGCTCTCGCTCGTCTTCGGCAACAACGCGACTAACACAATTGTTCGTGTCCTGCGTCTTTCCTGGAATCTCCTGTTTCGTTCAGGAACGAGGCGACGCCGTTGATGACGGCGGCATCGCCGCAGCCATGCCAGCGCACACGCACACGCTATATGCGGAGACTGGCGCCGTAGCTGATTTTCCAATTTTCACGGTAACACGCGCGCACTCCACGAAAGACAATATGTACGTATACAGGAGAGTATACTTGTAAAGCACAGGCTCGCACTGAGAGAGACGATCGTCAAAGTATATATGTAATAATACACAGAGGCGTCCACCTTATCGATCGCTCATTTCTCGTTTCCTTCCTTCCTGCTGGAGTTGCAAGAGAGAATAATACACAACGCGCGAGGTGCGATCCGGGCGGGGAGAGCGCGAGAGAGCGGCGCTCTAGTCCGGCATTAACGACGTACAGTCAGTCACGGGCGCGGAAGACTCACTATAATATACTTACACTGGGCCGTACGAGGCAGACGCTACACCGCCAGTAGCAGCAGTAGCAGGAGACTCTTCGAGGATCGTCGTCTATCTCGCAGTGGAGTTTCGATGACAGGCGATGTTACGAGTAGTTCAGGCATCTCTACTCTCGTCGCTGGCCTACGGTCCCCGCCGTCTTCGTCGTTGATGATGCACTATGCTGCACACTACAGCTCTCTCTTTTCTCTCTCTTTCTCTCTCTCTCTCGCGCGCGCGTTCGCTTGCTCGCTTTGCGAATGATGCACGCACGACCGTGTACACACTACTAGGCTGCGTGTTACTGTTACTGCTCTTGTCTTGGCCACTTGCGCCGTGCGCCGCGATTTACACGCACATCGACGCGCGCCTACTCACCAAACGCAAAAAAGACACGGAGATACGTTAAAAGATAGAGAGAGAGAGAGAGAGCACGAGTTTTTCTTTTTCACCACATATACACACGATTCTCTCAGGGACACATGCACGACCTGACTCGTCGTTGTCTTCTCCTCTGCATAGCGCGAACTTGGACTTATTTTCGCGTTTGCATATCGCGGTGTTGCAGCTCCTTTCCTTCGGACCGTCGGACGGGACTCGATCGAAAAACTTAATCGAAAAACTTAATCGAAAAACATCGGAGACGAATATGAGGCTGCGGGTAGACGAGTCCCATCAGCTAGTCTCCTGAAGAGAAACTGAGGAAACGAGTACGCGATGGTGCTGCTGCTGTTCTACTCTTCGCCTCTCTGCGCAAAGCGCCGAAGTCTCACGCTCGCTCTGTACTATACAAAATACAACTGTACATGTCCACGGGCGGATTAGATCAGCCATCAGCCCCAACTCTACGCTCGTAATATATTTCGTTCCTTTTGACTGTATGCTCTATTGCTATATGTTATGCTTACGGTGTGGTCCGAGGAAAGCGCACCTACTATTGGCGATGCTGTCGAGCGAGAAGGAGAGAGAAGAGAAAACGTAAAAATGGCCACTTTCACATCAAGCAACCCGACTTACTCTTCATGGGACTCGGGGATATGGGATAATGGCAAGGGGATTATATTTTACTTTATATGGGTGTAGCTGTAGTTTTCCAATATTTTCTCGCGGTAGATGAGATTTTATTGCGTTTTTCCTGTTCGACGTTCTATAGCGCCTGTATAGAAGCGACCTTTGACTACGTACAATAGACGTTTCGCCTTATTCTATATAATATATTAAAATAGCGCTTTTTCCTCATATAGATAGACTGACAATTTGCGGCAACAGATGGACTGTTATTGACGCATTTATTTCGAAATAATTTCGAATTTACGATATGAAAAATAGGTAGCATCACATATTTTTTGTTCTTTATGTTTGCGAGGGTACGATTCGCGTTTGAATGCTATGTTAGGGAGAATCACTAGAAATAATAGAAATATTTCAAATATTTTCCTCCAGCGACTGAAAAATAGTCTAATTTGTTTTATTAAAAAAAAAGTTTATATTTTAGTAGTGTGTATACATCTTATAGATATACCAAAGTGTGTCTAAAATGGAGTTTTAAATTGTCCGTTTTTTTTCTTATTTTTTTAGAAATCTCACTGCTTTCTTGAAAATGCAGCTTAAAGGAAAACTTACAAATAAACATGTTGCATGCGTATAAGAATATGAGGAAATAGTTTTTAAAGCCTGCTGTTAAACTTTACTCAATGCATTATTCATAATGTACCATTAAAAGAAGATGCTTGCTTATTATGTTTTTTTCAAACAAATATTATAGTTGGCAATCAAAAATATCACAATGTTGAAATTTAACGAAGATGTTAGTCTTGACCATCTACCATTGGATGTATACAAAGATTTGATTGTAGAACTCGACAAAGATGATAATTGGAGAATTTTGGCTGAGTATGTCTCTGAGAAACTCGATTATTCAAGGTACGATACATGACTTTTGTAATATTTATAAAATAAAGAGATTAATGTTCGTATTTTCTTTCAAAATAGTTTATGGATAAATCAGTTGGAGAACAAAATTGGTTCAAAAAATGAGACGTCTGCCAGTAAATTGTTAGCAGAATTGACAATAAGGCTGTGTACAATAGGAATTCTTTCTATGTTATTGGAAGATTGTAATTTGTTAAATATTGTGTCTATTTTACATATACCAGGTAAACTTTCAAACACTAAATTTCAAAGTCTCACCAATTCTAACGATTATTTTGAATATTTCTTTACTCCATAGATCCTTTAAAAATTGTTATGCATCCAGATGAAAATTTACTTTCTGAAAATCTGTGTGTATCCCTTGGACACAATGTACACTTCATATGTAGAGCTTATGGGGTGCCACCTCCAAGCTATCAATGGTATCACAAAGACATACGATTGGAAGTCGAAAACTCTGATGAATTAAAATTTCAAACAACAAAGTAAGAGTATGAACTTTCCTTTGGAATGCTATATACCGTTTCTGGAATTTTTTACATTATTTTTAAATCATGTTACAAAATTTATAGCATATCCCAACAAGGTGAGTACAGATGTAAAGTATCTCAAATAGATCATAAAGGTAAAAAGTTGTCAGAATTGTTTAGTCGATCAGTATACGTAAGTTTGAAACCAACTCCAGTGATAATAGAGAAACAACCACAAGTATATTTGGAAATAAAAGAAGGAGACAATCTACATTTATTTTGCGAAGCAAGTAGTCATCCAAGTCCACAGTATCAATGGTATAGAAATAATGATAAATTAGATTGTCAAATTTCTAATACATTAATGGTAATTATTTACTCCACTTTTCTTCTTATTTTAATTGAAATGTTCCATTTATTTTTTAAGAAATTATTTTAGATTGAAAAATTTACTGATAAAGATGAAGGAAAATATTATTGTCATATATTCAATGGTATAAATGACAAGTACACTCAACACAGTACAGTTTTGGTACGAAAATCATTTTAATTTGTAAACAAATTTGTAAACCATATATTTATTATTTATATTCTTTTTCATGTAAGATGGAATTACCTCGTCAAAAAGCTGTAGCAAAAGTGGCCTTATTAATTGCTAATGAAATTTATGATAATCAGGAAATCCTGAGAACTCCAAAAAATGATGTTGCAAAAGTAGCAAAAATTTTAGACAGTTTAGGATTTTACACCATTTGCTTGTCAAATTTGACACTCCTACAAATGAAAAATGCAATAAAAATATTTTCTGAATCACTTGTTGAGGGAACATATGGTTGCTAATTATTGCAGAAAAAAATTCAGTGCTTAGTTTCGGTTGTTTTTAATAAGTTTTTGGTTTTTAGGTTTATTTTATTTTGCTGGTCATGGTTTCAAAATGCAGGAAAACTATATGCTCTCTATTGATTCACCAACAAATTATTTGAGAAAAGATGCGATTTGTGAAAGTGAATTACTTTCTGATGCTCTTAAAAATGACCCTGCATTATTAGTTGTAATTTTGGATATGTGCCAAACTGTACCATCAATGTAAGATTCCTAGTTTTATTGTTTAACATAAGTAGAGTTAGAGTAAAACTTAATTTTAATTAATTTTTTTAATTCTTGGTATTTAGAGACTACAATCCTCAAATTCATGAAGAAATACCATCTATAAATATGTATAAGGGACAAAAAAATTTAAGAAATTTATTACAAGCTTATTCGACTTCCTGTTATCGTCCAAGTTACGAAAGAATGGGTAAAAACTATGGACTGTATGCAACACATTTATGTAAATATTTAGATGAAAATATTCCTGTCACTAAAGTATTTGAACAAGTTGGAAAATGTAAGTTTTAAATATAAGTAATTTTAAGAATTGATTAAATATTATAATAATTTCAATAAAATGTTTTTATAGCCATTGACACATGGTTTAAAGGTGCAGAGCGAAAACAAATTCCCATGTTTGCAACTACAGTTACTAAACCTTATAAGCTCACAGACAGTATTCTTCAAAGTAATTATTCATATTTAAAATTGGTTCTAGTGTTATTTTAACATTATGCAATTTTTCTACATTTTTATTATAATTTCAGATGTATTACCTCATCCCGTTCTTCAGTTGGAAAAACTAATTGATTTTTCAAACAAAGTTATAGATATTAATTTCCAGCAAACTGGAATCAAGTGTAAAGCAAAAATTTCACAATATATTAAGCCATATCTTAATTGTTTTCAAATTTCTATTATCGATCTGGATGAAAAGTGGGAAATCAATTTTTTTAACTCTATACATACAAAACGGAATAATTTGTTTAAATGTGCTAGTAAAAATAAATGCTGGCTTCAGAATCCTCAAACTACTGTGGTAATAAAATTTCGAAAATGTCTTTATGCATAAATGTATTGTGTAGAAAAAAATTTAGACTTTTAATGATTTTTAATTTTAGGGTCCACTTGTATTATCTCTGTTGGATAAGGAAGTTGCTGTAGGGGCAACTCTACTTGAACTGAATGATCTATTGCCTGCTTTCTTGAGCAGATTAGATCTATGTGAAAAATAGTTATTTAATATCTTTTATTTATTGAATAAAGAAAGTGATTTGATGAAGGCTTTTAAGTCAAATGTTCAATTTACATTGAAATAATGACTGTTATCAAATAAATAATATTATATTAACAATAAATATATTTAAATATATTTTTGAGTTATGGATGTTACAATAGTTTTCAATTTTAAATTATACAATCACTGATTATCTTGAAGCTATTAACAAAATAATCTCTAAAAATTTCCATTTTTACACATCAACTGCCACAAATTGATTGATCATGTTAATGGTCCAGAAAGATTTTTTGCCTTTTGTATATTCTCGAACAAAGCGATAATTAGTAACTAACAAGTTTTGACTGCATTCTGATAATGTATTTAAATCATTGAAGACCATTTTCTTTTCCAGATTTATTCTACCTTTTCCACGTATAGAGTAATATACTACCATTATTTCTACAAATTTTGTATTGTCTGCAAATGAAAACAACATGAAATATAGAAATATATTAAAAATAAGAATAAGTTAATTTATACCTTCATTGTCCTTATCAAACATAACTTGAAGTTGGTAAGGAAAACTATCATAAATGTCATCTTTTCGTATTTCAAGTAATTGTTTTTGATTTGGAGTTAATCTACTAATGCTCGGTTTTATTTTTGCAAGCGTTTCATCAGCAACAAAATTTCTAATACTATCATAATCTTCTTTTGCCAAGGCAGCTGATACCCTGAACAATGCCTGAATAATAAATAAATATATGATCGTACTTAAATGGTGAGAAATGAGTTTATTTTTTCTAAAAACTTACTTGATTAGCACCAACTAGAAATTCATCCAATGAAAATTCATTATCCAAGAAAGGTTTCACAACGAAATGGCATTTAATATAAATGCTTAGTGCATAAAATAAATTTGGCCACTTTATAGGTTGATCATCCGTTAAAGTGGGAAATAGTACATCGTGTCGAGTATTATTAACATAATTTCTGTATGGTAATGTAATCGGTGAAGATGTTATTTTGTTTAAAAGTTTGGTACTTGCGATGCTATTACTTATCGACTTGGTATATTTTGATCTTTTAAACAGGATGCTTAGATAATTTGAATTTCTTGGAAGAATAGTTTGTTGAAACCCTTTGAGACACATCGCAAAAAATGTTTATAAAATTCTTTCGATTCGTCGTCCCAATTGTGGCTTCATAACCTCAATTATCCGATGTCTACTGCATTTCTTACATTTATAGATACTATATATTATATATGTCTTTTGAATTTCGCGGTTACGTACAAAGCACTACCAAACTACAGAACTCGTAGTCGTATCTGGCAATACCAGAGATGAGGAGGCAATACCAGCAGAGATGAGGAGATCTTCTCTGATACCAGAAACAGAGATGAGGACTCCTCATTGATGAAGAGTCTCCTCATCTCGGCCCAGAGATCTACCCCCCTCCGTTCCAGCCTGCAAATATAAAAATATAAAAAAAGTAAATACACCGGGATATAGATATTAATTTGCCCTTTCAAACTATGTAAAAATATTAATTTGCCCGCTTTTAGTTTTGTTAGGAAAAATAAATTAGTGGTTGACATTTAATTCAAACTTTAATTTAGCTGTATTTTTTTAATTTCAACTTTTTGGAATATCTAATTAACGCGAAAAAAATGCCCTTAGCTCGATTCAATTAGCCCGCTATTAAAAACAACAAAAACTAATGAATTATTATTGAAATTAATAATTTATTGCTACGGAAAATGAGCCTGCAATTTGAGCAAATATAGTAGTAGAAGAAAAATATTTGTTACAATTTTGAGTCTTATAAAAAATATTATACACGTCTGTATAAAAAATATTATACAAGGCAAGTATTTTTGAGAGTACTTTACACTTCTTCATAAACAACCGGCCTTTATAATGCGCATTATAGGTGGGGTATGTGCTCTGAACTCTGAAGTTAGTCAATGAGAGCACACACTTTGAAACGCTCGAACTTGGTGGAAAATATGCGGACGACTTATGGTTATGGACTCCCATATCATGGAGAGTAGCAGAAATCATTCTATTGTTTTGTAGTAAATGAAGTTTTAATTAATTGGAAAGTGAATATTGGTTAATTCTTCGAAGACTGCATACAGTAAGATTAGCATTAGCATATTAAATAATATGAATTGGAATAATTGCGATTTTATTTCTATTTTTTCTTTTAAAACTAAAGAAACAACGCTTAGTTTACATAACCTACTGTAATACGGTTATAATCAATTTTGTACTTGTATTTTAATTGAATGCTTTTACTTTTCCTTCATTTATATTGACGTATTTTATTATTATTTAATTACTCTCCAGTGCAGTATTTATTTTGTTACTCTATCTTTGCATTCCATCCAGTAAATCCAATACTTGTCAATTATATTCGTTTTTGTTAAACATTGGAATTCATAAAAAAATATACTAATCATAAATATTTCATTCATTTGTAGAAAATGAGGTTCACCAATTTATTGTCAGCATGGCATGCACCAGGTAAAGGCAGATGTCCACAACCACCCAATAAGACTCCATTTCAAGAAATTTTGCCTTTAAAATTAAAAGATAGGGTTTCAGGGAAATCCGATAAAAAGAAAGGTAATAAATAAATAATAGTGTAAATATTTTTTCCTACATTTTGATAGTTTCTACAAATTATGTAATATTTTAGAGGGGAACTGTTTGTTTGAAATGTCGGTACTTTTTAGCTGTTTACAAGAAAAAGAATACGACGATAAATTATGTCAAAAAGAAGTAAAGAATTTCAACAATTGTTATCAAATTTATAGAGATACCAGTTTTCAGTCTAAGAGATCGAAAGAAAAAGGTGTACTAATACCAGATGAGAAGAATCTTACGCATAAACAAGTCAGACAATTGTTTCGTACGAGACCAATGTTGTAAGCTTGTAGAGTAATAAAACTTTTTATTGTTAAAAAATATGACAATTATTTACATTGTTTGATTTGGGATAAAAAATATACATGATATATGTTTTTGCTAATCATCGTGATAATGAACAAAAATCTAACTCATATATTACTATACTGCAAAAAATTGAAAATTTTTCATGAAATAAAGAGATTATTTACTTTTCAATAAAATTTTTATTAATAAAACAGTATGTATTTCAGTATTTTGCTATCAGAAACGCGATGGTGTTTAATAAATAAGTATACTTGCAAAATACTCGTATTGGTATGTTTTAAAAAATTGAATTGCGAAAAATTGATCTTTGAATTAAATTTCAATCAATGGCTCGATTAGCGTAGATATTCTAGCGTTGATGTATCTCCTTTTTCAAAAATATAAAAATATTCCTTATCATTAGTACATTGTCAATTTTAATGACAAAGGAACAAGTTTCTTCACTTCTTCATAACTTGAATAACATCTTCATCGTGCATAACATGTTGTATACCAACCCTTTGAGGTGAGTATTTTGTACTTGTACCCTAAAAATCATAAATGAAAATTTATTAGTATACTTTTGCCATTTTATAATTTCAAATTGATGAGTAACATTAAAAAGATACAATGTTTACCCAAACAAGAGAATATTTAAATTGAGCAGCTAAGGTACGATGAATAGCATGACAAACATGCTCAACAGTGACACCTCTTCGAAGAATTAAGCCATCATCAAAATCTGGTGGTTGACCTGGCTTCTTTGTATACACTCGTATGAGAGCGAGATACTCCCATAAAGTTTCCAACAAATAGTCTAGATTGAGTTTCATGTTGCAACTAAAACAAGCCAATTATTGATATAATATAACTCTGAATAAAAGAAAATTTCTGAAATTAACATTGTTTACCTGACTACAATACTGTTAGCCTGTCTTGCAATTCTATCTACTTCTTCTATTGAAATTTGATCTATTTTATTGTAAACGTAAAGACATGGTAGATATACACGATTAGCGTTTATAACGTCAATTAATTCATCTGCAGTGCAGTCTTCTCTAAACAACACTTCAGCATTAAATATCTTATATTCATGCAGGATCATTTGGACCAATTTCTCATCTACTTTTGTTAAAATACATGTAGAATTAAAAGATAGTCCACCACCTTTTTTGATTTTAAAATAAATATTGGGCTTTCTTTTATTTAATCTTATGCCCACGGATTCCAATTCTTTTTCCAATAGTTGCCTTTGCACATCTTGCTTAGTAGCATCCAACATCATTAAGATTAAATCAGCGGTTCTTGCTACTGCAATGACTTGACGCCCTCTTCCTTTGCCCTAAATGTAAAAAAATATCGTTGTTAAAAAATATTTATATCTATGAAAATAATAATTATAAATACAATCTTACTTGAGCAGCTCCTTCAATGATACCAGGTAAATCGAGAAGTTGGATATTAGCACCTTTGTATTCAATAACACCAGGAATACACGTTAGGGTTGTAAATTCATACGAAGCAGCTTCTGATTCTGTATGAGTTAAAGTACTAAGCAGCGTAGATTTTCCAACAGATGGAAAACCGATCAGAGCAACTCTGGCATCTCCAGACTTTAATACGTCAAAGCCTTCACCTTTTTCAGACTTTTTAGAAGGCTCTAGTAATTGTGAACGATACTTAGCTAACTTAGCCTTCAGTAGACCCAAATGATATTCAGTAGCTACACAAACATTAGAATTATCAATGTTAAATTTAATAAAATAATGAAAAAGTTGATAATAAGTCTATGATTCTACTAAAAAGAGACGAAATCATGTTGAACCACAATACATAACCTGCTGTCAGTCTTTACCTTTGTTTTTCTGGGTCCTAGCTATTTCCTTTTCGATTTCGGATATTTTTTCCAAGATACCCATTTTGAAGAAAGCTTACTGTGCACCGTAAATAATCATTTACAAAATAAATCACAGAAAAATTCACGTGCGGTGCTGCATCGAGTCTCTGGCCACACACTTTTCATACACGGCACACGGCTGACGTTATCGCCAATCGTCATTCGGGCAATCGAGCCGACTATCATCACAGTTCATAGCGGGACTTTTAGTTCCGCCAGATGTCGTGCAATCGCTATTTCAATTATGGTTCGCGTCGTTATAAAATGTGTAACAAATATTATACTATTTATTGCTCATGTCAAATATCTGTATCTGTATATTATAATTATGATTTTTCTAATAGCTTATATCTATAATTTTTTTCAACGATTATTTACAAACTTTAGCATACTGCTTTTCGTTCAAATACAACTTTGCATAATACATACTATAATTTACTATTTATTTATTAACCATAATTCAACGTAGCCAATCCGCATTTATTATTTTTCTTTTGCAATAATATAGTTTATACGTAACCAGTAAATACAAAGCTGAAGTAAAATTGAGTGTATTACTTATGATTCAGAACTTTTGTGGCTGGTATAAATAATACAAATTTTTATTATAATACAAACTAATATTTTATAATTATGCAACATTTTATTTATTTACTTACATATAATTGACATGAAATACTTATTTAACGATTGAAAATGTTACAGTAGACAGTAGCAGTGCTGCAGCTGTGCAGACGTGCAGTCGGTGCAGTAGATCAATTTATACATACACTCTAGTGTACACACATTGGTATAGGTAAGCAACTAAGTAGAACAAGTCAAGTATGGTAAGGCAGTGCACACGATCGTAGCGTGATGTATTCAATTTTTAGATGTAGATGTGTGTTACTTATAGGCCTTTCTAGTAGTTAATACAAAAGTAATATTTTTCTCTACAGAAAAAAGTAGTTTTTAAAAATAACTAGAGAGTATATTTGTGTATGTTTTATACCGACCCTTAGTCGTAAAGAAATATCCAAGATTTATGAACATGTCCTTTTGCGCATGTCAATGCAATATACAAAATACAATATGCATCGTGTGTACGGAAAGTTGGGGTCGGAGATCGCTAGTTCTTTCATGTATACATATATATTGCATAGATATACGCAAGGGTGAATTCACTGATCCGGTATACATTCCGGTTGACGGCGAAAAGTCTATTTCGTACGGGGGATGAGTCTGATGAGAGAACCGGCAACGTCGCGATGTTTGCTGAACATTCAAACTTTGCCATAGTAGCCTTACGAGTACATTGATATCCTCGCTGTCTTTATCGTAAATACTTTAACGTAACGTAAGACTTTTACGTGCTTTTTCAGCAAAATTTTGCCTTCATTCTTGTAGGATTCGAGTTTTAAACAGCGTGAGCGCACGTTACTGTACGCACTGTGTACCTGTGACCGTCAGCATCATCTTTTTTCAATTAACAGATTTAAAATGTTTCGTTTGCACTGTTGCTACTAGAATTTCTACAAATATGGTTGGTGTAAAAATATCGTCGAAAAGAATTCGAAAAATGACTTTTTCGAAATACCAAAGATAAGCGCGAATATATAAAAATGCAGAGATACCTCACCCGACACATCTCAATCATCGTGTACTGTCCATCTGTGATTGAAAGTCGTAATGAAAAAATGGTACTATCCTCGTTATTGCAGGAATCTGGAATCGACAGCGATAAAGAACGGTTGTTTATCGCGTACGTCCCGTCACAAGACCGGTCATCATCATGCGTATCATCGCACAGTCGGCTGAGTCGGCGAGTCGGCGAGTCGGCGAGTCGGCATCGACACAGCAGTACAGCACAGCACCGAGCCTCGCTGCCTCGCACACACCGTGATAGAGAGAGAGAGAGAGAGAGAGAGAGAGAGAGAGAGAGCGGCAACGTCGCGGGGGTGGGAGACACGAACATCGCACACTCGCACATAGAGTATAAAGCAGAGCGTCGGAAGGGCGGAGGGGTGGGGGCAGGTTGCCTGGAGCGTTGTAGCGTCGAGCTTGCAGGCGTCGAGCCAGCAGTCGACTCCAGCCCGAGAGAGAGGGAGCAGCATGCAGCAGCTTGGCAGTAGCCGTGAGCAGCTCTCGCGGCCCCGCTGCTTCCCTTGAATCGTGCCACCCTCAGCCACCTTTCCACCCTTTCCAACTTTTTATCCGCGAGATCGCTGTATAGACCGCGCGCGTTCGCATCCCTCGCGAGAGGGAAACGAAATTATTTATACATCTATATCTTTTCACGTGGTTCGTACGGCGAGTGCAAGTTCGACGGGAGGCTGCAAGCTGCAAGTCGCAATAGAGAAGCCTCGTGTAGTGCGAAATACAGTGGTGCAGAGAATATAATATTGTACGGGTGTGAGGGTCAAGTCGCACAGTCGATGACATTATTATGAGTATCGGCCGGACGACGCGGGCTCAGAACAGGCTGATGAAGGAGAGGTGAGAGTAGCTGCCGGCAATAATGTTGAAGTTCGGCAGCAAGAGCGACGTTACCGTGGTGCATCGCGCCACTATACGGCTACTCGACGATGCCGAGATAATACACTGCGATTTTAAGGTGAGCCTTCGATTATATATATAATACGTATATGCATATGTACGCAGACTGTTTCCATTGTGTTTTCGATCTAGAGAAAGGCACGAGCGAGCGACGCGTATTACATAGAAATTCTCGCGTCTTGTAAACACAATGTGCAGTGTGTTGCTCATAGGTGTAGTCGACGGAGGAGATTCGAGGTCGTTAATATCGAAAAAGAGCAACGAAACTACCGTAGATTGTTTACATTGCGAGCACATGTTCGCAACGGTGTCAAGCACGTATTTTCTCGGAGTGTCGATGTATGTGTGTGCATTGTATACGTGTGACTTACCATTTATGTACATACTCTGTAGCTCATCGATTTTCTCCTGGTTTCTTCTACCTAAGTACTTCTCTTGGTTGCTCGTTTTCTCGGCGAGACACACACGCACACACATAAACATAAAGAGACATCGCGACGTGCTTCATTTCACTTACTTTCCATTACAATTAGTCTAATACGATGTATTTTCAGTTCGCCGAGAAAAACTCCCATTCATATGTTTTCATTGACGAATATTGATCTTTTGCTCGGAATTTATTGATCGCTCCTTCTCAACGCGTGACTCAATTCTCTATTCCACGGAACAGTGATTTTTTTCTTCGGAACTCTCTCTCGCTCTATCTCTCACGGATAAACATCGGGCGCAGTTTTTAGCGGTGATCTTGATGAGAGCGCGGAGAGAGTAGGGAATGTAATGAATAAACATCGCGCCGGTATATGCGTTACGCGCGCCCGCGATCTATTTTTAAAAAACGCTCGGCTAGTCGCGTGTAACTTTCATTCGCATATGTACAGCTATATATATATATATATATATATATATATATATATATATAAACACATATAAACACATACTCAGATACACACATAAACACACAGGCGCGCATGTTTTTCCGTGGCAGACTGGCAGCGCGCGTAGCGCTACGCGTATAATAAAAACGTCCACCCATCGACGAGCTAGATTTCCGTGTTTGCAGTGGAAATATATATATCTCTTTCTGTCTCGCGATGCTGCACGTTATAATACGATGGGCGTGTTTCGCTGCGTCTTTCGTTGCGTCTTTTTTCTGGCTGTTGACGTTGACTGGGAAAGAACACAAATATGCATACATATATGTATAAATGATCGATACGCAATAAACGAAATAAACAACAGACTGCAAACCCAGTCGTCAATTCGATCAATCGATGCTTCGAAGGTCCGTCGTCAATTTAGCTCGTAAATGCATTTTGTAATTTGCGCGGATCGCGCGACCGATAAACCAACGAATGTAAGATTATCTTTGGTACCGATTGTAGAATTATCAATAAAACTTGAGAGCAGATGAGAGCAGAGGTCAGCATAGGGAGCTTCGGAAATTCACCACATACGTACGTATATACGTATACATGTATGTATATACGTAGGTATATAGATATGCGTTAGCGCGGTGAGCATACACCGATACACACAGAGACAGCGCAGACGGCGGCTGCGCGCGCGCGTTCTCTCGTGTATTGTACCCAGCATGTGCACTTGGATCGATCGTAGTCCTCACGCCGCCGACACAAGGGGCGCCGCGCGTTTGTCAAAATTCGCTGCGCTCCGTCGCCACTCTTTCCGTCCTCCTATTCGGCCTCTGCAAACGTACATACGTTGAATGTGCCTGCATGCGCCATTCATCGTAATATCTTATTCCGATATTCTACGTGGATCGATCGTTTTTTTGGAGACTAGTCGTTTTTTGCCCTTTAAATTAGCGAAGGAAGGTTTTAATCTCTGATTAGAGGATGATAATTGTGTACGTGTAAGTAACCTTTAGATTGACACACGCGCTTTCTCTTTACGCGACTTTTGTCCTACGTTTGCATTTTTATTGAAGGTCGAGCTTATCTCGCTTATTATATTATTACGCGGAAACATGACAAATATGAAATATTTTATACTTCGGCAATGTGCACTTTCGGAAAAATGCTTCTCTCGGACGTAAAATATACATATGAATAAAAATAAACGCGAGACGAACGCTCTTGTTGTCTTCGATAGTTTCAGATTTTGACTCGACGCGGAAATGGTTGTCTCGGTATTTTCGCATGGCCGAGTGCTCGATACCGAATAACAATCATTTTCAGTTTCATATACGGAAGTGTTAGCAATCTTTTCTTCTTCAAAAAGCAAGCGTTATTTATACCTTTATAACGAGTACATGCGTACTGGTTAAAATCTATTTAGACATTTGTAGGAAAATATTCAACTAATAACAAACCTACACTGACGGAAAAAGTCGTCGCGCGTGAACGCGGATTCTCGTTTGGGATACTTCGCTTACATGTACAAACCAACGGTGATCGATTAAACGAGTTTCGTATACAAGCGCTCGTTACGCAAGGATAAAAATGGAAAAAGGTGACTTTCTAACCGGAAAAATCGAACGTCCGGTCTATGACTTATCAGGTTGAGGAACGGAAATTGAAGAGAATCACGCGAACGTCGGACTCACTGCCAGGAGGGGTAGTCTTTAAGATTTTCGGAAACACCGAATAAGAACTTTATCACCGATAAGATGCATTTGGATCTCGCGATATTTTCATCGAGCGGGTTAAGGTGCGCTATACGAAGTAAACACCAAGGTATATTGTTAAGAAAAATACAATTAATACCTATACGCAAGAAATCCAGGAACATATACATTTTAATTTTAATTTTATTCATTGTTAGTTTGTAACCTCAATATATCATTTAAATTCAATGTTATAGTCTGCTTTTCTCTATATAGAGTTAATTTAATAGATCAACCTATAGACAAGGGCTCGGTAATAATGAATAGGTGAAACCGTTATTTTCTTCATATTCTTAGCATATTTAACCAGCGATTCTACGGCAGATCGTATTTATCCGCCTGGCGCATTTCAACGATTTCGGAAAAGTTCAGTGACCTATTTCTTCAATATTACAACTGCGGCTGCATTGTATATATAAAATATGTGCATGAATTTTATTTGTTTGAATTAATACAACTTTATTATACGCTGTTATTCTCAAAATTGTAATTGTTAATGTATAGATGATCAGTGAAAATACGCGTTAATTGATACGTTTAAAATTATTGCGTTATTCAATGTAAAGCTCTCTCTCTCTCTCTCTAATAGTGTTTCGAAAAATATTAGAAGATGGACCTTTACAATACGAGCAGTTATTTCCGATAAAACTAGCTCAAAATTATCTTCCTCGACCCTCACCTTCGAACCGCCTCTTATCAGTGCACTCAAGCCTCTCTCGAGGCAATAGGTCGATTTTGGCCCCTACTCCAGCGAAAGCTCCTTATCGAAGCATATATACGCTTCTTGCAGTTTTCACGACGACACTTTATCTTTCTTATGTTCCTGACTAGCTACGTGGTAATACATCGATTTTGGTATAAGATACACGTTAGGTTCGAAGAAGCTACGCTTCGAGCTTGCGCAAGCTCGTTTTGTTACTATAATGCACGAATAGTATATTGTTCGACACGAATAGTTATAATTATTTATGTTGAATCGCGTTTGTCTTCCCTGGAAGAGTGATATTAAGCAACTGCTCCATCGTTGCGGTCTATTTTTAAAACCGGGATTTGGATGGAAAAGCTTTCAGAGATATTATGAAATGAGAGAAGGATTAAAGATAGAGATTGAGAAAGATTGAGAGCTTTTGAATTTGGTTTCAATATTCGGTATTTAGGAGCTTTTTTTAAAATTACCAGGCACGTCGATGAAAAATTTAGAATTAAAAGTTTTTAAAATAGGAAACACTTTAACCAAGTAGTATAAAACGCTTACGCCCCGTTTTATAATCTGCCCTTGTGTAAACTGCTTGGTCTCGCTTATAGCCGCGTGCACGCATAAGTCTAGATGTAACTGTATATAGTCAGCTGGCAAGACAAAAAAAATATTTTTCCGCGCGCTATGATCGACTTACGTTTGTATAGCGTTATGGTATGAAATTTCTATGTAAATAAAAGCGCTCGTTCGATTGCATAGGAATCGGGTGAGTCTCTCGTTTGACGATCGATTTGGTTCGAGTAAACGATATGATTTTTAGGATTATCGAGGTGTGGTCGTGAATTGACGGCAAAGGCGTGTTTTCTCGGTAGGTGTATCAGTATATGCCATAAGTCTATAACTTTTCGCGGGTGACGGCTTTAACCGCGGTAGGAAATTCAATTTGCCGCACATAAAGCTTCCGCGGAATCATCGCAAACGCCCGCAACCTTCTCCGTCAACGTTTTTTCAGAATTCTCCGCAGCGAGAGAACGGAAAAATGGAAAAGGGCCCTTCTTACGAGTGCTCAAGATCCTCTTGAGTTTTTCCCCATTTTCCTCTCTCGGTACTCGACGCGATAATTTTTTTTTACGCGCAATACGCCGACGATGACGCGCACGCGCGACCTCATTTCGTACTTTGAAAAACTATTTACGACGAGCGCTTGTTTTTTTCTTCGTTAGCAAAAACTAACGAAGCCTTTGAACAATTTTTCGTTAATCATCGAGTAATTTATTTTTCACTTTCTTTACACTTGAATAATTTAAAGGAAGAGACGACGCAGATTTACCGATACGTTTGTACGTATTTAGTTATTTATGAATTCAAAATCCATCTCCAAACTATCAATACGCAAATCTTATTTAGATGTTTCGTATAGCGTCAGTAAATCGATATACACATCAGAGGTATATAAATTTTTCAAATCCCCATTTTCACGTTGTACTATTTCGCTCGATATCTTCATTCCCTCCTTATACTCGGAATCGTACAAGTAATCACGATTTCCAGTAACGTGTACTTCATATTGAATTGCAAGTCACGTTATATTACGGCAACTACGAAAGCGCTTCCTTAATTGCAACTCGGGCGGACGAATGTAAAACGCATATACTAGTGTATGCATCCTCTGCTCTCGCAGGCTCTCGAATCTTTTCCAGAATTTTGAACTTCTACTCCCGGTTCCACGTTTACGAGCACTCACACATATATAATATATATCTATATGCAATACTATCTATATACGTAAACACGCGCCCTTCTCACTCTATCTCACGGGGAAAATTATACCTTTGCGACCGGGTTTATCCTCTTGTTTCTCTCGTTCGTGCCTCTACGTTTATTTAGCTCTTTTCCTCAGCGCGCGTGTCGTCGCGACGTAACCATTTACTCTCGTGCACGCGCGCGCGCGCGTGCGCTGTTATTATCAAGTATCGTGTGTGACGTTTTAAGCATAAAGTGCTTGCCAACATTTACGAGGAAAAACTCAAGAATGTTATACGCGTGTGTCTGCGCAAGGCGGAAATCGTTCTTATTTTTTCGCTTATTTTTTTCTTCGATAGCTGTCAAAATTGCAATTTCTGCTCGTCCAACATGCATTTCTCATTGAGATACCGATCGTAATTTTTTCGAATATGCGTTTTCTCGGTACAAAGTCATTGTAGACGCTACGAGTGTTCGGATATACTTTTTGATAAAAATTTATCATTACACCGTTGTACGCAAATAATCGCTAGAATTTTATACTTTTCAATGAAAAGTTTGTCACAATATTTGATTTACATGTATTCTGTACAAATAAAAACGTTTGCGGAGTGGATCAAGCGTAATTAATTGATGCACTGCATATATACCATTGAGTAACTGAAGTTTGTCGATGATACTAAAATGTTTATTTATATTTATTACTATTTTTATGCATCGCGGAACGGACAACGTAACTAATTCTACCGATTCCTTTATTTTTAATGTAATAATTAATTACTTTTCTCACCTCTAGGCAATTACGACTAGTTTTGGGCTAATTAAAATAAAAAATGTACGCACTCGTTATTAATAATATTCTACACAATCGCCTGCGGGCTGTAAATGCGATTAATTATATATATCAATTTACAATCGTTTCTTTACGTAGTTTTTAGAGTACAAACCTGATAGACGTTGGTCGATTAAAAATTACTAGCAATCATTGCTTTATTCGAAGGGAAAAGAGGGTAACAGTCGCATATAATATGCCTGTAAAAGATTTTTCGCAAGGATAGAACGGAAATCTAGTTTTGCAGACAATCCGCGTACGCGAGTAGCGTGAAAAAATGCGACGTGCAATTCTAGTACTTTCTTCACACTCCAATTCGAAAAGCGAGGTCCTTTCGACTTTTACTCGTCAACAGAGCGCAGCGGCGATTAGTCCATAAATAAATCAGATCAGTTGGTCGCGTAATGGTATAACGAAGACGAGAAGACTATTACAGGTGCAGCTCACCGCGTACCAGCAGCAGCGTATAATTGCGATAAGATCAAAACACACGTGAGACGTTGGAACTTTCAGCTCCCGTACAATGTAATCGTGTCGCTCCTCGTCGCACTTGTGCTCGTTTATCAGTGGCAGCGGAGATACGATCTTCGTCGGGGCTGTAATTACGTAAACTTCCCGAAATTCTTGTTGTAAGCGATATGCTGAAGCGTGTTACACTTGGATCGCCTCGCATTTCCAAAGGACGTCCCTTCAAGCATTGTTTCTAGGAACATTAGCCGTTCCGTTTTTTTAAGGCGAGAAACGATTGAGAAATATTTTTCTTCTCGTCGATGGAGATTTTTATTTAGCTCAATTATAAACAGATAACTATTAAAAGATGTTTAATAAAGGAACAAATGTTTTCTATTATAAACGATGAATGACAACACCATTAAACTAGTTACGTCCGTGTCAACCTGTCAAAATAACGTAACCTGCTGATGCTATGCACTAAATTCATAGCTCCTTCGCCGATACTTAGCCCGAGGCGACGAGCTGTCGAGTTGATTAGCTTCAGGAATCGGCTAATGGAGCGCAACCAGCCACCTACGTGCTAGCCGATAAGGGCATGCGGTTCGCGTCAAGATAATGGAGCCTCGTACGATCGGATTATCCTCTCTGCACGCGACGGTCATTCGATCTGTTACTGGATAATGCATCGACTTTACTGTTTTTCTTACAATTTTTCATACTCTCCATAGACTTATGTGCGTCTATCGCAATACTGATTTACTATTATACATCCAAACAAGGAGTGCTCTGGGCCATCTATTTCTAGCCGATAAATATTTAAATTTAACCTATATATTCAATATATACGCTTACATGCAACTTGATTATACAGACAAAAAAGAAACGAAGAGTCGAACCCATGAATGCGAAAGGCGATTGGTCAACGAAAAGTTTTTCATCGATTTCCACCGCTAGTCAATACGCATAAATCAGCTTCTCTGGAACTAAGTCAATTTTCACAAATTCTTCTCTTTCTCTGTTTCTACATTCTTGTATGTGTATATTCGGAATCTTCGGACTACACTACAGACGATTGATTGAAAAAAGCTCTCTCTGTCAGCTTTGAACAAGGGTACAGGCAAGAAGTATATTGGATTTGTTAACCTTACATATTCCAATTTCCCTCTGTTACTCTTGACATATACTGCTGTATATACAGATACATTGATATGTAATGATAACAGAAGAAAATTGGCATATATCAATACTCTGCTCTTTTGCTTTAGAGAGTGAAATCAAGCAAGCCTTTGCACCAAAGTGATTTTACTTTAAAATTCAGTTATTAGACAGGAGATTGTTGATTATCTATTTGAATAGATTTTCGGGGTTGCTACTTGTACACGCGAAAAAGCGAAGGTTCAACAAACGGTACTGGAAATGAAAAAGAAGGGAATCAGTGATCATTCAAGTCTATTTTCGTCCTTTAGTATACGTTAGACCTTTATATATACCAACTGTTTACATCGCGTCGAGTTTTATCGATTTTCTCGATACTTTCCTGCTTTGTGTACAAAAGGACGAAAGCATCACAATGGACGTTTCAGCTTCTTTTCATTATTTCTTGTTACGGTATGTGTAGCTACGAAAACCTTAGTGGTATATGAAGGTAGTGGTATATGATGGATTTCGACGTGTACACAAGTTTCAATGCTTAAATTAGACGAAGTTTCATGTTCCATTCATTTAAATGGATTTGAAACACACGCTTGCTTGATTAATATATATGTTAGACCAGTAGTGAACACGAATATCGGAGGTGTATTTAACTAATTTGTATATTTAAAATTGAACGTATCAACTAATGGTGTAAGGCTACACAGTTTGTGCTGAGAGTTTAGTAGAACGAGTCCGATACGGCAAGACAAGAGAGCGCATGCAAGTTTTTTTTTATATATTCATGTACCCCTTCATATTCGTTTCACTGTAGCAATTTTATTTTTATAGTTTCTTTTGAATATTTAATTGGAAAGAAATTTTCGAACTCTTTTGTTTAATCGATGTTCTTTATGCAGTATTAAATTTAATTTTAACTATGTAGTCAAAGGTTTCACATATATATAAACAAGTTCGAATGGAGCAACGCGCACAGCAAAACATAATCGAGTAAAATTTAAGTTCATTCTAGTGATAAACTAAAATAGATATAAAAACGCATATACAAAATTGTAAAATAGCAGTGTGTGCGAAATAACATCTAGCGAAGAAGTAGTTGCTGATTATGCGAACATGGAATAAAAACTAATAATTTTAGTTCTGACCAGATAGGGAGAAAAGTCGTTGATCGAGTAGCAGAAAAACGACAGCAAAAGCTCGCATCAGCGATTTATGAAGAAAAAATTATCTCTTCTCGTGCGCGCGCACGCGCCTCATGCATATATGCCTCGTGTATAAACGCTTGCATTCGTAGAATATTCCACAGCTCCTTGTTGCATATTAATGAACTGATGACTGCAGTGTTAGGCCTCGGCGTCACCGTCGAAATTTCCGACCGGTAGTCTACTGGATAGCGTGCACGCATCTCTCTGTACCTGTGTATACATGTATATCCTAGATACTCGAGAGAGAGAGAGAGAGAGAGAGAATGGGTATGATACGCGGGACGTTTGACCGGTAGATTGGACGTCGACGGTTTTTTGACAAAAGACCCTTGAACGCTCTTATAGTTTGACCCGAATGCGTTGTCGGGTCGATTATTAGACGGCTTGACTAATGGAAGACTTTTTTTTACTTTTTATAAGATCGTCGATGAATATATCGATTTTTTGGAGTTACGCTTCTATGACAGTCCAAAAAGATATGACGCGAAGAATTCGATAGATTTCAAGAAATGTAAAGAAATGGAAGACATTTTCAGCAATTTACTTTGAAACAGTGAAATATATCGTATGGAAGAGTAAATGAAACTTGAAAGAGGATTTATTATAATTGCGAAGCTGGATTATCTTCAGAGAAAAAAAGTCTCAAGAAGCCTCAAAATCCTGAAGTGAAATTTTCCAAGTACAGCGCGTGAATAAGTGCTTACTCGTGCTCTTAAAGCTTCTCTCGTATGTATATTTCGCGTACCAGCCAGTCTACCGTGTCACCGTCGTAAACGTGAATTCGCTTGCTACTACTTAATTGCGGATCAAAATTGACTATGCGCGTCGAGCTTCCTCACTCGTGCGTATATCGCTCTCAAGTACCCTCATTACGAGCGTCTCTGATGCTTCGTATACAATATCCACGAGATTTTATCCTTACTGTATGCAAATTTCCTTACTATACATTTCTCTAGTTATGCAGCGACGAAGCGATTTCCGAAAAAGATATCAAAATTCCTATGACAAAGCTTTATCGCGCGATAAGCGAAATCGGAATAGGTATTACGACCGCTGAGCTTCTCCGATTGAATGAACACGCCGCAGAGATCAATCTCCTTCTTTGCTCGGTTGTACGTATAGCCCTTCTCTCGATGGGAAATTGAGGAGTCGAGGTCGATTGGAAAAATCGAGGCTGCTTATTCGGCTGTTCGGATTTTTTTCTCTTTCATTATACGCTTCTTTTCTCGTTAATTTCGTAGCGGATTTTTCTCGCAAAATCTAGTGGTTACCATTTTTTTTCGTATTTATTACCTAGCAGTCAAGAATTCGATGGGTCATATATTATAACGGACTTTTAATCTCGTAGAAAATGCATCAAAAACTAGGTCATATGATATAACTTTAAAGATACAGATATTCTATGCTGTTGCTGTATACTGTGTGTGTATTATACGAAAGCAGAGGTGAAACAAATATCGGAAAAATGTTGTGTGTGCAATTCATTTCTATAAATTATCACACTGCCCTTTTCCCGCGTGCATGCAAACGTTTCCTCGAAACGTTGTTTACGATGTCGCGTGCATTCATCTACAAATCTATATTTATCAAATACTTGTTCATCAAAGGAATAACTCGTGGATCTAAGCGCATGGAGATATATACCATTAATTAAGTTCCCTTTCGCCAAAGTGCGGGTATACATCGCGCGGAAGAAGGAAAAACACAAACCAGCCTCGAGCGACGCTGTTCTATGCAGAGGCTATCGAAAACTGGGGCAAGGACTGTTTTCGTCCAATCTCGTGAAACGACCATCGTCTCCCGTCTTGCATATCCCGAAGGTTCTATACACTCTATAGTATAGACAGATAGGGTCGTCGGGCGTAGCCTTTTCTATATAGAGCTTAGCTGATATTCTTGCAGGAAAACGGAATTTTCCGTAAGAAATTCGCGTCGACACGTCCACGAGGATTTTCGGTTCCGTGACGAGGGAGCCATCGAAACTCGGCTTCATCGTGACTCAGGGATTAGACAGAGATTTGACTTTGACATTGAGCAGCGAACAATTTACGAGCTTGACGTATTTTCAAGCTCTTCTATACTTGAAAAAAGATAAGTCGAAAAGTTTTCCTATAGCATTGTGCATTAAGTTGATTGATCGTTATAAATAGTGATTGTCAGTAAGGGCGGTATATATTATGCAGTATAAGCATATAGAAACACAAAAGATAATTAGTCAAAAAAAAAATATATATATATATATTTGTTTGATAACGCGGCAAGTTCGGCCATAAATTTAGTTCAACTAAGAGTTACGGCTTTATATCGGCGCGCGTCTAGAAAAAGGGCGAGAATTTCGCGCTACCGGCAAAAATACGCTGGCTGCTGCATCTTTCAGTATTTTTTGTGCTCTCGGCTACTGGAGAGTCGAGAAATCGTGGTCTACAGAGCCAATGTTGCCCTTTTTTTGCCCGAGTGACTGATTCGATTTTCTCGAGATTCAAGAGCGCTCGCGCGATTCGCCAGGTCTTTTCTATAAAAGTAACATCGTTGTTCACGAGGAAGTTTTTATAAAGAATACGTGTACATAAACACCGATCGTGGAAATAACAATCTTTTAAAAATCCTAATGACGCATCGTTTTCGGAGCGGTTTCAATTTCAAATGAATCCGATGAATCAAGTTTAAGGCATTTGCATAGGACAGGTAAAAAAAGAGTCATTATTTTCACTCGGGCCGAGTGGAGAATCTAAAGCTCGACGCGCGGCATTGTTCACGCGACTATGAATAATTCGGCAATAGAGGAGCAGAGCAACTATACCGCATACGCATTCGAAATAAAAGTTCTTTGCATGCAAATCGAGTTCGGTCTGCAAGTGTCTCGTAACGGCTCGTGGAACCTGTTAATGATAGCTTAGTGCTCTGACGATGCAGTTTCCCGTTGCCGCGCGATGAGCTACTTCCGCGCACTCGATGTTATAGCCGCGAAACGAACGACGACACGAGTTTTTACATCGCGACGAAGATCTAGTTTCTTTTTTAAAATTTTCTTTTTTTCGAAAGTCCAATGACAATCTTTACGAATGATTATACGTGCGCTGATTATATTTACGAGCTATTGGCATAGTCTGCGTATATAACATAATGGCAGGAATTCACGCTCCTTTCTCTTTCTCTCTAGCTTCCTCTGGTTGACTAGAAACGATAAAGAAATTATGTCCACAGATGGGTGAAAATTCCGAGTGGGCGCCTGCGCAGCCGAACGAGCATCTCTCGTTCAAGAAGCTCTTTGTGCGAGGGTGTTTAATCGGGTAGAAGTTACTTTCTTGAGATTGGACGCGTATATATATCGAACAGTAGATTATCATTAGAGGAAATTCGTTACTTATTCCCTTAATAACGAAACGTTATACGACGAATCAATTATACGATATTTAACTTAGTTTCAATAACTTTTGGATAAGTAACGTTCTTTTATACAGGTGTTAACACGCAGTCCAAAGTTAGGAAACTTAAATTGCTGTTATTGCGGTAACTAAAGTTTATATATATGTGTATATATATAATATACTCTATCATGCAATATTGTATGTTGCATATAGTAGACGTTACATTTTTCTTTGGCCATACGATTGTCGCAAGTAACCTGCGAGCTTTCATTTCAATAAGAATTTAAAAGTATAAGTCACTTCCGCATTCGAAAATATATATTTTTACGAGATTCGAGTGATTCATAAACAACTAACGTCGCTTCGGAATTTTCAGACCGTTATATAGGTTCAGTCGCAGCATCTGCGGTACGGTATAGCTTGTAAAAGATAATAATCGTCGGACTTTAATCTCCAAACTCTTTTGAATAAGCGATGAAAAAACCAATAACCCTCGAGACCTTCGACATTATATATATATATATATATATATACATAAGATTTTACACGTTTTCAATTAAAGCTCTATAGGATCTAAAGCGAATAAAGGAAGAGTCGTATAATGCGATTTAATCTGGAAAAGCGGACTTTCAAGATTTTCTAGTCTGACGAAGATTATAAGTCCTTTCTTTAATAAATTTATATGTATATATATAGTCAAAGGAACAAAATTGAATGAAATGGACTTCCAAGAGTTAAAGGAGGTTTTCATCTTCATCCTCTTTTCTCTTCTGGTTGTTTTTTTCTTCTTTTCACAATTTTCTTTTGTATACATATATATACGCACGAGTATACAGTAGAGGCCAATCGATCGGTTGCGCGCGAGGGTTTAACGAGGACACGAGTTAATGGTGTCTACTCTTGCCGACGAGCTTGAGTGTTTTCTTTTAGATTGAATGCATGGCTGCGTTTCCGATTTTCTTCCGATTTGGAAACGTGTATTTTTCCAGTCTCTATGTTACATATACTTATTTGGAAAAATTCAAGTTTACCGACTTGTTGAATGAACGAATGGGTAGTAATTGAAATACGATAATTGATTTTCTAGCTCGTTTATATTTAATGTAAGAAAACTATGTGCAGTAAACAAGTATACGTACACTTGCTTTAAAATCCGAAACGAGCATTTGTTTCTTTTGAGTATACTCGGCTTTTAACGAAAAAGCTCAATCGTCGTCGTCCGTCACCATTGACCCCGAAAAATCCATCCTCTAACTATTATTTACTTGTACAGCCTTTACCCCTCCCAGGAAACTGCTGCCAATTATGTTTTGGAACACCGCGTTTATGAAAGAGAAAAGTAATCGAGGAAAATCTTTTTTTTTGTTTCTCGAAAATGTCTCGGAAGTTTTTAATTTAATAAAAAGTACATGACTATACAAGTTGGGGAGTGGACTCGTAGGTAACATTATCTATCGCGGACACAACCGTACGACATCGTTATTTTCGTATCAAAGAAACTTTACTCTTCGGTAAAGAGCGCGAGGTAATCTAAGTATTCGACTTGATACCACCGTTGTCGCGAGGATATTTGAGAAAACGCAGTACATCAAAGCTTCAACATCGGACAATTACTCTTGAAACAATGGAGTCTCTCTTTCTCTCTCCCTCGTCGTTGCAAGCGAGTCAGTAGTGCAGGGTCAGAATGTCGAGCCAAGTTTCCCTGATGTAGAGTATGGATTTCCCGGGCTGGAAAGGCGGCACCGACTTTGCATCGAGCGGTTTAATAAGTTATGATAGCGCGATCGACTGATCTTTCCTCGTTGCTTTACACAACGGGTGCTTCTTTATTTTTCATTCATCAAACGACTTATGTTTCACCGTATTTTACGAGGCTCGCCTTTTTATTTTCCTACTAGGCATATGTAATAATGTGGCAGAATCTTAGAACAGTATTAGGGATTGATGAATTATCATTTGGAAAAAGGTGTATAAGATGATGAGATTACTTATGTTGGACAATTTATCCTATAGCATCGTCATTAAAATGAATTATGTCTAGACTCTAATGAACGCAATGTGAATAGTCACGTACTTCGTGAATTTCTTAATTAACGTTTTGCCATTTAAATATTTAAAGTCGTTTCAACGAATGCGATATATGTGTTAGTTCAATGCGTTCTGATATTTACGAGTATATTTTTACATTTTTAAATTTTCTACTGTTGCATCTTTGTAAAAAAAGTTCGAACAAAAAATTCCATTTCACATTAATTTTCTCAACATAAGCATTTCTAGAGCACATTATCAGCTGTTCCTTTTGCGCATGTAAAGCCCATAAAGCTACTTTAAGTTCATAATAATTATATTACCATCAGCTCAGTCTTTCATCTAATTCGCAAAAAGTGCTGAACATCAGTCCACGCGTGTTTTTGTCGGGATATCGATCGTCTCTCTCTCGTCATTTTATGCAAACGCCGATGCTAAAGTCGATGACTATTACGCGAAAAATTTTCAGCGTTCGATGCATTGTGTTGCAAAATAGTCGCACGTGTAGACGTTCAAAATGTCGATCGCTCGTTTTAGTTTGTTAAAAAAATGTTATTCGCGTGCGCGACACAAAAATGCAGGTAATTTGCTAGTTTGCCTCTTATCCTCGAGGAAAAACACATACTTTTCTAGTAGGCAATAAAAAGTTCTTACGCTGCGACGTGTCTGCTAAATTCTAATGTACGCCAACCTCAGTTTTAATGTTTCGAAGCGTAATGTTTTCGATTCTGCAATTAATGTTGACGGAAATAATTTGTATAAATTATATATTGAAATATAATGTTGAACGGTAATCCGAACCGAAGATATGAAACGAAAGAAAAAAATTTATTCCAATCAGATGTTTACATTGAAGATTCCTCCGTGTGTAAATCGTGTATGTAGGTCGGTGTCAGCCTCCGCTTGTTACCTCATCGATGATGTGGCAGCGTTGTCGTTGTGTTCGAACAAATTACTAGACGATGATTTTTATGGCCTTCCACCTTAGTTGACTTCGTCTCTTGGGATATGTGTATTTCGATGTCTCTTCTATTATCGATCCGGGCTTATATTGCAACATTGTATAAGTTGCACTTGATATACGACCTTATGATTGCGGTTATATAATCTTATGCATCATAGCTGTTAGTATACGAGCGAAAATAATTTTTTTATTTTGCATTATATAAATTAAACTTACTCAGAAGTCTATACCTTAGTATTAAACTATTTACTCGGGGTGATTGGTGTAAAGATAAATTCTTCCTCACCCTTTAACGCGTATAAATTACATACGATTATAAGCAATTTCGAACGCTGCGATCTCAAAAGTGCAAAAGAAAAGGGTTAGTTACCTTCTATAAAAGTAAATGAGCAGGTATTTAAAAATTAAAATATATAGATTTTTGGACTTTTATTTTTACGCCCTTTACTCATAATCACCGTGCCAGCGTTCGTTAATTGACGCATAAAAATTTCTCGTTAATAAGTCAAAGTATACGTTAACATAAATATATGCACACACGCACTTGTACGCACGCTTATAATATACATATACATATACACGCTCAAAAGGATCATTAAAATAAATTTAAACTCTATTTGCATCAACGAGGTCAAAGTTGAGCTCGTCTACACGTACGCGTAATAACTCTGCTACTCTTCGTACTTCGCAAAGTTGACTTCAGAGTATAGATATTCTACAAAGGATTCACTACACCTCGAAAACTTCTTAGGCTTGTTTAGGACGTGAAGCTTTGAGAGCAAACTTTTTACACTTTTGCCTTATCAGTGGGAAAATATATATTTCTCCCGTATGTACGTACTAATCTATGCAGAAAAATTCGAGAAAATGTTCTTCTCTCTTTCGCATCGCACCATTCGTATATACTCAATTGTGTACCCGATCATTCGGAATCGATGCGCACGATCTTTCGCGCACATCTAATGAGAAGAGGTTATATATATATATAAATAAATCAAACTATTTATCTGATAATAGCATTCAATTCACACTCGACAACTGTACCCTTATACAGAGAAGCTTTGTATTTTTAAGCGAAAGAGCTTGAAAATCAATCTCTGTCTACTTTTCAACCGAAGAGTCGTGCGCGGTTACGAAGAAGGAAAATCGACTGTAATTGAATTAACGACCTGACTATCATTAAGCAAAAATTTACAATCTCTTGATATTAAATATTCTGGAACTCTCGTTGTGTCTCTCTCTCTCTCTCTCTCTCTCTCAACGATATTTCGCCAACGGATCAGTTTCCATCTTTATCAGCCTGTTAAAGTCGATTTTAATCTATTAAAGACCACAAGTTAACAATGGGGCGTGTACATTCGAGACTCGACGATGCAACGGGTGTATATTCACTTGTATATGCGAGCACGAGCCAAAGTTCGTATAATAATCCCCGCAGCTCGAATGTTTCGCAAAGCGATTGCTCAAGGTGATCGAGGACATAAATAGCGATCGCTAGACGGAACGATGTGCGCGAGTAAATTCTCACCGCAGATCGATTTAAAGAGAAGAAAAGCAAAATGGATAAGAAGAGAGAGAGAGAGAGAGAGAGAGAGAGAAAGGCCGAGATAGACGTCGTATCGATCGCCATGGGAATAGCTCCGCATGTGCGTTGCTTATGCAGTATACGGACTGATAATCTTCTGCGAAGTCAGCGCTCTTTTGCTTCTATTTTTAGTGGATACCTCTATGTGATGTTACGTTTCCGTCATATTTTCACAAGGATATACAAATCACGAACCGTAGCTCAACTTTTCGCGGTATATAACATGAAAATTAATTTTCTTTTGTCTTTCACAGAAGATACTGTAATTTCGATATTGTCTTCTGTGAGAAGTTGTTCAATTATATATATATAATAGCATTGATTAACGATTTTTCGACAATGTTCACGTCTAGGAAAAGCCATGATGCATCGTATGTATACGAAATGGTATATATAGTCATATCGTTATTCATTCTATACAAAGTTGATTACTCGTCTATTTCAATCATGGCTGGATGCACATACCTAAATTTGCATAATGTACGCGGTATTGGGCGTAATTACATGAAAATCATACGTAATCGCGTAGTAACGCACCCGAATCTAAATAACTGATCTCGCTAGAACAATTCAGCATCGTTTCACCAACAATGCGTTTATTCAAGAGCTTTGCGCACCTCAATTTCTAGTCATAATAAACCTAGCCATCGCATGCGCATTGTGTACTATGACATGGTCAAGCTGTGTACAGCTGCATCGCATAAAGCGTATTGCGGCTCCGAGACGTTGGATCGCGCTATGTTTTGCCGTTACAGTTGATTAAATTATTCTCGCAGTATTGCAGCTCTGACGTTACGCGAAATCATCCGAAAGCATAATAAATCATTCGTCTGTGGAATCTCGCGAGAAAGCTATTGTACAGCAGCATCTGGGCTTATTTGTATATATATACATAGAAATTCCCGCGCGAGCTTAAGTCGTCCCGTAAATCATAAACTCGAGTTATAATTTCGCAGCGGCGTGTATCGGTCAAATTAGCATTTTTCTTCCTCTTTCTTATATTATATTTTCTCGGACCGCGAAGGCGAGGCTAGTTCCGCTCCGTACATACGCGAGTATATATATAGACAAAAGTAGAACGAAAAATAGCAAATGTTGGAATATTACGGTTGTATGTGCGTAGAACAAGAATTTGGAATTTAAGTATTATCCATTTTGCTCTTTTTTCCAATCTTTCTTTTATTTTTTTCTCGCCGTTCGTCTCGACTTAATAGTTTCAAATCGATGATTAATGGACGGTAGTCAAACGTATATTTCTACTATGCAGACGTAATTAGTCGTGCGCTGACTTTAATGGATTTATTTCCCGAAGGACTCGTCGAATTAGTAAACAGTGTACGATCAGCCAACGATACCGATGAACAGTTAATTAGCTTTGAATTGTAGATCACAAACTATGAACTTAGTTTGGGTACAACAAGGTTACTCAACTATTCACCAGTATCGATCTCCGAAAAAGCCTTTGCTTTATCGTCATTCTCGTTATTATCGCAAGGGGGTGCTAAGGATAAAAAATTAATTGCCATCGATCAGCTCAAAAGCCATCAAATTGTATTAATTCAGCGAAGAGGCGTGGAATTTACGATGATTATATATAGCTGTGCTTGTGCCATAGCTTTATATATATACGTATACATTATAGGCGAGGCTTCCGATCGTATAAAGCTTGGCTCATGACATATGCTCGCATTGAAAAGAGACTTGCGGCTGAAATTTCGTCCATATAATACAGGCATATATACATATGTATGCTATATATATATTAAACTGTCGGCACTTCGCTCGTCGTATATGCAATATACCGGGGAGGATTGAGTTTGCATTATTAGTTACGAGGGTTTACTTCAGGTTTGGAATTCGTCATGGGACGACGATAATATTTACGTCTGTTTGAACGATTATGCGAATATTTACTCGTGTAGATTGCGTATCCTTTGCGGAAATGTTTAGGCGCAAGCGCGCGCAGCGATTGACGGGCGAGCCTTTGACCAAATCTGTGCTGAATTATCAATCGGAAAAAATAGCAAACGATTTCATATTACATCTGTACATCAAAACAATCAGCTTCGAATCTACGAGTTAGCCGTAAATCCGTCACCGTCGTAAACTGCTAAAGAAGAAAAGCTATTCAGCTTCAAAATCGCGTTTACGCTCAATCCAGCATAGCGCTGCGATGTTTCCTCGAATCAGACGCACGACAACGTTGCATCTCCGAAAAACACTATAAAATCCGCAAATTATTCGCACTCGTAAAACGAGAAGTCTCCGAACTTTTGGCGTTTCGACGCTACGCTGAGTTTTCTTGGACGAAGGCCAGAGAGTCGAGCTCTTTTCAAAAAGAGGATTAACCTGGTTTTCGCGGCGATGAGAGCTTTCTTATTATTATTATTACAGTATTTTTTTTATCTCGACGCATAATGTGCAACGAAATTTTTCGAGTGGCCGATTGAACTTGAGGTGAAGGATTTAGTTTTCGAGAGTTAATAAGGTCGCCCGACTTTGGTCGAAAGTTTCAAAGTTTGCTCTCTCAACAATACATATATAAAGCCAGATATGCACGGGACTCGTACAACTTTTCCATGAAAAGTAATCTCGCTCGTAAGTTTAAATAATTTCCAAAAGAATTTATCGGGTTGTACGAAAGAAGCCAGGGCGTTTTTTTCTAGCAGATTAGAGTCCGTTCGTTGATTTAGAGAAGTATAGCCAAAGGATAGGGAGACGAGAAAAGAAAAACGGTACGTATTAGAACCGCTACAGGCACACACACACACACCCACACACACATATATATATAGTACCTTCTCGATGGGCAATCCCATTGATTTACAGCGTGATATCGGATTTTCCGGCGTCTCGCGATTTCCGAGGGTTTTCTTCCGAAATAGCACTGGCGTTTGCGACGATTATTGCTACACTCTCTCGAGACTTTATAAATATAAACTTTTTATCTTTCTCGAGAGGATTTCTCGGGGAAAAACAGTTCGATAAGTATATAATAAAAAAACAAGAATTCTTCTATTCGAAGTTTAATAATAAATTGGGAGTCGGAGAGCTATTAAGCATTCCTCATAATTTGGTATAAGTTAATATCATCCGAGATAGTTGCGATCGATCTAGCCGATTCTCCCCGGTGAACTTCTCTTGATACACGTCTTCTATTGTTCGAATTCTTCTTCCGCAACTCCTCCTTCGTTTCCGCCTTATATATACCTATATATCCGAGTATGTAACACGTAAATCATCGGGTTGGAGACACATATTGCTGACCGCGCGATGCGACTGCGTCACGGCCCGGTAAACGTTCTAACTACCGATACGTATTTTCTTGTTTTTTTCTGTACTGCCCTTTACGGCAACGAAGGAGTGCCATTAAGTAGCGATGTAATTTGTTTTTATTTTCTTTTGTCGCACCGTTGTAGTTCGTGGGTATGTATACGTTGTCAACGATGATGGATCACACTTGGAGCTGGTGAGAGAATATAAGGAGTCGTGGGATACCGTTACTGGCTTTCTGGGAAATTATACGGGACTGAGAGAAGAGAGAAAGAAAGATAGAATGGACAAAATTCGAACCAGCGTCAATTCCGATGATTTATTAACGTTTGTTTTATCGTTTATGTTTCAGCCTCAACACAAGGGAAAGTTCATATTGGAGTATGTGTGCAAACAACTCAACATTCTGGAAACAGACTACTTTGGACTTCGCTACGTGGACAGCTGTAGACAAAGGGTAAACATCTTGATTTGAATTTTAATTGTATTATTTCTCAAGTATATTTAGTTGCAATATACTTAGCTATAAGGCGTATTTTCGACATTACCATACATGTATTACAATAAAAATGACCGCCTATACATTGCCTATTACCACTATACTCATGTAAATTAGTCAATCCGAAAATTCAAGCTAAAAGTATATTAAAAAGTATATTATAAGTAAGCGAACATTGACCTCGATTTTGTTAAAACTCATTGGTTCAAAAACTGTGATCTTTATTTATGACTGATACAGTTGCAATCATATGTAGTCGTGACTTGTTTATTTTTCAACTTGTAAGTCATCGTTGCTCAAAGTCTGGTCTATTTCTACTCTGAGGAACTAGTTCGAGATCATTAGTAGAGAATCGTGGATTCGTTTACTAAACACGAAAGAGCGACACGCTTCTATTCGCCAACGCTTTCAAAAATAATTTTCTGGCAATATACTTTCGTGAACATCGTCTGTCAGCAGATTCGCATATCATCTTGATTAACCGAAACGGCTTTCATTTAAACTCTCGTTATAAAAATATTTACAAACCCGCACTTGAGTCTAATTGCCGTTGATTATTGCAGTGACGACCAAGAGATAAATGAAAGACGCTTTTCAGCTTGTTAAGGACTATATTACGCTGATGAGTTCCTTCAGACTGATGTGAAGTGTGTCTTTGATAAAGTACGACTTTTATTTTTCGCTTATAAAATAATGTACATACGTACCGTCGACTTATTAGCTTTCGTACGCGACTTTAAATTATAATAATATTGTGAATACTTCTATACATAATCTACTTTGACACTCGAGTAGTTACCCTATTAAAGTAAATATCCTCTGGAAGTCTGAACTGTATTTGACTTCGAATCGTAAATGCGGTTGCAAAGGTCAATCCTCCGTCTCTTCAATTTGGACTGGACCTTTAAACGGCGGGTCAATGGAGCCAAGCAAAGTTCTCGCAGTTATGCGGGACGGAACTCAAGTATATATGTGTGTATATGAGACTGCGAGTATGGGTATATTTCGTTAGTAGTTGCCCTACGAAAGTTAACGTCGATCGTTGAGTCTGGCTGTCGTCGTAATTTCCCTTGCTTGAGTCTCATCTAAAGTGCAGTTCCATAGCTTTGACTTCGTTATGACTACGTATCATTTTTTTTAATTTTCATCCACAATAATCCAACCTCAATTTATCCTTCTCAGCTATACTCTCGAGTATAAAGTTTGTACACAGTTGATTCACTTATTTTCTACGGAATTCTGCATATCTCGTTAGTTGAAAGGTCCTCCACCTTTGCAAATTACAGGCTGGTACGTTACGAAGTTTCGGCTGGTTCCCTTCCTCTCGGGTAATCTGGAATGTAAAGCTTACTGAAAACTCGTTTGCTGTATTCGCGTGCGTCAATTAGGAGGTAACGAGAGCGTGTGACTGTTGTTTTTTTTTCTAATAGCTATACAGTGGCCCTTATTGCTTAATGAAGTAAATGGATTAAGCATCGTCAGTTTGAGTACAGTGGTTAACCTTGCACTCGATGTAAATTTCGAATGCCTCGTTTTCAATGGGACAATATTTTCCGAGGGCCGTTAAATTACTCCACGTCATAAAACGTCGGCGATGAAAAATTTAATGCAAAAATGTGGAAAATGCTTGCAGTATAGATAGGGAGAGAAACAGAGGGCAAGAGAGTAAAGTGAATGATAGCGCATAGCGGACGTAGCTCGTGAATTTCCTATAATTTTGAAGATTTATCGTCCCCTAAAACTTTCCGTCCTCATAATTTTAGCTACATTACACGTTTGAAGTAAAAATCGAGCGAGATCTTTTTATTGAACGAGGTAATTATTACGAAGTTTCTTTCAATTCCTATCGCGAGAAAACAAACATTTTTCTCATTGCTTGGTCGCAATGAATTTATCGACTGGGTAATCTTCTCGGCATTATAGCAAGCCAACATGAACAGTTACAGGTCATCGCAAAAGTTTCATCTTATTTCCAGATAAGTTCATTCACTGTTTTTTCCACGCCTTGTTCTAATATACAAGTACGAGTTGAAGCAATTGTGATTGATTTCTATAATTTTGATTTTTTATCAAAAAGCTATTTCGCTGCTTCGCCAATAAAAAATCATAAACTTCAGTTTTTGAAAGACAAAATATCGATTTTTTTATTGTTTAATCGTAATCAAAACAAATAATGGAGAGAATTTAGTTTCATGCGCGAGCGCTGCAACCGCAACGCTCGACGGAGCTTTCGGAAAAATCAATATGGCTCCTCACTCTTTCGCGCGCAGCCAAGATAGTGTACTCTCTCGGTTGATAGACACTCGTTGCTAAAAGAAAAAAAATTAACTTCTCGTCACTGAAAAAAGGGGACAAAGCTACTCGCCGAACTGTTTAATCAAAGTCTAATCTCTTTGTTAGTAAGAGTTTGTTAACGTCAGTTTAGGTTTCTTACACCATGATGTAATCATTGTTATCAAAGTTAAAAGGGTTCGGTTTCATGTACATCAAATTGTCGACTCGAAGAGGTGGTCCACAATGAAAGCGCCAAAAGCAAATTCCGCTCGGGAAAATTGAACGATACTGCGTCGTCTAGTTTTACGAGCGTTCCGAGGCTTCGCAACGACGTTATACGAATTGAAAGCTGTGCTCGAGTATTTGTAAATCAAAATTGTTCGTGCCATTGTTTAAAAACGAAACGTTGAAAATAATCTTTTTTCCCAAAAGAAATCTCTTCGTTCAAACACTAATACCTATCTCGATTTTATAAAGTATATATTTTATTTCCATTGGACGCTCAGTATAGTGATTGATGAGATTGCTTTTTGTTTCAGCACTGGTTGGACCTGGCGAAAACGGCGATCAAGCAGGTCAAAGGTCAGTAGCACCGTTATGTCAGATGCACGACTAAGTAGTACGAATCCAACTTGATCAGACGCGAGCACTGTACGTTTTCGCTGTACATCGAAATCTCTGCAGCAGATTGTGCACATCTGTGTGTAACATTTTGCTACTGCAGTGAAGCGAAATTGTAAAAAATTCGCGTGCGAACGACTATTTATTGTATAAATTCGATGTAATTCACGTAACTGTAGATTTTCCACATAGATAAATTATTCGTTTTTTCAATTCAGCAACAAAATTTCCTTTTAAAACAGTTTCTTATCTGTCATGTCTTATGCATTTGACTCACTGTTGAAAAAGTACGTTGATTTATTAAAATTATTAAAGCTGTAATATATATTATAATAAAATACACCAGGAAAAGTCTATTTTATCGCATAAAGAATCGTAACAAAACGAAAACGATGATGTATAATATAAAAACTTTTTAAACGGACGAAAATATACTCTGAACTTAATTTAGTAGATTACAATTAAAGTTATAGCGAACATACGCACACACTTAGACTATTTCCAAAAATGCATGATTCCAACTTCTAAGAGTTTTAAAAGCTGTTTCTCGAGCAAGTTTTAACGAAACTTAAAATTTTATTACCTCAAAACTTCCTTTTTCCTCATGAAGCAAAAATCTCTTATCTCAGATACTTACTTAATTGGAAAAGTGAAGCTGTATTCTAGGATAAGTGTATGAAAATACCATTTGATTGATTCTGAGCATTCGATTGAATTGCGCAAAAATTAAATCACTCGAAAATAATTTAACTTTATAATTACTTAAGTCTATATTAATGAAAATCTTTCTAATGATTAATTGAAAAATATTTATCACGAGTGTAAAATGCACGATCGGTACGAATTGAGAGATCATACAATATGTCAAATAATATTTAGCTGAATTTATATCGGAAAGAAGGGATAAAGTGTAAGATGATACTAGCCCCTAAATAAGAAAGTAGCTCATCGTCTGATGCACTTCTCTTCGATATACAACTCTCGTGCCGTAAACTTGAAGCCACAAATCAAGAAAGCCACTTCCGAGCCTACTCACCGAGTCTGCAGTCTATCCACTCACACAGAGAACTTCGGGTACACGCGTATACTACAGCTTGTCTCACTGTTTCAACGTCGGCTCAGCTGCCGTTACAGAGACTACATCGTCGCGAGTTTCTCGACCCCGCAGGCTCGTCGCTCGAAGACGCATGAAACTTTCAGTGAGCCTTTCTCGCTATTTTCTCGCGGACCTTTTTCGATTTTCACCCTGACGGTTGTACGTGTTACTCTACGGCAACTGCAATATACAACCCCCTGTGTATAGATCTAAAAGGAAAAGACGTTTTTCTGATGCACGGCGATTCTGAAATTGAACGCGACACCTGTGCGAGCAAGAGAGATACATTATTTATAAAGCTGTACAATTGAGTTTCAAGAGTTTCATTATGGCTTCGAGGAAACGTGTATAATAATACTTAGTAATATATACTTAGGATAGAAGGTCGTTCAAATAGAATTTTAATTTCTTACGAATAGACTATATCGACGAGAAAAGCTCTATCGGTTTTATTTCTTGGAAAAAGTTTTCGATAAAGCTAGAAACAACTGTATTATATTCAGTCAAAAAAAACTTCGCTTTGAGGGTCTGAAAGGTGAAGCTTTATTTTCACACCGAGTACGCTTCGTGCATACATTGAAGAAGAAAAGAAGGAAAAGAAAAAGCGACTAAGACCGCAGGCTTTGATTCTCCTGTATAAAGCTCTTGCTGGAAGTACGTACAAATCCTTACTCGATATCCAGTTCGTGAGCTTCGGTTAAATGCGTCGAAGCATCGAATGTGTTTATTAAACGGTAATGTTACGAGCGAAAACTTCCTCTTCTAACGGTATAATGCTTGCGATATTAATAAGCTCCATCTGCTTTCATTCTTGCAAAGTTGCTTTGTCACCTCTTCCGGAGCCTTCGGAAGAAGCCATTAAAACTTTTAATTGTCTCGTAAGGTTCAGAGGTATCTCAATGTGAATTTCGAACGAAGAAAAACGAAAAAATCTCTCCGCTCCGTCTAACCAAATTCGCACCCGTTCTACTTAACCCATATATATATGTCTTATTTTATTTTCTTTTGGTTTCGACGTTCGGCGAGTAAGCCTCGTTCAAAAGCTCAGCTCCGCGAGACGTCCAAACAAGACGATAAATTCGGTATTCGAACAGCTTGCGTGTATATCCCAACGGACGCTGTGAATTTAAAGGCAGCCAGGCGTGTACACCTGACCGAAACTCTCTCGCACAGGACAAATCGATCGCTCGCGCTTTCAACGTTCGTGCAAGCTCTTTGGGTTATATAGGAGAAGGTATATATGTAAGGGGTGGGGGTATTGATAATGCATATTGCGTATATGTATATACTGAGTGTCTAGACGCAGCCAGAAGAGGAGCAGAAGAGGAGCAGAAGAGGATTTGCAAAAGTACAGAAAGTCTTGTTATTACCGATGGTTTTATAAGCCTAAAAACGTTCACGGACATAAGCATGAGTTCGATGTATGTGGAGCTTAACGAAAGCTCGATGAATTCACAATTAGAAACTTTCCCACTAAGCTCCGACGATTTATACTTCAGTTTCACAGCAGACTCAATCATAAATGTTATATTTCAAAAGCCTTATCCCAAATTCATGGTATAAAATTATAATCGCAGAAAAGTTTTATTTTTTCGTCTCAAAGCTCGTTACGTATATACATCATCGAATTCTCTTACGTATATGTTACAGATACGGAGTCGATTCTCTTCAGTTTCCGAGTGAAATTTTATCCGCCGGACCCATTGCGACTGAAAGAAGAAATCACGCGCTATCAGATTTATCAGCAATTGAAGAGGGATCTGCTCCACGGAAGACTATACTGTAGTCCCGGTGAGGCGGCGCTGCTGGCGGCCTGTATTGTACAAAGTAAGTTTGGCATTGTTTTTTCCTATTTCGTTGTGAACATAAATGCATAATAATGCATTTATCACATATTTATATAAGCATTTATGAAGCTTCATTAAACGTTAATTTTATCCTTGGATTAATCTCTCGCGTGTCCGAACACGATTATGCAATTAAAAAGTCATCCAAACTCGTATATCCGTGCGAAAATCCATTTCCGACCTGCGACACAGTAAATCGCGAAGTTTCATGATTATTCACCCGTTGTTATTCGCTGTCGATAATGAAGTTAGTTTGACGGGATAATTGATAACCCTGGCGAGGAACATATCGCGATTCATGCTTTGCTGTTTAATCAATGCACGCGTTTATAATGAAAAATATCAATGCAATTATTGAAAACATTCCGTATTATCCATATCTCGATCGACCTTGCGACAAAAACAAAGAACCGCGTTCATATGCAGTACGATGATAGTAAAAAAATGCACCATCACGAGAATGTAGAGTGAAATCGTGTCCGACCAGAATCGAGCTTTCCCGGTAATTACTATCCCTCGGACAGTTCCGTTACACGCGTATGCGTGTACACGTTCCAACGACGCGTCCAATATCCTTGATAGCGGAGTTTATGTGCCCCAACGACTAATAACCCTCTGGAATCAAGTGACCTCCGCGAATGTACACATTGACGCTGTATTAGATGTACATTAAAGTGTATAGAGTCGGTCAGGAGGGAACTCGATTTGGATGACTATTGTGCCTGGTATATCAATAGAGTATCGGGTGTGAATTTCAATGCAGTATGCGTAAGAAGCTGAAGAATGCCGGTGAATATGTCCCATATTCTCTATAGACCTCTATTGAGTAACTTATCATTTGTTCGTAGAATGTTTGTGCATAATTTGGATGAGGATAGATAACGAATTCAGTAAAATAAAAAAAGATAACAATCTCGAGATCTCTCAGCGCTACCCTAAAAGTACCGTATATTTCAAAGAGAAGGATTGCTTTATTTATCTTCTCTTTCGCGCTCTCTCACTCTAGTCTGTCTCTCTCTCTCTCTCTCTCTATATATATATATATATATATAGTTTTCTAGATAAAAATTTCTATTTCGAAGTGAAAAAAATACTATCCTCTCGGAAAAACCCTCGTTCTCTCATCGTTTTGAGGCAGCGGATAAAGAAATGGGCGAATCCGTGCGACTGGAGACGGACAATTTCCGCCTCTCGACGCTTTCCATTTATCCCAATGTTTTATCGGAGGACTCTGTGTATACGCCTGGGGAAAACGAAACTTCTAACGATGTCGGCAGCCGACCATTTGGAAGGACGAGTTTATGGGCCGAATTTCCGTCCGGTAGCACGGATTCTCACCAGCCAATATTTATCATAGAGGTATAACGATGACACACAGTAATATAAACGTTGATTTGTTACAGGCGAACTCGGGGACTACGATCCAGAGATACACGAAGGCAACTATGTAGGCGAACACAAGCTCCTGCTGAAGCAGACCGAGGCGATCGAGGAGAAGGCCCTGGAGCTCCATCAGACGCAACTCAAGGGCTTCACCCCGGAGCAGGCCGAGACCCACTTCCTCAGGCTAGCTTCCCAACTCGATACTTACGCAGTCGATCCACACCCTGTCAAGGTACATATATACATATTACATATATACATACGTACATACATGCGTTAGATTCTTTGAATCACCGTCCTCATTGTTACATTGCGAGATACGACAATAGATACATGCTCATATACGTGGATAAAATCGGACAATAGGGAAGTAGGAAGTCCATTTACAAAGCTGTAATGCACATTACTTGAATGCTCGTGAAAGAAATTCGTGACGTAGCGTTATGTGCCACGGCTGTCCGTTATACGGCGCAAGGGAGATAGATTCCCATTCCCTCGGAGAATAATAATATTCCCGCGAGAGGGGAAAGGACGTCCCCACATTGTGGATTTTGCCTTTGCCATTATTTCGTAACTCGAAGGTGCGGCTAATCTGTTGGAAAACAGTTCAACGCTTCGCCAATGAATGAATCAAATATGTAACAAATGTATCTTTCAGTTGTTTGTTCATAAACACTTTGCATTTTATTTTAAATAAATGTTTAATAACAGTCAGGATGCTTGACAAAAGTTGCCGAAGTCTTTCTCTCTCTCTCTCTCTCTCTCTGTGAAAAGTGTGGATCTGGATCTAGGTCAAGTGAGTTTTCTCCACCCTGCTTGACTTATTTTTCCTCTTCTTAGGTGTGTATGTGTAGTCTTTTCCTGACGGTGCCACTTCAGCACTAGGTGCTATAGCCGAGTTTCATTTCTACCTCTGTTTCCTCTGCGGCCAGCTGCTCGTCGGCTTACAAGATTATTTCGAAATCCGATGTGGCTGCCTACCTCTAGCTTTTTCTCCATTTCTCTCCTCGCTCGCTCACTCACTCTTTTACCCTCTACTTTTCTTACAGATACCTTTACTCTAGTACGGTGGGGTTGAAAGACGAGATCATATTTTTTCCCAACGTATACGTGCCTCTGCTGAAAGATTATAATAGGAAAGAAAGTCTTGCAAATTTTCAAATAGTCCAATTTAAACAGAAAAAATGTACCTCTTGTGCTGCGAAGTATATAAACTTGTACCAATTGTAAGACGATTTCACTTATATTTTCAAGAGATTTAGTACAAATACTTTAAAATAAAATAATAGCAAATGCAAGAAAAAATACTAGAGTTAACGATTACCGAGCAATGGCTCGCAAAAAATCCGAGAGATTCTTATGCGAACCCAAATCTCTCTGAAGCGAAATAACCATTGTTTATACATCTTTCTTTTTATTTGAACCTTTTTTATCTTTTTTCCTGCCCCTCTCTCTCTCTCTCTCTCTCTCTCTCTCTCTCTATCTCCTTTTGTGTATGTATTAAACTCCTCCTTTTCTGGTTCATTTAAAAATCTTTCTTCGGAGTTTCCGGGTTAGTGCAAGAGAAAAGCCAGTAGACTCTTGTGCAATTTTCATGGCCACGAAGTGAAGAGGAGAAACGAAATAATTGAAGCACCTCGCGTTGAAGCTTTGCCTTGTGTTCCGGCGAACGTGTCGAGATGCTTTTGAAGAGCTTCTATGGTTCTTCCTCTTTCTCTCTCTGCGACTTTACGACTCGCTTTTCATGTAGATATATTAAATATTGAAATATTTTTTCTTATGTATATTATACTGGCTAAATCTATTGAGTTATTTCTACGCCAATCGCGTATTTAATTAAAAGTTTCATTTGAACTTCACTCTTTACAACTTTTACCGTTCATTTTGTGCTAAATTTAGCCAAAAACGAGATAAAAAACGAGTAATCAACGACGTTTTTCACGTTCAGTAAGCCAGCCTCTTGTAAAATTGAGTTTCCTAAATAAAGTTTTCACGTAAATTTTGAGCTTTCGTTGGAATGTGTGTCCGTATACGTTCGGAATGCGCGCAAGAGCTTATACAGGGTTGTGCTCGAAGCGACATTCCGACCACCGTCCTGATCTCGTGTATACGTGTGTATGTAATTCATTTTATCCAATTCGGGACAATGTGTGATAACTGCAGTGATAAATTCTGAATATATATATATATGTGTCAATGTATGAAACAGCGTTTTGATAATACTACGCCTTTCATGGAGGAGCAAAGTGAAGCTCGTGACCCATTTTCGGCTGCGTTTATAAACTGCAGTAACGACTATAACGAAAATGCCAATTTCTCATTTGATCGACAAAGAGATTTACCAGTAGCTCTACAAAGAGGCTCGAATTTAGACTGACGCGTTCGTTATATATAGGACATCCAGCTTTGTCCGTAATACACTTGCATACTTTGTCGCCCGCTATTAAAATCTGACAAATTGCAATTTTCTACAAAATCTTTCGCTAATGGCTTTTCTGTTTTTTTTTTGTCATAATAAAATAGTATAATTTATATAGGTGAATGTATCAAATTCGAAGTCTTTTCGCGCCATAGTCATTCACATTCAGCAGGGCAGTCGTTTTACTTTATTCAAATGGCCCTTTCGCTTCAGTGTATCGGAATTTTCGAGCGCCACTACTCTCGAGGAGAAGACGAGACAGTCTTCGTGCAGTCAAATCGACTATAAAATTTACTCGAACGTTCGGCATAAATCAAAATTTACGACGGCGGCGAAGATAGAAAAAAACAGTGGTGTAAACGTCAGAACGTCTGAACGAGGCTAACGCGCCGATGCAGTACTGTGCAGATGAAGTTTTTATTTTGCATTAAATAAAATTTAATGTTCATCCTCGCATATCCTTTCGCATATCCTCGGAATATGCTTTCATTTATGAATGCAAACCTACGATACGATTTTTTTAAAGTTCACTAGTTTTGTTCGATGAATCGCGCAGTCAGACCATGCATTTCGAAACATTCCATTCGGGCAAATACGGGAATAGTGAGCAATAGCTACATTTGTTTTCCTCTGTTGTATGCATATATATCCTCTCGGTGGCGGGTTTATTTTCTGCGACGAGCTTTGATCTCGTTGGTATGGACACCACTGGGTTCGTTGCGTATATGCAACCCGTGACAATATAGAAATATTGCATATTGAATCACCAAACAAACATGACCATTCAATAATGAAAACCAGTGTCTTCATCGTATATTAGTTTATTGTTCTGATCGAAATTTCTCGCAAACTTAAAATTTATTTTTCTCTCAATATTGGCTATCAGGTAATTGAATCTAAAAGTTAAAAATATTTGTAGTTCCATAGAAACTTGTGAACTCTCGGTTTAATACAATGAACTTCGGGGAACGAACCTGAGTTAAATTCTGAAAATATTAGTAACGATTTTTTGGCTACAGAAAAAGGCAACTTAACCTTATATAAAAGTTAACTATCACTTTTCATACTTCAAATACATATGGAATATTTGGATTCTAAAGCAATCAATATAGTGCTTCTGAGCTTTATTATTGCCCACTCTTGTAAGTATTTAATTTTTTCATTTGTAATCCGATGTCACCAATTTTTCAGTTATCTAATCATCCAATTTTTATCAAAATATGCATCAAATGTTCCTTTAGAAAAGCATAATAGATCCTCTGATATATTTTTCTAAAATAATTCTTCATTTATTTATATGATGAATTTACGTGCGATTTACTACTATTAAATTATTTGTGTATCTCTTATAACCGTGAAATACAAAATTAAAAGAGGCATTCATTTAGAAAACCAGAGAATCTATCGTGTCCATTGGAACATATTAAGTATAGTCTAGTAAAAATTGGTTGATTAAAAATTGCAGACAGCCCAATTTTTTCTGTGACTGATACAATGGTGCTATTATTTCCAGAATTCGATCCACAATGGACCTCTTAATTGCATATCAAATAATGCGAAAAATAATAAAAATGTTGTTGAAAAATGGATACTTAAAAACCGAATATTATATACGTTTCTCTGTTAATGCGGTGAAATGTTTCCAAGTGGAATCGATAGTTCTGAAAGCAAAATCCTAATCCTTGATATCTTCTTTTTCCGTTGTAAATTTCAATTCAAGTGGAAATAAATAAACGAATAAAAATTCTTCACACATTGGAACACTTTAATAAGCTTTATGTACATTTACAACGGGCTCGCGGTTAAAATAATATTTATAACCCGTGCGAATATACTCCTATAATCAATATATTTGTTATATGTCTTTAAAAATAAAATTTATAATTAATTCTTTTTTAATTAAATACATTATATATACCTGATGAGAATTACTGGATATTTCACGAATAAACATATATTTGTTTATTTCGCAAGTTGGTTATTTGAGGGATCGTTGCACCCAGCTTTTCAATAACAGAAAAATAATTATTTTAAATTAAAATGAATGTTCGGTCTCACTCAAGAGAGAATCAAACGCGCTGCAGAATATCTATGAGGATGATGCCTTACGAAATATAATATATTATATGTCCTAGAGAAATAACTGTGTGCATACAAAGTACGACTAAAATTATGTATACTCAGCAAAGCAAGTACGGCGAAAGGAAGGATTTAGTCGGTAAAATCCTTTATATGTATATGTAAGTCTGTACACGCCTGCTTAGGTCGCTTATATTTTAGAAGCATTAATCGTATTTTCCGCTACTTTCTCGCAAATAAGAGAGATTAATTTATTCTTTCTATGCATACCCAGCTTAACCTTTCTCTCCCTTGTAATGACATATATATGCAAACGTCCACAAACTATACATCAGTCATTAGTAATACCTTTAGTGAACTGTGTCGATTTATGGCAGTGTTTGAATAAATACGGTCGCAATTCTGTTGCTCGGTAAATTAAATTACTCAATTCAATCGTGTACTATATAATTTAATTCTATCAAAGCTAAAGCTCTATTACACTGGCAAACGCTTAAATGGCGAATGCATATATCGACGGTAAAGGAAACCTACTCGAATCGCATAATTCAGTCTATTCGCCAGCTCTATAATATGCGCGGACTTTCGCATACGCAAATTCAGGTACTCGTCTACGGTTAATCGAATGAAAGCATGGTCGAATTTACCCGACTATCTTAGGCGGGTATACGGACCGTTCGTGCAATGAATGCATAGATGGCTTTCCCAAGCGTTCGTTACGTACGTACGCGAGAAAGAGTTGGTTCGTTTCGTTGCATGTAGAGGCGTTCTGTAGTCCAATGATTTTTATTTTCATTTTAATTTAACTTCTATTATTTACCCTTTTTTATGATCGTTCTTTTGTACCGAAGAGCATAAATGCTAACCGATGATTGAATCGTACAGTTGATTTGTACGTATACGCAATAATATACGCAATAATATACGCAATAATATACGCAATAATATAATTCTTCGATATGATTATTTCGAGCGCATTCTTCTTTTTCTTTTATAACTTTATGTATTCGAATCGATTGATAGAAACTTCCGATACGAATCCAACTTGAAATGTTTATTTTTTTCAAATGCTGAACAAAATTTTATTAGCGTTTTTATAATACCGTCTGCCACGAAGAAGCGCAATGTCGCGAGTAATTTACATAGATGCTTCTTTCTTCGGTTGCAAAAAGAAGATTTTGTGAACTGGTATATATATGTGTGTGTGTGTGTGTGCGTGTGCAGTACTGGAGAAACTGCGCGAAAAAAGTATGTAGTCAGTTGCGCACTACTCCGATGCGATATCGATTTTCTCCGACGCCACAGGGAAAAAACGACTTTGGATTATTCAAATCACTCTAGTACGAATCGACGCTATCACCGGATAATGCATTAAAAGAATAAATGAATAGTCAATGAAATATAGACTCATTGCGTTTGATAATCACACGGGATGTGTATTCGACAACGTAATTGCAACAATTTCCCCTGTTGTACACGCGAAAGTATTCTAAACCACGTAAACGTACAAATAAACAAATAGAGTTCACCTCTGCGTTTCCAGATAAATGTACAGTTAATCAATATTTACAGCTCGTTAATCATTTTCGCTTTGACCACATATGCTATAAATTTCTATACATAGACAAGATTATTACCATGAACGATTTCCCTAATACGATTTGCACAGTTATCGCTGTACATACGTGTATACAACGAATTGGAGTACTTCTCTGTATAATGCATCATCGTATGGACTTGATCGAGCGACGAAGTAAACGGGTCATTGCGAATGAATAATTGCGGAGGATATTTGACTTTTTTTTATTAAGAGTTATACGCGTTATATATCAGCATTGTCGGGAGTTTTTAATTTAACAGAGAAATTCACTGAAGAAGTATTTATTTGTAAATCGAGATAGCGCATTGTTTGCACTCTCTTATAAATATCGAAATTGCAGATGTTTGTGCAGAAACGCGGATTTCTATAGGTAATCAATAGTGCTCCGGTAATGGCCAAGTTCAAATCGATATCCGATTGGATTAGACTCACGGAATGCAAATAAAAACTTGATTATACTGCGATTGATTAAATAATAATTAGTCGTATTGATTATCCTATATATACGATACAATGTTCTCTCTGCGTTGTTTCCTCTCTCTCCGATATATTCGTTTTTCAATACTTATAATGTTTTCCAACTGTAGACGAAGACTGAGTGATCTTAATTAATTAATAAATCGCTTACTTTAAGTTGATCCAAAGCAGAATCGAGAAAGTTATTTCGACAGCTAGAGCTTGATTGTCTATAAATCAGCAGTAGAGTCTGGGTAATTTCCCAGTCGTAATTGACGATTTGTAAGGTTCTGTTTCGTCTGGGACGAGACATTCTTTGTAACGAACTATTCGTTCTGTCAGCAGATTCTTTATGAATGCTGATGAAGGATTATCCCGTAAAAGCGTATTACTACGTTGCTCTGATGTATATTACTCTAATGAAGAGGGAGAAAACGATGTATTAAATGTTGGAGTATTCTGCAACGAACGAAAATATAATTACAGTTATTTCTAGATGCGCGATTCAATGTCATTCCGTGGCAAATAAAAAAACTACATGAAATTTTAAGGCAAGATAATTGTTAAAGATTTTCTATATTTTATTGACATAATTTAACGAATCGTGTAAGAAAATAGAGCAATAGATTGGGCTAGGATTATGAATGTGAGGTTCCTACTATACATGTGTTACTATGAACGAATTCCGATAATATATATAGATATATGTGTATACAATAAGTTTACACAGCAAAAACGAAAGCGCGCAAGCGCAAGGCGCGGAAGCTTATTAATCTTTGCGGTACGTGCGAACTGGCCAAGCCCCTTTCAGTAATATGTTATGCTGCGATAAGGATTTACCGGTTAATTAAACCAAAAATGACTGTTACATTGTCGCTGCACCTATAAAAAACCCTCGCCGATCTCGTAATTTTACATCCGATTGCAAAATGCACGTATAAATTTATCTTTGTTTACCACAAATTGAATACGGGTTATATTTACTTCGAGCACTGAATTTTCGATGCTTTACCAGAAAATACAAGCAGGTTTCTGAATAAACTTTCTTTTTGAATGCATTTTAATTGAAATGTCGTATAATATTATATAGTATAGCGTGAAATTTTAACTAATGCTCGTTACCGTAAACAGGTGAATTTAATAATTAAATGAATGCAACTTTCGTACATATAGAACATTATGTTACTGAAATTAATACAATATATTCTATTTAGAATTAATAATAATACTGAAGTTTTGGTAGAATATAAACAATTAACAGCAAACTACAGGACTATGTTTTGAGATACGAATACTTAAAAATTAAAAGAACAAACGGAAATGAAAATGAATAATTCATGAATACGTAAATGACATGTCGAAACGACTGAGAGTATGAAATACGAATCCATGGTGTCGTCGTCTGATTTCAGGATCACAAAAGTACACCGTTGTACCTTGGTATTAACCATTGCGGGATCCTCACGTTCCAAGGTTCCCGTAAAACGAATCACTTCCGCTGGCCGGAAGTCCAGAAGATCAACTACGAAGGCAAAATGTTCATAGTCCACCTGACGATAACTGAGGTACGTGTCGATTATATATGCATGAATTTCATACATTCATAGATATTATATTCTCGAGGTCAAATGTAATCTGTAGCGGCTGAAAAATCGTTGGGAGATTTTTCAGCTCCTACGAGTCGTATATATTATATAGATGTACGAAACGATGTACGAAGGAAAATTGAGACCTTGCCGTAGGACGACAGATGCGCGAGAAGTTTTTCGATCGTTGAACTTCGTCTCTATATGTCTACAGACCATTTATTAGTGACATAGAAAGACAAAGTTATATATATATAAATAGATTACACTGGAAAGTTACAGAACATTTATTCTATCGTATTTAATTCTTATCGTAGATGTACATATATGCATTCGATAATTATTACCACACTATTTACCTGTGATAATAAAAAAAAGTCTTTAACAGTCATTGATAGTGCGTAACTGTTCGTATACGTAACGAGTAATAACGACGCAATCACATTTTCCAATAATTCTGTCAAAGGATGGGCAATATAATAAATCAAGTAAAGTGACGTTTATTCATCTTTTGAAATTATATTAATATATACCTTGTGGAATACGATGACATAGCGGGTAATATTCTATCGTCATAACGAAATTAGTATAATAAAAAAAGTTAATATTCCACGCTCGCTCGCGAAAAAAGCTCAAAGTATCCACAATCCAAGTCTAGCGCGGTCATTCGCCCTGAAGATGCGCTCGCTTCGGTCCATAAACTTTTCTTCGTACGTTTTCCTCGCCGCAGCTGCTCCTTTAGAGCTCGCACGATGTTATACTGTATGCCAGCCAAGGAAAATACATCCGTAAATATATAGGTGTATACATACTGTAGCCTTATCCATGTGCACCATAGTCGTCCACACAATATTACATGTACGCGTAATAAAAATCCACGAGTGAGATTTCACTTGTATAGAGTATACTCGCTCTATAAGGACTTTTACGATTGGAAAGACTTAAGATTGCACCGGAATTAAATATTTTTCGACGAATCCATCGCCAACGGATATCATTGCCGAAGCCAAGGGTAGGGCAGGCGTCGAGCATACTGAATAAGTGAGGAGAAAAATCGAAAAGTCCCTCGGCAATAACCTTCGCCACGCGAAACTTACACTCGGAGACGAAGTGTAGAACCCACTCCGTGTTATAGAATATGCATATATATGCGCATATGCAGAGAAATGCGCGTAAGCGCATTATGCGAAGGCAATGCCACAGAGTCGCAATGGAATCAGGCTGGTGCGGCGTGCTTGCAAGCTTAGGTGGGGTTAAGTCGCTCGTGCTATATGTATACATGTACATATACACATATAGAGTTCACCTCACTGTGTATAATGACCTCGCGGCGAGCGCTTGCACTTACGTACCTCTACCTTACACCTGCGTGGTGTACATCCGTTGCATACGTGCACCGGTGACGCGCTCTGAATACGAGAATTTCTGATTGCGTCGTTACGATACTCGAGTTGCGTTTTCAATATATGTGTACACAGATCGGTCCACGAGGACGCAAAACACCGAAGATAATATTCCATTTATTCTCTAAACTATTGTATTTTAAAGCTTAGGGTTAGTTACTCAGTGGCGCAGACTTTTTTCACATTTCCCTCACTCGCGACCTTCTCCAATCCGCTCGCATTCACACTTTCACGTCTTCTGTCTTTTGCGTCCTCGTTATAACGTATAGAAAAGTCTCGAGGCTATATGTAGTTTTACAAGTAAAGTAATCCTATTATTTACCCCCGCTGCTCATCTCTCTTTCTCGCTCTCTTCCATTTGCTGACAACAGGACATGAGGACGAAGGTGAGTTCTTTCGCTCTCTTTCTTTCAGTGTTTTATGATATTTTACCGGCTACTTTTAGTATACGAACCGGTACGAGCGAGACCAGTGCCGCAGCTGTCTCTCTCTCTCTCTCTCTCTCTCTCTCTCTCGTTCGGCATTTTCTTTTAGACTCTTTTTATACATTCGTGTGCCAATTATAATATGTTTCGCGAATTTTTAACAGTATCAATATAGTATAATTGTGTTGAGGAGTGTATTTTATTCTAGTGTAATTTAAAGTCCTATCTAATGGTTTAAATGTATGTGACTTCGAGATCTTGACTTTTGGGAATTTAAAGCATAATTACAGAATATAAAGGTACATTTCATTGATAAGTGCGACTATTCGTGAATACAAATAACTTGGTTCTAACTTGGTGATATTGAGTATACTCTGCACACTACTGCAAAGGCTTTCTTTCTTATCAAAACTTTGTAATTGAAAAATTTGTCTCCTACAGCTTTTTTATGTTTCTTTTGGACGTTTAATATGCAAAAGTTATATTCAAACTTTTAACTTATAATAGTTCTACATCGATAACTTTGAAAATTACATAGTTTTAACAAAAAAAAAAAAAAAACGAATTGAAATTGCATTACTCACTTATATTTGACACACGAATAAATTCGAATCTCATCTTTTTAATAATTCAACGAAAACTGAATTTTACCAAAGTGATTAAGATTGTATTTACTAAATTCCTTTTTTTACATTAGTCGCAAAAGACTTAGGATGTAGGTGCAGATGCATGTAAATACTAGAGTAAACGTAGCTACATAATACCGAGTCATTAGTGACGTAGATAAAAAGTTGTTAAAAGATAGACTGACATTAGTGTCGAGAAAAACTACCGTGAGACGTAGACAGATTGTTAGAAGTCTGGTAAATTTTGCAGAAAAAGCACACTGTTGGATTTAAGTGTCCCACGGGCTCGAACTGCCGTCACGTTTGGAGATGCGCCATCGAGCAAATGCTGTTCTTCACGTGAGTATTTTACACTAGACTTAGTCTATCTCTTCCTTTCCATTCGTTTTTCTTATACTCTTCTTCTCCTCCTCCTTCTTCTACTTCTTCTTCTTCTTCTTCTTCTATTACTTCTTTCTTTCAGCAGTGCTTGCAAAATAACTGTCTATCTACTGTAAACACGAGCGTGCGTTAAGTACGTCAAGTTTTCTTTTCAAATACAATTTGTCTTTCTCAACTTAGTATCTATCATGTATAGCTGACAATATAAAGTAGTAACAGTCGTTAAACAAATAGTTCCTCTTTTACAATAATTGTTAATGAGTAAAAAATGCTGTACATCCATGTATAGAAAACGCTATATCCCACTGAGAGTAATTACCTAGAGTTACTGAAATTAATGCAAATTTCAATGTATACACCAAAACAAACAGTCGACAATGCACAATGGAACATCAGCTGTTTCGTTTATCAATCCTGAAGCCGTAGCGTAATAATTCTCGATAATGTACACTTATCCGTTAGCTTTATCGTACACGCAGATACCCGTACCCAGAGAAAACGACCTGTCCATTGCACGTCCAACTCCCCGTATATTCACGCTTATATACGAGGAAAATACGAGAAGTAGCCTCGGTACCACTAACAAACTCTCTAATATGTATATAGAGAAACGCGATACAGCAAGGGCAAAGCAACGCTGCTAACAACCGCGGAATTCAACGAACCACAAAAGTGGAAACTCGGGTACCGGCGCGTACAATTATGCGCGAGCGCGACGCTCATTAGTTTGCCCAAGGCTTCTATTATACATCCAGCAGAGCTTCTCGCCCTTAATGGAAGCCAACGCACGTCAGAGAGAAAGATAGAGTCTCAGTCGCTTCGAGTCGCATACTCGCTAACATTTCTATTAATTAACGGACAGATGTGGAAAGTTCTGCGCGTTAACGGCAAAAAATAATGCATCGCGTATAATCAAGGGGATTAAGATTAACTCGTTTAGTTTACTTTTTCAAAGTACATATACGGAGGTAAAAAATTAAAAGAAAAAGAAAAAGAAAAAGAATGAGAATGAGAATGAGAATGAGAACGAGAACGAGAGGGAATCGATTGAAACCTTGCAATTTAGAGACTGCGGTTACATTCCTTTCTGCGTATAGTGTACTCGCGGTATCGATTTTCATACTCGCATAACACACACACTAATATGCACTTCTATTTTAGAATCGAAAATTGGTATTCAATTAGTCGAAGTACTTCGAATATCGCGTATACAATTGCGCATGTACATAACGCTTCCAATGAACAAAAAGCTCGACTACAAGCGAAGCAAAGCTTTAATTATTCCGTAAAGCACTTGTGAACAACTGCGCTGAAGAGCGGCATAAAATACAATTGTAAAAATTTTTACGCGCGCAGATACCCATGCGCGTATAGCAACTCAACAGCACATAAATAATTCGCAGCTTGCTGAAAACTCATCCAGACTTCTTTTTCTCGCTCTCTCGTCTCTTTCTCCACACTTCTCGGTGAAAATAATCGCTCGAGCTTTTTGCCTCCGAGAAAGAGGTTACACACTGGAAAATGAATTTTCCTCATCTCAGGAACAACGGCGCGGAAACATTCATTTTCCGCTTTATTCTTCCCTGCGCACGTGGATCTCAAGGGCCGCGCATATATGATTTTCGGTGCAGTTTTATAATAGCTATACATACAATAATACATACAAGCTATACATATATATGTAAATAGTAATATACTAATCGATTATACGCTATACTTCGCGAAGTCACGGTAAACGATTTGGGTAGAAAGCTTTGGAAAAGATGGATTATCCTCGCGAAATAAATAACGACGTGCGCTAGAGTTAACATGTACCGTGACCTGTTGTGAGATGAAAGTTCTTGGCTGTAGGCCAAAAAAGGGCCTCGCGAATACATATCCTAACTTCGAATAGTTGCACGTCTCTACCCTTTTCCATTGGCCGTTACTTGTTGAATATTTCGATGGGATTGTGTAAGCTCTTTTATTAATCTACGTGCTTACTGAACACCTCATATGGATGTTTTTTTTCGAATAGAATTAAATGAACTTTTCAGTCAAATATATCTTGACGCGTTTACTTCTTCAACGTCCAAAAAAAATTATGTATCAAAGGGAGAACGATTCCGTGAACATTTTATAAAACCGCAATGTAAAGCAGCTGTGATGAAGTAAAACGACCTGAACGAGGACTTTGTGAAATTTACTTAGTAACTTTGAAGAACTTGCACAGAACTATGTAAAGAATGACATCAGTATATATATATATAAGGCCGTAAAATTGATATGTTAGAGTTAAAGTGTAAGTATTGACTAGACCGCCTATTTACTGGAGAAATTTTTTTAGGGTAACCAAGGGAAATCGAGACAAACTCCAAGTTACACAATTATCATTAAACATAGAAGTCTCTGTAGATATACGCATGTAGTTCTAATGAAATTCACGATGGATAGCCCCTATTGTACTTTGCTACTGCTGCTTAAGCATCGATTAAGTCAAATTTATTGACCGACAAATAATGTAACTTTTACCAGGGATTAAAATTTTTCTTATCACACGCCTATTGTAAATTCACATATCGTTTAATCATCCAGGGCACTTACGGTTAACACACGCATCTGTTTTCATAAATCGACCTAAATTACTCTACTATGTACAGTAGTATATACACGCACATTTCTCTCTGAAACTCTCACTCACATATACACATTATAGACACGTTAATTTCAGTAGCTGTGGTTAAAAAAACTAAGCAATTAAGACTGGAATGTTGCAAAATTGCAAAGTTGGTATTGATAAACTAAATTTCACAATGACAGACTGCCTCGTGCCTCGGACGCGCCGGTAATGAGCGGCGGTTCAATCTTCTCGTGGGGAACAAAGTTCAAGTACACAGGCCGAACGGAACGCGAAGTTCTGGAGGAGACGGGTCCACTGCGCAAGGAGGAGCCGCCAATACAACGCTGTCACTCAACCGGTCTCAGGCGGAAGGCCAGCAGTGTACCAGCAACGCCCAGCACACCGAGTCAGGATCTTGTTGAAATTCGTTAGTACAGAGAAACGGCACATTGCTTTCATCAGTCACCGACCTTATCCCTCGTCCTTCGTTTTCTTATCGCGACTCCTTATCGGGCATAGGTTCATTTCACAAATTCATCACTTTAATTTTGCTCTTCATATTATACGATTTGTTTGCAGAAACATATTTATTGGCAGTTTTTTATTATACAATAATACATATATATTGCATATACATATAAGTGTTTCTATGTAGTTTGCTCGAGTACTCGTACGTCGAGTTTACTTGTCTAATTGTAATCGCGCGATTGCGCTTGTATACGTTTACTTGACGTGCGTTGCTCTCTGCGATTATTATTTTTTTAAGCTTATGAGCTGTAACAATGATTAAACAGTGTTTAGTGTAGAGCAACATATAGCACTGACATAATTACAGTGTAGCATGGCGACTTCAGCTATTTTGTATGCTTTATTTTATCACGCATTTATCATGATTTTTCCGTTCACTATAAAAAAAAAATTAACTTCCGTTTAACCTCGTTACGTCGTATCTACATCCCATTAAAAACGATTGATAAATATACCGAATATAATGTGCACTTTATTGTTTATCTTGAAGAAGAAAGAAACGTTTGTTTTCTCTTAATTTACGATCGCGTGACCGGTTAACATTATCATCAGTTCGCGGTGTCACTTCTCTCGATCCGATCGTGCCAGCAAGCTTGCACGTCTCTGTGTATAGCCGCACATGCATACATACACCATTAACGAGAACTCTCTATATATATACCGATGAGACACATAAGAAATAAACTTTCTGAGAATCGCACGAGCGAGACTCGAGGGGACTTTCCGAATTACTATAACCGCCTCGATGTGCAGGATATTCGAGTCTACCGAGAAGCTGTCACAGCGCTGGTCTTGACGGTGCAGGTATGTCCGACATCGGCAGTGGAATGCCGTTAAGTTCGCCTTACTGCCCTGACAACACACTGCCGCTTCTGGAGACCGTCTCCGAGGACCAAGAGATTCACACTAGAAGAAACAATGGTTGGTGCAAATCTGATGATGGTTCTTATGTATTATTTATGTTATCTATATATGTATGATAATATGAGTAAATCCCCGAAATACAGGAAACAACTCGGTATCTGAAAATCGAAAAATTATTCGCGATGCCACGGCGACTGGGCCCTATTTTTCTGCTTCTTCGATAACTTCCCAGTAAAAAGAATCCTTTGCACATTTTTTTCGGTTTACCACTCGGTGTTTGAAAATGCTGAAAATGCAAACAAACTTTCAAATCATGTTTGGAAACTTTTGTGTCCGCGGGTTTTGCCAATTTTCAATGAGCCAAGCATCATCTCGATAAATTCACGTGTGTGAATCAAGATTATGTGAAAAGAGCTTTAATTTAAAAAGAAAATTGTCCCGATTGAACAAGCAGAAAAGAAGTTATCGTTAAAGAATTCCCGTTTTTCGGAAAGCGACAGCTTTTTGGCTTTAGTTCAACTGCTTAGAACTGTTCAACCGAGAGATCTTTTGTGATGATTTTTTTTGAAAATTAACTTTTCGTATCTACCTTTCATGTCAGTAATTTATGCTAACGATATATTATACTATTAACTTTATGTACTTATCAATATTATGAAAAATCATGTACATACTTTTAAATATTAAAAAAAATATTAATCTCGAAAGAAACTTGAAAACTTTGATTATCAAAAATGATCATCAAAAAAGTTTTACTGGTTGAAAAGTTATGATAATTTGAATAATATCTACAGAAAACTTTTGTCTTCTAAAAAGTCTTTTTCAAATGTCCTTAACTTTGCACTCTTTTTGAATGATTTTTCAATAAACTTCAATTTCAAATAATTTATATTAGATATACAAAAAGACATTCTTTTTTATTTGAAAGCGTATATTCATACAACTAAATAACGAAATGTAATTTTAAAATTAAGTTAAAAAATACTGTCAATAAACATCGGAGAGTCAAAGAAGCTTGTACGATTTAAACTTATACTCATATAAGAGTGTTTAATGCAAAATTAAACAAAATCTGTATTTTCGGTAAACCGCTATGCGAATTTAATTTCGAATTGAAAAAATGTGTAAAGGACTGTTTTTTTTCTCGAAAGACACCCAAGAACCAGGAAAGTAGAGCCAAGTGGATGTATCCTCGTTATCGATATTTTTGTTGTATTTTGTGGATTTAGTTGTACATACAACATTTATATTTTGACATTTCTCGTTCTTTTCTTTCGAGGTTTTAATTTATTTTTACTTTTGATATCATCAGCGAGTATAAGTTAACGCTATTGTGTACTTAATGCTGCTTAAGTTTATTATGTATTCATATTTGCAATAGAATACTTTAATAATTTTCTTAAAATCATTCGTGAAAATGCGTTAATCGAAGATGTTGAGACAATCTTTAAATAGATCTTTGTTGTTTATACTCACGTTTTTATTTTTTATTTTACATCACTTGATATATTGCAGAGAACATGTATGGTGTACACATAGCAGTCACTCTATTAACGTTTTAATTAGTTTGCTAAACAAATAGCTGGTTATTTATAAATTTATCTCGTTTAATATTTACTCCCGTGATCCTGTTGTTTTTCGCGTTATGCTTGTGTAATTATACTTCGCCACTCTGTGTTTTTTTTTCAAAATTCTTTGCAATATACATGAAACACACGATCTTTAAACAGCATCGCCGAGTACATCGAATTTGCGGGTAAGTTGTATGTCATTCAATTTACAACAGTATAAAGCTGAAAAAAATGCCAGGTCACGTGGACAGGCGAAATATGCTGTAATAATTAACACGTTTTCACCAAGTATAAATATATAGTATGTACGGATACGGATACGCAAGTATGTAATATGATTATGTGGAATTTATAAGTGAAAAAGTATGACGTAAAAAACTACAGGATCCGAGGAAGTATAAAAAATAACGAGAGGACGTTACTTCCTTTCCACAGAGTTTAGTATTTATGTAGTGTGTCTACATAGAGAAATATATCGCGTGTTTTTTTATTGAGTATACACTTCGATTATTTGCATGATCAAGTATCGACTGAAAAGTTAATGAAACGCACACAAGCTGAGCCTGAAAATTACAGCCGTCGTACTAAATTGCATGGACATTGGTTTCTCGTGGAAGAAACGAAGTCTTGCTACGTATACCGCGTTTGCCGTTGCTTTGCACACGCGGGCGAAAAAGAGGGGGAAAAAATGAAAAAATCGCTATAGCTTCTCTCTCTCTCTCTCTCTCTGTCTATCTTATGATTTTCTCGCTTCCTCTCTCATTTTGGGCTCTCCCCCCTGTTTTCTTTCTGTTTTTTAGCGTTAGACGAAACGAATAAGCATGCGAGTGCCACCACCACAACCTGTTACACCACAACCTCTACCACCACCACCACCACAACCACCGCGTCTACTACTACTACCACCACCAACTACACCACAATAAACCCTGCGCCGAAAAAATTAAAATTCCCAAAGAGCACCCAACAGACGCGCCCTCAAGCCCTCTATAGTCAAAGAATCGTGATAGACTCGGAGGAGCTCGACGGACGGGATATCCATAACGTAGTGCGTCAGAAAATCAATGCCCTCGAGAAAAGTCCGAAGGTCATCAGATCTACGGCTCTGATCGTGAAGCGATCGTTCGCCCCGGCGAAGCCTCGTCCCCAGCCACAGCATCAGCAACGTCAGCAACAACAACCGGTATCCATCACGTCGATCGACCGACAGCAGCGCGCTTCGATTTTGCCGAATGGCGAATTGCGCAGGTCGAGGATAAACAGCGGACGAACGGATGTCGTCGACGGTGCAGGTGAGTCGGCGCGCCCTCAGATTATTGGGGCTGACACGCGATCTTCTACCAGAGACGTCACTGTGTCCGCTATCGTCATCCGCGCGTTCTTCATTCTCAGCCCTGCCGAGAAACGTCGAGAGCCAAAACTCGTTTTGTTTATTAATCTCGACGTTTCTCGCGCATCGTCGCATATAAAGATCAATCTCTCTCTCTCTCTCTCTCTCTATTTCTATATTTATATCTGTCTCTATCTGTAACGGCATCGCTCGTCAACAGCCATCTAGAGAACATCATCTCGGAAGAGCGAAGGTTTCGGAAGATCGCGAACGGAAGATATGCCCTGATCCTTCATATAAATATATAAATGTAGTTCTGTATTGTATTACCTCACACTGTTCCCCTGTAGTTTCAATGTTTACGCCCCATGTATTTATTTGCTTTTTAGCTCATACTCTTTGTACTATTGCCATTATATTCACTGTCGTACATATGTATATAGATGCAACTTTGTAGATACGTGTGTTTTCTATATATTCATTTGACTGTCTGAATAATGTGCCTCAGGGTCGCATCGACAACATTTTTAAGCTCTGTCATCTGTAATCTGTCATTCCCTATTCGATGTCCATTCCTACTTACAATGTATAGAAAACTCAACGTTCTTTATAACGTTTTTTATCCAAACAGTTAACCGCAATGCAGCTAAGCTTGCTCTATTTTGCGCGCTGTATACATTTTTTTAACGACCTATATATTTCTGGTCTTTTATTTCATTGTTGATATATCAACGAACTTTCCGCGTGCATGAATTTAACTTATTGTTATACGTAGTAATTATGCCCGTAATTATTATCATTATTCTTATCGTTATTCTTATTATTGTTATTGTTATTCTTATTATTGTTATTGTTATTGTTATTGTTATTGTTATTGTTATTGTTATTATTATTATTATTATTATTATATAGTCTGACAAAGTACAAGTATATTCAATGAAAACTGTGATAAATGTGTCGATATATTGTATACCATTATCTTTCGGATTCGCATAAATTATACACATCGGTACGTAGATAAGAGACAAAATAGAGGATAAACGATCTCTCGAGCCAGAGCAGGGCGAAATAAAAATCATGGTTCATGTGTAAATTAATATGAACATTATGAATACTATATATACATATATACATATATACAAAAAGAGTAATCGCATAATTCGCGAGATAAAAAAAAAGAAAGATAAAAACATAGCCTGCCGTCTGTTCGCAGTCTGTCAGCACGACTACGACGGCGACTACTACTTCCGAGATTCGTTCGATCACTCGTCCTCGGAGAGTCAACTGCTGGAAACAAGCGGCCTCAAGCCCGGGGGCGTTCACGGCAGCAGTCGATCAATAGCACCGGTTCCGAAGATGCAGCGGCTTCAAAACTCCAAGATCTGCAGCGTCGGTCAAACGGCTCTCGGTTCGACGAGCACCGCCCTGACCGCCGCGTCCTCGGCTGCCGCGGCGGCGGCTGCAGCTCGGCACCGAGGACAATTGTCACCGGCTACCGGAAGCGTCACCAGCATCGGCAACTCTAGACTGACCAAACGCACCGTTCGAATGGTCAAACTCTTCATACCGGCGCTCATGCTTACTATCACCGTGTTGTTCATCGTCACCGTCCTCGTCTTCGAAACGGACTCGAAATTATTCGAGGGCCTGAGAAAGACCCCGGAAATGGTCGCGCTCAGAGCCCAGTACTACGCGCCGATCAAAGACTTTCTCAAGACCAAGCTCGGTCTCTTTTGATCGGAGCGACTCGAACGGAGCCAGTCGACGCTCGCGGCTACTTCGTCGTTGTTCACCGCGTAGACGGTGCGACCGTAGTGCCCCCGAGTCGACTCTGCAATTCCTCTCTAATCGACTATGTATAATCTTTTTTCTACTCGTTATTCGATTCATTTTACATACTCGTCCTACTGACCAAAGTGATCTTTCCATAAGCGAGATTTATTCGAGTTTACTGCGCTGTGTGTGCTTTATACTGTTATATAAATATATATGCGAACGTTGTGAAAACCATTTGAATTTTTAGTTCTCTCGTTAATACAGTTTGTTTGTTTTTTTTCTTAAGAAAGCCGACGACGCTACCGTGCGTTTAACGAGTTTCTGCTTTACCAATCGGTCAGCGATAATGATTTGCGTGTGCTTTTTTTGTTCTTACGTCACGTCAAACAAAGTACAATGAAGCGGCGAAATCCCAGCTTTTTTTTATTTTTCATTATTTCCGCTGGTGCGATCTTGTAAATGATACGCTCGCGGAATCTCGAAAAAATAGCGTATTACATCGTGCTTAAACTTAAAAGCTTAACTTTTATATTAGAAGTTTGTACTCGAAGCGCACGTTTCGAGCTTTACATAACTTTCGTGACGATTGTAGTTCAAAACTTGTACGACGATCAAATAAATAGTCTAGTACTCGCTTTTACATTTGAATTCAGTTCAATATTTTAATCTTTTTGAGACTACGATTGTTTATATACTCTTTAGGTCCTAGATGATGCTTTCTCGATTAGCTATTCATGAATAATACGCTATCTTTTTTGACTTTCTTCGCGACATGCGTAACTCACTTATTGGAAAGAATGTAGGCGACCATGTTCGAGTTAAATACTCACGGCTTCGATCGACGCGAGTGCCAACGTTCAATGTTTATCAGACTACAAAAATGGAAAATTCAAAAAAAAAAAAAAAAACAGAGAGAGAACAACTCGTTCTATCTCTATAGATAATCACTTGTATATAACACATGGACTGCGGTGCAATGTCGGATTGCAAAAAACGATCAAGTACAGATGATTGCAGTTTAGCTTCTTTACTAAGTTACGTCGCAATGTCCACGTACGCCTTAACGAGTAATGTGTGTATCTCTTACACATAAATACAAAAAAACTATGTTAAATTGTAAAAAAATTAACTAAATCAATAAATGCTTTTAAAAAATCTATGTACGAAGTATATATATATAAAAAGATGATTTAACGACCGTGATATGAGATTATATCGCGTGAATCATTCGCTATCACACACGTTGCATATATGTTTTTCAAGCAATCGCATGATTTTGCAAGTAAACTCTTCGTTCAAGTGAAAATCGGCTGGAGAAGATGAACTAAAATCAAAAGCAATTATTTGCAAATATTGATAATTTCTTTTTGTGCTTTTAAAAACGAATTAAATCCAAAAGCATGTGAAAATCGAAAAAAAATGACGGTCTTCCTATTTAGTCCTTGAAATGGATGATTTGCGCTTATTATCGCACTAATAACTGACTTGTTTTCATTATTGTAACTAATTTATGCTGTTTTTTTAAAACTATTAAACATTTATTATTGCAAGAATTTTACAAATAAAATATTAGTAGTTTGAGCAGTATACATTTGCATAAATAGTACCTATAAGAACAAAGTCAATCAAAATTCTAATACAATAATACCAAATACTACTAGAGGAAACAAATTCTACTTTCAGCGAGATACATTCGAAAATTGAAAAGAAATGAAATGAAAGCGTATAATATGTATAGTATGTATAATGATTTAAAAAACGTATAACTATTAGATGATGTCTATAGAAAAGACAATTTGACAATTCCATATAGGCAATAGAAAGTAAGGCAAAGTAGGTAGCCAACAAGAAATGCAATGGTCAACGAAAAAGCAATTAACTGTTTTGTATGTAGTAATCCGATGAAATAACCATCTCCGATGATCTAACTTTCAGTCAATATTTCCTCTTTGTAAGTAACACTTGAATAAGTTAAAAGGCAATATGTATTGTTAACATGTTTACATGTGCTTTTTTCATAACAATTTCACAAAGCTTTTGTCACGACTCTAGAATTTTTTTTTCTCGCTACGATTTCGCCAATGCAACGTCGTGTATTATTCGTAGATCCGTTTGAAAAAGATGTAGCGCTCGAATACCGGAAGGTATAGTTTTGAAATCATAATATTCGCATCTCAAGCGCCAAAAAGCACCATTTGCGCATACACTACGAAACAAATGCAAATTACACTTTGAAGTCTTACCCGCATACGTGAAATCGGAGCTTATTAAAAAGACATATAACTCATTTTTTCCTGAAAGTGCCTATAACGCTGTCCTTTTAGATCCTCAGTGAATCAAACGATTGAGTGCTGTAAAATGAATAAAACTGCGAAATTCTTTCATTTACCTCTTACGTGCTTTGCAAAACAAGCAAATAACCGATTAAAAAAGCAAATCTTTCAATAGAATACTGTACAGCAAAGTAAGAATTTACAGACGAGAAGACGTAAAGATAAAGATTCGAATATTGATACAGGCGCCGATCTAAACGTATAAATATATATATTGTGTAAGTGAAGTGTTCTATGGCTTTTTTATCGCGGCAATTCCGAGGAAAAGAAACAAATTGTTGTCATGCGCATAATGTACATTAGGAAATTGTCCGGCGACTTTCGAAGAAGAGGAGCTTGGTTGCGATATGTATAAAAAATATACGGATGTCAATTGCAAAATAAATTTAATCTATAATAGATACGTAAGCAACAAAAATTCATACAAATTACGCTAGTAGGGATATCGAAGTCAGAAAGCTATTTATTGTTATTATTACGTTTCCAAATTTAATCGAGTGGTTCATTCTTTGCATAAATATCATTTATATATATATTCGATTATGTTCCGATGCAATTTTTTCTCAATATGGAATCTAACTCTTAGGAACTCTTTTCACTGTATCCGAAGGCTCTATGCGCGATACAATACAACACTGCATATAATATGCATATAGATGTTAAGCTATAGCAATGAAACAGCGGAAAATGGACTTAACGTGCTATATAAAAAATGACGTATATAATCGTTAATAAATTCTTGTTATGGGAAGGGGATGCGACTATCTATCGCCATCTATTTTATTTAATGTTGTTTAATGGCTTTACGAATGTGTTGTATGGGTTTACAATGTTTCAATTGCTATATTGAGACACTTGTTATATTATTGTTATTATCTTAAGTTTCACTAATAGTTTTTACTAAAGTATAAAAAAGTGTTGACTTATTTGTAAAAGGAATCGCTTAATCAACTGTTTCATTTCTCATCTTCATTGATATTAAAAATATAGTATTTTATGTACTTATTATTTACATAATTGTATGAGCTTATTTGTCAGTGCGATAGAAATAAATTTACTATAAAAAAAAAAAACAAATTTTTATGTATCAAAAAATATATACATGCAATAATACATTATTGCTAGAAAGTTATTTGGTACAATTAACATTTTTGATAAAAATCTCGAATTTTAGTTCTCACTTTATTACTTTAATAAAAGAGATAATGAAAAATGAAATTATTCGTCAAATTATAGCGTAACTACGCAAACGAATGAAACTGTTAAATCGTTGATCGTAAAATATGAATTGTAATAACCAAATAAAAAATAAAAGATTATTGTTATAATTTAAGCAAAAGATTTAGATTACAAAAGCCAAATGTGTACGAAATTTTCGAATGAAATTTCGAAATAGTTTGCGCTTGAAAACAGATCAACTTATTTCTCAACAATAAAATAATAATAAAATTAAATTATAAAATAATATTCCTTTTTGGAGAGCATTAGTAGAAAATCAGAGAGAATTGCAATAAAGTATGAAATTCTTGGATTTTAGCATGGATATCCTAGAGGAAATACGGTTATAATTCATTTGTTCTTTAATGTCGTACTATTGCGAGCATTGATTGATGTGTCGTGAACGTTACTCACGCGAAGCTTGTAGAAATGAAAGAAAAGTGTTAAATATTGATCAAGATGTGCATCCGTGTATGTGAATTGAAAAAAGCCATTTTTGTATAAATAATGAAAACAAACTATGATGTAGGCGTGAAAGTGTGATATGTAAGAAGAAAATAATATATAAAAATTGAGCGAGAATTATCTAATCAAAAGCTAATCGTAAATCCATCGATACTTTTGTATGCTTACCCCAGTAGCAATCTCAGTCACGGTTTAACAAAATACGAAAAACTTAAAAAGATCTGATGGAAGAATGCATAATATAAATTATTATCGACTATGAAAATAATGATGTGTAAATATACCATGTTTTATAAGACAGCATTTTTAATGAAAATAATTGACTTCAACGGATTGTATAATTGGCTGTATTAAAAGATAATTATAATAATAATATTTCGATTGCTTATACTTTCTTGATATCCATAATAGTTCATAGTCGACGAATTTACTTGTTTTAATCCTATTAATTATAAACTATTTCTATATATATTTTTAAATATTTGTAATAAATACAAATTTTAGACATTTTTTTTATTGAAAGAGGAATTTTAAATTGACCGCGCAGTGTCTACGTGACACATGAGATCAGACGTGACCTGACGTGACCAGAGTTCTATGGCGCGTAAACACGTGTTCACGCGCAGTGTTTATGATTTGAGGTTATATTTGAGGCATGTGGTGAAAAGTCTAAGCGGCACATGAGATTTTACTTTAGTTCGTTCACTTTTTATTTACAGTCAAAAAGTCATTTATCTGTTTTATTAAAATGGGTCGCAGCAAAAAGGTAAGATTGAAATATTTTGATTTAAATAAATGATGTGTTTTTCTACTTTTATATATGAAATCATTTGAATACCTTGATGAATGGCAGGGTCGATGTGCGAAACGAAATAAACAATTGGAGCTAGTGGAAAAAGATGAATTAGTCAAAGCACCGCATTCCTTTGTTATTCATCGTGGATTACCTGGTGAGCACATCCTTGAACTAACTAAGGATTTTCGTAAAGTTATGGAACCTTTTACTGCAAGTGCATTAAAGGAGCGTAAAAAGAATACCATCAAAGATTTTATTTCTATTGCCAGTGTTTTACATGTTACACACATGTCTATTTTCACACGAACCGAGCTTGGAATGTATCTTAAACTTTGCAGGTATTTAGAATTTTGTATAAATAAAAATATTTTCTATCATTTCTGTTTGATTATTTAAATTAATAAGAATATGTTTTTAGGGTACCAAGAGGTCCAACGCTTACTTTTAAAATAAAAAACTTTACCTTAGCAAGAGATGTTGTATCTACAACAAAAAAGCAACTGGTATTTGAAGAAGCTTTCAAACATTCACCTCTCATTATTCTAAACAAATTCAGTGGTGAAGGAATGCAGATGAAGTTAATGGCTTCAATGTTCCAAAATATGTTCCCAACAATCAATTTAGCTACTGTAAATATCATTTCAAATAGGCTTAAATAATGCACTTTCGATTATTGTTCTTATCAAATTATTCATTCCAGGTAAATTTAAGTAATCTTCGTCGTTGCGTCTGTTTAAATTATGATCCAGAAACAAAGTTAATAGATTTTAGGCATTATGCTATCAAAGCTGTTCCTGTCGGTTTATCCAAAAGTGTAAAGAAATTAGTTCAAGCAAAAATACCAAATTTGTCACGTTGTGAAGACTTTGCCGATTTTATGACTAAACCAACAATGTCAGAAAGCGAAGCTGAAGATGATCCATCTAGTCATGTCACATTGCCTCAAAAGCTGTCATCCAGAGGAAATCACGAGAAAAGTACAAGCGCTATTAGGTTGTATGAACTTGGACCTAGGATGACACTACAGGTATAGTAAAAATGATAAAATTTAATGTTTCTAATATTCATTTATAATGTTCAAATATTTTTCTCAATATTAAATCTTTATTTGTTTAGCTTATAAAAGTTGAGGATGGATTTATGGAAGGTGAGGTACTTTACCACGAACTTGTAAGTAAAACTGATGAGGAAAAGCTGTTAATACAGAAAAAACGCGAACAAAAGAAAAAATTAAAAGAGAAGAGGAAAAAGATACAAGAGGATAATAAGAGCAAAAAGGAGACTAAAAAGCAAGAACTTAAAGAAAAATCACTTAAAGGTATAGAAAAGAAGAAAGAAAACGACATCCTTATGCAGAAGATAGCTAAAGAATCACAAGAAATCAATCAATCAGACGATGATGATGATGCACAGTATTACAGAGAAGAGGTTGGCGAAGAACCGGATCAAGGTATAATAATTGATTACGATATAAATGTGAATATTATTTTAATAAATTTCACTAATAATTCATTCCATTATAGATCTATTCCAAGGAAATGTCAATAACAAGAGGCCGCGATCTTACCTACCAAGATATAAAACGAAAAAGATGAAAACTGGAAACGAAAAGTCGAAACCATCAAGAGGTCAATTTGATAAAACGAAAAAACGGGATTTTAAAAAGAAGTAATTTAATTTTCAAATTGTAACATTATATTTTTACTTTAGTAACTATATTTCCAATACTACATGTACATAAAAATTATATTATGTAAAAGAACTATTTTATGCTAGATTTTCTTAGCAATATTCTGTCATTTAATATATGATGTGATATATTTGTTATAAAATAAAATTTGTCTACAAAACATAACACAATGTATCGATCATTTTTGTTTCCACCACGAGTATTACCAGTTGATGTTTACGAATTACGATCGATATCGTAACTTTTTGAAAAAGAAAACACTAGGGGGACTCGCTGTAGTTTAGCGCGCGTTAACATAACCCCTTCATTGACCACTGCTCGTGCCGTTGAATAAAATGTCATTGTAAATAACTTTCTGTGTGAAGTGCATATTGCTAAGTTGGTGAATGAATGTCGATTATTGTTTTTAATAATGGCCGAAGGAAGCAATGCGCAGATCGTAGTACGTTTTACAAATTTCATTGTAAACAAATTATAACCTCAATTTCGAATACCGGTTTTTAAATTAATTTAACAATAATCTTGTTATTTTAACAAATGTATTTTATTTTAAGCATTATTTATATCTTTTATATTAAACGGTAAAATCAAGTTATTTATAACAATTGCAATATACGTTTCTTTAAGTTAATAAATATTAGCTAAGTTAGAAGTTTCAGTGAAAGGAATAAAAAATGACCTATCATTAAAAATTCTGTAATTACCTATGCAAATGCGATTAATGGTTATAGAAATTGAATTTACAACATTCATTTAATAATTTTAGGCTATACCTGATGATGTATGTAGAAGAGCAGGAACTGCTGCAACTTGGGTTGGACCTAATAAGCTTGCCCTTTTTGGTTACAAACATGTAAATGTGCATTCGAAAGGTAATTTTGATTGATTTGAAAATTGACTGTATTATGAGTATACAACCATGTGTTAATTATCATATGAATATTTAAGATGCTCCTAGCAGTTTTACACCATGTGAAGCAAAAGTACATTTTCTTAGACCAGAAGTAATCTTATTTTCTCCATCTCTTCGGAAACTTGTTAATGAGAGTAATGGTGTATTTTTATCTATACAAAAATTAAACTGTTCTCATACTGCCACTGATTCAAGACCAGAAATGTTGAAATACAGTAAACAATACCGTTCTATATTACGAGCTTGTGTAGAAGAATTGCAAGATCTTGCTGAAAAGTGTCCAGAAGAGAAAAAGAATCTTTATGAAAACTTTCAAACTATCTTTTATAATGTTGAATGTGTTTGGCATTTGACAGAAATCCTTTATGTCGATGTTATTCCAGGTAAATTTTATACATTGCAAATCATAATATTGATTTTTTATAACTATTCTTCTATAATTTTAATTTAGGTGATGTTGTTCTACCTCAACTACTTGAATGGGTTAGATTTCACTTTCCCTCTAGAGAAATAATGGCTATGAAAATTTTAGCTAAAAAGAAAATTGGTGCAGATCTTGAAAATAATGACTATTGGGAAGCTGTGATGGGTTGTGCTTTACATGGGAAGTTGGATATTGTCAGAGCTCTTCTTGCATTGCACAGTAAAGCCGATCATTCTTCATTTTTAGCTGCAGAAAATTCTCTGAGAAATATGCCAATATACAATGTATATGGCGGTTACTCGGTTAAAGAATTCACGATTAGATGGAAGCAATGGCAAATGAGTTTGTCTCAAAGTATTGACAGTAAAGCATTTGGCTTGGAACCAAAATTAGAATCACTTATGAGGGTATGATAGTTAATTATAATTATAATAAATCAATTACTTTGATCTTTTATAAGGAATGAGAATTAAGATGTTCAAATATTTTTTCCATACAACAGTTAGTGGTTGGTAATGAATTCTGGGAATTTTCAAAATACACTGAGGCATGGTACGAATTGCTAGCTGCAAAATTATTTTACTCTGCCCCGTGCTGTAAACAACCTGAACTTGCTCGTCATGCAAACAGTGTTGCTGTCAAATGGCAATCAAGTCGACAGATAGGTCTTTTAACATTAGACAACATAATTCTTGCTTTGATGGAAAGTGACTTGCATCAAGTTATCAAAGAAATTCAGTATATGAATGATAATGGCTGGTTTGCAGCACACTTGACAGATTTACTTTACCACTGTGGGAGGCTGAATATAATGGACAAGCACCAAGTCAAGTACGTTAATTAAAAAAACATCTAATATTTTGTTTTATACATTGTTTTTAACAATAAAAAATGTATTTTATTATTTAGTGTCACAGATTTGCTTCACGAATCACTGATATTAGATTATGGAAGCACTTTAATGGATCATCATTCTCTGTGGCAGTGTGGAGCAAGTTACTTGGAACACTGCCCTACACAAGGCCTTTCGAGGCTTGAAACTTTGTTACAGACAATCCCTCTGGGTAGTGAAGCTAGAATTCATAAGATAATTGATTTGGCAAAAGAGAAAAATATGCATAATGTTGGTGCGTAACTAAATTAATATACTAAACAGTTTGAATAAATTAAAAATTTTTTAATAGAATACATAACTTTACTGAAATTATTTTGTTAAAAACACAGTTAACAGCATTTGCAAGATACAAGGTTTAAAATGTATAAAACAAGGCCGTCTGGGTAATGCTCTTGCCTGGGCTCTCAAAGCTCAGGATATTCTTTTTGCTAGCCACATTGCCGATCGTTTTCTCAAACATTACGTTGATCATGCAGAAATACAATGCCGAGATTTATTAGAGAATCTCGGTACTTGTATGCTTGTCAGTGATAGACTCACATTTCTTGGTAAAGATACAGCAGACAATAAAATTTCAATTATTTCTATTATTTCTATATATGCATAGTCTAATAGTTTTGCGTACTTTTAGGAAAATACTGCGAATTCCATCAAATGTATGGTATAGGAGAATTTAAAGAAGCTGGAAGACTACTCATATCCTTGATCGTTTCAGATCTTACGCCGTATTAGTAAGCAACTATTTTATATTTTAACATTCTATAGGTCATTGTAGAAAATCAATTATACAATTTCAATCTTGGTTTTAGCTTCTGGACAATGTTACTAACAGACGCTATTCCGCTTCTCGAAACCGACGACCTTGTCTTCTCATCCGAAGATACATTCGAACTGATGCGCTCGGTAGAGAATCACGGAGACGATCCCAAGTTTCAGGATAAAATAATGATATTCCGGTTGGCGGCCGCACGAAATCTTTCACGAGCACTTATCATTGAGGGCAGCATGCCTGATTAACACTCACTTTGTTATATATACTTATTTAGTTGCCAAACAAAATGTGTAAATATTATACTTTTTTATGCAGTCTACTTAAAAATCACAGCGACGGAATCGTCGCTTTTCGATAATTGAGCAGGTATTTGCTATGATTTATATTGTGTTCACATTTGTGAATTTTAAAACGATAGTGACAATTCTGTATTGGAAATTATTATTGTTTTTTCTCTTAAAAAGATACATTGGAAAATTTCATTGGTATTCAGGTAATATAAATTATTTTTAAAAAAGTAATCTTTATGACATGGAGATTTATAAATAAATAGTCACAATATCCAATTTACGTTAATTGAACATACAGTTATAGTCCTCACCATCGTCTGCTCAATTAGATTCAGATTAACGTTACTGCTAGAATAATGCCTAAATCATTTTACTATTTTTTCACGTCAAAGGATACAATTTTGTAATCAACGAACTGCGAATTGTTAACAAGCAATATGCTTGGAATAAGTAACTGTACTATTTAAACTTCATAAAACAGCTTAATTTTTCCATATCGAGGGTCTTCTCATTAAAGTTTTTTCAATCCTCTTGCAATCGCCATTAACGCAGATGTCGTCAAAGTGGAGCCGCAGTCGATATTGAATATTGAAGTCAAGGTTTATTCATCGTGTTTAGACCGCTATTATATATATATATATATTACTAGGATCTCGATGTGTAGGCGCAACTCGATCTTCTTATAAGAAAACAAAAATACTCAAACGTTTACCGTGCAGAAGTTGTAATCGAGTAGAAAGTGGAAAGTCTATGTTTTGTTAATTTGTACTTTCTATGCGTCGGTGCCGTTTTATGTTCACGCAAGAGAATACTGTCGATGATCGGATTGTGGATTTTATCTACAAATCGGGTATTACTGATAATGCCAAAAATCATCGTTCCGCGGGCAATTAAATAATTATTTCTTTTAGGACAATCAACTCATTAATCGCTAACATATCCAACGAAACCTTTTCATCCGGAATCTACAAACATTTACGTAACGCATAACTAGATTTCTGCATACATCGAAACAAATGGAAAATTAAACGTTTACGATGTTTTTGTTCGCCAAGGAAATTGGAAAATTACGCAACGTTGAATGTTAATTAACAAAGACGCGAATGTTGGCGAATAGAAACACTGCGCGAGGTGTAAAATGATTGAAAAATTGGAAAATTTCGAACGTTATCGGAAAAGGTAAATTAATATTGAAAAAATAAATAAACAGTTGTAATAAGAGGACCGGACGCTGCATCGGTTCGTTGTAAAAGAACTATGTCATTGGACTCGGAAAACGCAGTCGGTTAATTGATTTTGCGACCAATCACGCGTGCAACAAACCGCGCTGCGACTCCGAAGTGCGCTCCGCTCTAAAAGGAAATTCTCAGCTTTCATTCAAGCGACAACCGCTGCGAGTGAAGTACCGCGCATCGGCGCATCCGCGCGACTGAAAAGGACTTAGTTTCGTTGCGATTAATTTCGTTGCGTAAGTATCGGCTTTATTTTTTATGTAATAAGTGCGTCGTTATATTGCCTTTATGTTTTAGAATTAGTGAACGATACGCTGCATTGTAATTATAAACACGCAGAGGGAGGTACAGATTTTTTTCTCGGACCTTTTCTAATTCTGTAATACTGCTTTCAAGATATTTTTGTGCTTTGTATTTGTAACGTAAATAATTATTGAAATTTCAAGTATCTACATCAAGTGACTTACCGGTCGTTTTTCTTACGTTATACATATTATCTTATACGATCTACGAGGAACTGCTTAACGCGTAACAATGATTACAATGAAGAACCACTAGTTATTAATAACTACAATTATTTCGAGTAACTCGTGTACGTAAGCCCGAAGAATCCAAAATTAGCTAAACTATGCAAAAAAGTGCGGAAGTTTTCACATACGGGGTGAGCTGTGAATTCTATGAAACACTTTTTCTAATTTCAATTCGAGCTAACTAGAATCAATAGCCTAATTATCAACAAGGTATATCTAATACATCCACGGCATAGATACTTACGTGTAGATACGTATAGAGAACACACTGCAATAAACGGCCGCAAAGTTTAAAAAATGGGGAGGTGCTGACAGTCCCCTTAACCGTAACGAACTGTCACTACGCGTAAATAGAAAAAACTATACAGGGTGTCCGACTGTTGTTTACGTGGCATAGGCTATTCCTAAACTATCTTAGGTCATAGAATTAATCTTAGGAACTTGCGAAATGAACGAATTAAACCCAGGAAATGTCTTAACCGAAAGTTTATAGAAATCATAAAACATCTCAAAAATTTCTTTTCCTTCTTACGACGACGAATGGCTAATCCACGGAGAAAAGGATAAACTTCAAAACGACGGTTAAATTTCTCATCCCCCGATAGTGCCGTGCGTATAAAATAATGTCATCACTGAAATATTCAAAAACTTTTGCAAAACAAATTTTATACAAATGTGTAATAATGTTTAATTTGTAGAAATCGGACTATATTTACTTGAGCTACTCGAGATTCATATTATATGTAATAAGATAAATTATATATTGATATTCTAAAGGTATTATATCAATGACTTCAGTATACATATATTGACAATAAAGACTCGATTTTCTCGATTCAAATATTCTTTCCATCCGCATTGTTTATAAAAAAATAGATATTTTAATAAATGCAATCAGTTTAAAATATTTTATTTATATTGAGGGGGAACCAAATTTTTGTTTCACGTTATGCGCATATAAATTCGAAAAATTGTTTAAATAATATTCAATAAATTACTAAATTTGAATAGCGAAAATCGCACTATATTGTATTAATTACTTTTATTAAAATCGCAATTAACGCAAGTAAATATATTTCGATTATTGCGATTCAAATCTTATTGAAATCTTTATTTTTAGCTGAAATGAAAGTTTGGCGTTTTCCTATGCCAAACAATGGGACACCCGGTATATGTAGAGTACATCTTATATATATATATATTTTTTTTTGTCACGTCGTAAGAAGGGAAAAATGGCGAAGAAGTGGTGAGAAAATTCACCGCCACAGATATTAGAAAAACTTGTTTGTACTTTCTTCATTCCACTCGCTCCGTCGAAATGAGCGACTGTGGATTGGAGGACCAACCGAGACGTGCGGAGAAAGTCTCGCAGAGGGAAAAACGTCGAGACCGATGAGATGCAGTTCATTGTTGTTCTCCACACTCTAAACTAAACTATACTTTGCTGTCTGCTATACTCTGCGCGCGATGACATTATCATGTGTTACTTACGGAGAGACTCGCATTTGTAGGTAATAAATTATAGACGTGTAGATACTTATTGTCCTTTTTCGAAACAATACGGATTTCATAGGATCTTTATCAGTGAATCTACTATTTTACAGATTTAACCTCAACGATATTGTATAAACACTTGTGTTTCTTGTGTCACTTGGAGGATCAGTTGTTATTGATTTTTACATTGACATTAATTACTTACATAGCAATTTGGTAAATCTAAGGTTTATGTACGTTTATTGTGGGTTGTAAGACTATTCGATTATTTATTGTGTTGAGCTGTTGTTTCAAAGTTTTGAATTTAATTATAGATTTTTATAGGTAACATGTATGCTTATGCATTCGTAATTTGTGAATTTGATGTAAATATGTCATTTACTATTATTTTAAATTGATTGCGTTCAAAGAAGTGAATATTAATTGGTATTGTATAAGGTCTAATTCATGAATATATTATTAATACTATTGCGTGTCATTGACTGATCTCAGATTTGTTATGCAACGAATGCATCTAGTTTTTCTAATTCAAATTACAAATATCTGGTCTTTTATGCAATCATTTGATTCGTTTAAGTCATCGATTTCCACTAAGCTACTTGTTTAATCTTTTTAAGTAACAAACCTGTTTTCTTTAAAGTTATAAGTTCAATAAAAAATCCTGTATAGCATTATACTTGTATTTATTATGATTGATTTGTTATAGCATTATTCTTTAATTCACAGAAACCACAATGATTGCTAATCGTTGCCATGGAACTATTGTAATTAATATCTCTTGCAGTCAACAGTTTTATATTCCCTACTGGTAAATCGACAAAAACAATGAGTGATCATTGGAATTAATTTTGTAAGTAAATAATTAACTACATTGTGTCAAAAAAATGTTTAAATAGTCATTCATAAAAGGACTTGAAGTTTTAGATTAAAACTCTGTGAACTAACCATGGAGGATTATACACCAGTAGACGAAGACTTCCCAGGGCGTTTGTTGCACCAGGCTGCGCTCTGGGATAATGCAGAACTTTTGGAGGATCTACTTCATGGCGAGCATTCCCAATACATTGACAGCCAAGATTCTTGGGGCCGTACAGCTCTCCATGCAGCTGCTATAACCGAAAATTCGCGCTGCCTCGAGGTGCTACTCAAAGCTGGTGCTAACGCAAGTCTTGCTTGTGGCCCTCGAGGGCACCATCGAATTCCTTTACATGTCTGCGCTGAACATGGTCATTCTACTAATATTGAAAAGCTACTGGAATACAGTGCAAATTTGGAGGTAACGGATAGCAATGGTCTGACTGCCATGAGACTTTGTGAAAAGAATGACAATGCAAGGTGCTGTGAGATTTTGAAATTGGCTGCTGAAAAGTAATTCACGAATTTTTATTCTAATGATTAAAACCCATGGAGATTAATATTCCTTAAATGTTTATCTGGTTTTTCATTACTTTCAGGTTTGAAAAGGCACGTCAGGACACTCACTCAGCTCTTAGAGTAGCTATTATGCAGGCAGATTATGCAGCAGCTCGAGCTATTATTCAAGGTCAGACAAGTACAGATCTGGAATACATTGTGAACATGGCACCAAATGGTGCCAATACTCTATTGTTCATTGCCTGCGAGTCTGGTCAACGGGATATGGTAAAACTGTTGCTGGATAATGGTGCAGATTGTACTATACACCCAGTAACTAAATATTGCCCGCTTTATATTGCCTGTTATAATGGCAAAATAGAAATCGTTGAAATGCTGCTAAAGCTATTTCCTAAACAAGTTCAAGCATTAACCGTTGAAAGACGACTGGCTGCTCACGCTGCAGTAATCAATGGACATTACTCAATTATTGAAATGTTATTCAAATATGAATATCCGCCGAATCTTTATCAAAGGTAAGATGCAGAAATAATATAAAAAAAAATTGGCGATATACACTGTCATTTTGCTAAATATCTTTTTATATAAAATTTAGATTTAAAGATTCCACTGGAGAATTCGAATACGAGATGCCATTTGACGTGAACACACAGGATGTGACAGACCAGAATATTCTGTATATTGCCAGTGTTCTTGGAAACATCAAAATCGTTGAACTGTTACTGAATTATAAAGTGAAAGCTCGTAATGTAAAAGAGGAAGAATCGACAAATGGTGCAGGTGCAGTGCAACCACTGCCCGTATCAAAGAGACGTATATCCAGCGGAATTCAACGATTAATGTCTAGTTTAAATTTTATGGGCCGTTCAGGCGAAAAAAAAGACGAGAACCTCATTTGTCCTTTGCATCTTGATCTCTATTGTAATAATAATATGGAAACAGCTCTCCATGCTGCAGTGAAAGCTAGGCATATAGACGTCGTCACAGCTCTTTTGCAGGTAGCTGCTACACTAAATTGTCAATAATGTACATTTCTTATCTTATTAAATAATTCATATGATTCAAAATTTTATTTTCAAAATAATTTTAAATTTTAAATTTTAAATATCTTTAATACCTAACTTCGTGAATAGTTTTAGATTATTTTCCATTAACCGTTTTCAAGTCAAAGAGAGTGAAAATTGGCATATTCAGCGTTTTTTCAATTTTATGTCTATTTTCAATAATTTGCAACTTGTAAAGAAATGATTTTTCACTAAACTTTTGAAATAAAATATTTTCAATGTCATATAATCAAACTATGAAAAGTAGTTAATTTGAAATAGCATACAAAATTCAGAAAGATACCTTGATTGACTGCAAAATAGAGCACCTGGTTAATGAAAATAGGCATAAATTACAAAAAATGCCAATTTGACTACGTTTAACTTGAAAACGGATTAAAATTATTTAGACGAAAACTAAATGTTGACCAGTCATTCATATAGTATCTATTTACAGTTGAATACTGTTCAATAAAGTTTGACTAAGGTCGTTTCTACTCTTCGCCAAAGCTCTAAATGAAAACTTGTCTGTTTACAGGCGAACGCAAATCCAAACCTTCCAGTAAAAATACCCCGCGAGCAGATTGATTCGGAGACTGTATACACGACGGTGTTAGCGATCGCATGCCAAAACCGCGACATGAAGATCGCTGAATTGCTTTTGAGATACGGTGCGGTCGATAACGATTGCTCGGCTTTAAAAATTGCTGCTCGCAACGGTGACGAACAACTTACGGCTAAGTTGCTCTCGATCAAGGCTCATCCCGACGCTGAATACAAGATCAACAAGAAAGCTATGACGGAAGGCTCGCAAACATCCTCACACTTCTCGGCTTTATCGAACTTCGGAAGCGTTACTTACTCGGCTCTATTCCCTAGTACACCAACGATGATCAATTGGCATGATCAGCAGTGCCGACTTTCACAGATCAGATCGCAGTGGCTGATCGATGCTGTATTACATGTTAACAAAAAACTTAGTGCGAAGAATAACGAACTGATACTCTATGCTATCACGAGGGTCGACATATCGCAGAATTCCATTACGTCAGTGCCGTCCACAATTTTTTACCTACAAAGTCTTAGGTATTCATTATTTTAACGTTCTTCTGTCTAATGCACCACGACATACTTGTTTATTTGAGCAATTTATCTTCATTTCAGGTATCTTAACATGGCCCAGAATAAAATTGAAGCTCTTGTAGCCGAATCGAAAAATCCTAAAGAGAAATTATGCCCAGTTCTGGAAGAAATTTATTTGCAAGACAATCGTCTCGAACAACTGCCCGAGTTCATTATGAACATGCCGTCCCTCGAAATTATGGATATCTCCAACAATAAACTCCAATGCCTACCAGAAAATTTATGGCGCGCGCCTAAGTTGAAGGAACTCAATGCTTCGTTTAATCTATTACGTGATCTACCAAGTCAGGTCTTTCAAAATATCGGTAGAAAGGGACGAGAAGATGCGCTAACTAACAGTCCGAGCACCCGAAATTTAGTATCTCAATTAACGTTGCCCAGGGATGAATCGGTTGAATTTGACTCATACTTTTCGAAAATCGCCAACGCAAGGATTGTAGAGATGGAAAGGCCGTTTGTATGGACAAAGTCTGTGCAAGTAAGTCTTGTCGAAATTTCCGTTTTACAGAAACCATTTTTATTACTTTGCAATCTAAAATGATAATATTTAAATTTTAATTTATTATTTACTCCTCAGGTGATGGAAAAAATATCAGATGATACAGAGCAATCTGGTAATAAATCTGTACTGGCATCGTTAAATCTTGCTCATAATCTATTTAATAGCATTCCTGTAGCACTCCCATGTCTAGCAGTAAGTCTCGTGAGACTAAATATGGCTTATAATTCATTGAGATCAATGAGCCATATTACTTCTTATCCAGCGACTCTAAAACAATTAGATTTGTCGAACAATCAGATATCTTGTTGGCCAAGCCTACCGCAGGTTCGTGATATACAAGTTTGAAAAATATTCAATTACTATTAAATAACGTTGATTTTCCATCAAATAGGTCGATGGTGCCGACGAGATGGAACAAGCAAATACCGCTTGTTACTGTCCATCTACCGGTGTTCAATCGCCTGTGGGATCTACCAATCGGCAAACCGCAACGTCTTTGCGCGACGTTGTTCTGATGTCGGTTTGCAGCCACCGTCGTCATTTACGATTAGAAAACTTACGTACTCTTGTGCTTGCCAATAATTTATTGACGAGAATACAACTAACGTCAGTTGACGATGGTGAGTCGCCTTACTTGGCAGACGATGACTCGGATAAGGATTCAAAGTCTAGTCATTCGACACCCAAGATGTACCTTCTCTTTCCAAATGTTAGCATGCTTGACGTGAGCAATAATCAACTCAAGGTAATAATAACAATATAACGACCTAGACCTTAAAAATAAATGTACAGAAAATTCATATACAATAGGTTATTTAATTTCTATATATACATTACAGGAAATACCGTCGAACATATACGAATTGAACAATTTATCAGTACTAAACGTCAGCAGTAATAGTGAAATAACGGAGCTACCTCCGCAAATGGGTTTACTATCAAGGCTGTGGAATCTTAATACTCAAGGATGTAAATTGCAAGAGCCTTTAAAATCAATGATAGAATCCAAAAAATATAAGACAATGGACGTCATAGGATATTTGAAGTCGGTTCTAGAAGACGCCAAGCCCTATGCTAGAATGAAGCTTATGATAGTCGGCATTCAAGGCATAGGAAAAACGAGCTTGCTTGAACAGCTTCGTCAAGAAGGTGAAGTACCCAATAAGAAGAAAGCCACAGATCACTGGGCAAAGCGTATGGGTAATAAGAATATTAATTCTAAAACTGCACGTGGAACTACGATATCTACTGTTGGCGTGGACATCGGCGACTGGCTTTATGAGAAAAAAGTACGAGGGCAGTCATCTCATGGGCCTGTATATTTTCGCACGTGGGACTTTGGTGGTCAACGCGAATACTATGTCACCCACCAGTACTTTTTATCCAAGCGTAGTTTGTACCTCGTGGTATGGCGCATTATTGATGGCTTTAAGGTAAAAATAGATGGCCTTCGTTATAATATGTATACATAATTACACGTTAATTAAATTATTAACGATATGTCTAATTCTCTAGGGTGTCAACGAAATATTTCAATGGCTAGTGAACATTCAGAGTCGAGCTCCTAATTCACCTGTTATCATTGTAGGAACTCATTACGATATCGCATACGACCAAAGCGAGGCTCTTCAGCAGTATATTCGTGACAAGTTTATTAACGTCGTCGATGCCGAAAAGTGTGGACTACCGAAAGTAATGGAGACAATCGAAATTAGTTGTAAAACGAGGCATAACATTAAAATGCTCTGTAATTTAATATACGACGTAGTATTCAGTCTACGATCGCCTGGGTCAAAGGAACTGTTGTTGGAGCAAAGGGTACCGGCAAGCTATTTAGCTCTCGAAGACGTTGTTGTTCAATTAGCTCACGAAAGAAGACTATGTGGAGCAGATCCTGTTTTAAGGGCAGATCAATACTATTCGGCTGTTAGCATTGAATTGCAAAAGATGCATAGATCATTTAGAGATCCAGCAGAACTCCATCAAGCTACATTATTTTTACATGAAAATGGTATTATCCTTCACTATGACGATGCGACGCTCAAGGATTTATATTTTCTAGATCCTCAATGGTTATGCGATATGCTTGCGCATGTAGTTACTATACGAGAAATCAATCCATTTGCAAGATCAGGAATCATGAAACTAGATGATATACAGCATGTATTTAAGTCATCAACCATATCTACTGCAGATACACAAGGGTAATATTCCAATCTTCGCTTGATATCGTTTAAAATGTACATTTTTATAACGTAAGTTTTATATTGTCTAGGTACATCGTGAGTCTATTGAATAAGTTCGAGGTAGCATTAACTTGGGACTACAGAACTCTGCTTATACCGTCCTTACTGCCTACCGAGGAAGATCTTCTACGTAGCAACATTACTATAAAGATCCCTGTAAAGTCTCGTGGTTGGCATATGCGAACGAAGATGATAATATCGCCAATGGTTTCGTATGGACAAACATCTGGTTCAGATAAATCCAGCAATAGTACCGAAGGTGTATTAACATCTCGTCCACAGTCCGACTGCTCAATTACACGTCTTCTTTTAATGTCCTACTTTCCCAGCGGTTTTTGGTCGCGTTTGATTACTAGAATCCTAGCAGATGATATGATTGTTGAGATTGTCATGTCATTTCTGACTCCATTCAAGGACTTTGTTGATGACAAGATTTTCGCAGCATTATTGGAAACTCATGCTGAATGGGTACTTTGGCAAACAGGCATCGAGCTTCGCTATGCTGGAATTACTTTGCTTCGTCTTAAGGAAGTGAACTACAGTTTTAGAAATTCTCCACACGACTATAGACAGCATAAGTTTAAGTTAAAACAGGACGGTATTTGGTGCAGCGTAGATCTAAAATCTTCAGCTATACTTGAAATTTGGTTCCCAGTGGATACATTAGTAATCAAACAACCGATTCCTTCTACGGATTCTGATGACGATGAAGAGCCAATGGGTTATCAAGCTATTGTAGTAGAACCCCAGCCAGAGAGCATGCCACAGCTGCTAGCATTAATCGTTGATCATATCGATATTTTATTGGAAGATTGGTATCCTACTCTAGGTACAAGGTTTGTCCATACATCGGAAGGAAAACTACTGGTGACGAGATTAATTCCATGCCCTCGATGTCTCATCGAAAACGGAGAAAATGAGAACGAGTCGTGCAATGATTCTGAACAGTCGTCGGAAGAAATACCAAGGTATTTTATATTTCCTATTCGAATTAATCTAATTTTTACAGGATAAACATTTGTGAACTTAAAAGCTACAAATTCAAAGTCTGAAAGATTATCTTAAGACGATTTAGATAACTGTTTTACAGTATAGTATAGTACAGAGATTTATGAATAATTATATAAATATAGTAGGCACGTCCTCAGTTAAGACAATCATTTGGCATGTTAGATTTTCGATGTCCGCTGTACTACGCATTGCATATAGTCTACACTTGCGACTTTGTTTAATCACGAGTTATATTCATTTTACAGATACTATTTAAATAAAGAACGTCAAAGTCAAGACAGTTACAAATCAGATGGCGATAGTGGGGTAGGCTATGATAGTTCCACCTCCAGTCGCATGCCATCATTTGAAGGCCATCCTGATATACCTAAAAATTTCATGCACTCGTCCGAAGAAAAGATCGTATATTCGTGGATGGTCGAAGAGTGTATTTTGGCAGCTTACAGTAACAAAGCTGTTAGTTGCCCTAAACATTCAGACATTTCGCTCTCACTAGTAGCTCCAGACATAATTTTCATGGACTTGGGTGCCAAGCATCTTATTAAATCTGACGACATTAAGCGAGGGAAAATGTTGGGACGCGGTGCATTTGGATTTGTGTTTAAGGTACGTAGAATCCTTCATGGCAATTAATATTTTTCTTATGCTTAAGCTTTTAACAATATTATATTTCGTTATTCAGGGCACATGTAAGCTACCAGGAAAAAATCAACGTGTAGATGTTGCTATGAAAATGCTGCAACCAGTTCCACCAGGTCCGAATTCGAAACAATCAGCTGTTCTAGCTTATAAAGCTGCTCAAAGCAAGTGGGACCGAGATCCGTTGCAATATGCTTGTAAAGCCTATTGCACAGCTCGACAGGAATTGAATATATTATTAACCCTCAGGCATCCTAATATTGTACCACTCATTGGAATAGTCATAAGTCCACTTGCTTTGGTATTAGATCTCGCACCTGAAGGTGCGCTCAACAATGCTTTGAAAAATTACAGACGATCGGGTGCTAAATTAGATCCATACACGCTACAAGCCATTATACTTCAGGTTGCTAAGGCCGTAGAATATCTTCATCAACAACACGTGATATATCGGTAAATTGCTATTTCATAGATATTTTAATCATGGACTTGTTCACAATTCTTTGTACTTTGTTAACAGGGATCTGAAATCGGAAAATGTCTTAGTATGGCAAATGCCGTTACCCTTCCAGGATACGTATCAAGAGCGCCCAGTTCACGTTAAAGTTGCTGATTATGGTATTTCTCGACTAACATTACCTTCTGGAGCTAAGGGCTTTGGGGGCACTGAAGGTTTCATGGCACCTGAAATCATCAAATATAACGGCGAAGAAGAGTACACGGAAAAGGTCGATTCGTTTTCCTTTGGGATGTTCATCTACGAGTTGATAACACTGAGACAGCCTTTTGAAGGCCACGAAGCTGTGAAAGAATGCATTTTAGAAGGTGGGAGACCACCATTGACTTACACAGAGACGTTGCATCCCTGTTATGCGCTGGATTTAATGGTGATATGTTGGGCTCAAAATCCAAAAGACAGACCGACTGCCAGTCAGATTGTATCGATTGCCTCGGCGCCAGAATTTACTCATCTGATTGACGTTACGCTGTTAACCGAACGTACTCAGGTACAATGTTGTATAATTAGACATGATAATACCGAGCAATTTCACAATGATTTTTTATTATAATATGCAAATTGATCATTACAGGTAACCGCAATTACTATGATGAATCGACAATTGGAAGAAAACATCATTGGAAACGAGATTTGGCTAGGTCACAATAACGGAGAAGTGGATATGTTATTGGGCACACAAAAAGGCTGGCTTCAGCACGTGCGAATTGATACCCCGGTGGTACCTTATGCAATGTGTAGTGTAGATGGTTATATTTGGATTGGCGACAATACTGGACAATTGCATATCTACCTCGGTACGAATTTCGGCTGCGTCGGAAATTTCCGACTGGAACCTGATTTCCAAAAAGTAAATGATCGCATACAGTTATTAAATCTTTTAATATGAATTATAATTAATAATAAAATAATAATAAATAGGAATCGCAAATCGTCGCTCTAATTTATCTGGAACAGCTGAAATACTTTGCTGTAGCGCTGCACAGCGGCAAAATTGTTCTCATTGCTAATTGCTTTACACAGTGTCGCAAAATTGATCTGGTTGAAGGGTCCAATGACAATGTGAAAATCTACTCTCTTGCACACGTTCCACGTAAACGCCGCGTACTTGAATTGTGGGCTGGTCGCAGTTTTGGACGTATTTCAATTTATACGCTTAAAGATAGCACACTGATCGAGGCTCAGGTAAAATAAAATGTCTTTTACAATATTTGTTTGATAATATTTTGCACGTTAAAAACCGATTTACATTGGAATTTAGGAATTGGCTCACGTTAGTGGCGAAACAGCTAGTAAAAATCTGTTCGCGACATATCTGACTAGTGCTGATAACTCAGTGCTAAGTTATACGTATCCTGGTTGCATCGTGTATCAATGGGATCTTGACACAAAACAGATTGTTAACAAGTTAGATATGTCTAAGTTGGTGCCTTGCTCAGAAAGTCTTAAATCTATATCGATCGAAGAAAATCTTACAACTGAAAAGTGCCAAGTAACCGCATTGGAAACGTGCATGAACCAATTGTATATAGGAACAACATGGGGTTGCATCGTAGTAGCGGAGTGCAATTCACTCCGACCTATTACGGTTTTTAGGCCATTTGAAGGAAAAGTTTCGCAAGTAAGAAACCCTTATTTTAGAACCTTTAGCATTGAAATATTTTACACAATGAAATGCATATCTTATATATTACTTTTGCAGATTATTTCTTTTAAGTCGCCAGATAAGAAGAAGCAAATCATGACAACGGTAGGTCAAGGGTATAGAAGTTTAATTTCAAGATATACGGATTTCCCTATAGATTGTTTAGAAGCTGAAGACTTGCAGCATAACATGTATACATTGCTATGGAGATCAGAACATTGGTCTGCTGCATAAAAAGCTAATCCATGACTTTAATATTCAAAATTTTCTTGAATAATTCGTTTTCAAGAAGGTGATTTTTAATTATTAAGTAAATATTCTTTTAGAATATGGTAATAGTTCCGCGCATATTTTTCGAAAGATTAACTTTCCTAATTACGCTTTTATTACGCATCTTATATTTTTAAATATTAAAAATTATTTTACAAAACGCTAGGGCCTTAAATGTATGTTTTCGAACAGTTTTGTAACAAAAACTCTGTAGAGAAAGTTTCATGTTACAACTACTAATTGTAGAAACGAAACTTTTACAGTTGTACTGTAATCGCAACGCTGAAAGATCATTTTAGAAATGATGAAGATTTCTTTACGAAAAAAAGTTAAAATTCAATCGTCCAGTCCACTTAATGATGTAAAGAATACCGGATATTCTTTAATGGACATACATTGCATGAATTTTTACTTTTACAAAACAATTATGATATAATCGTGCTTTGTGAAATTGAGGTGTGATGAGTATGGACAAAATTATATATAATATTTTTATAATTATTCTAGATATTTACAATTACGTTTATACATTCGATGTGAGTAGTTTTTACTCGTACTAGCTATTTAAACACTAGCCATTTCAAATATTGTACAAGGCAGCTTAATTCACGTGTTTTCGAAAAATTTTAGCCAGTTTTTACAATTATAGTATTTTATCAAGTTTTAGCCACCTCTTTAATAAAGTTACCCATGATCCGTACGATCAGTGTTTAATAACACATGTTATTCGCTGTTGAAAACAAATCTCTTGCAAGTAAGAAATGCTTGCATACTGAAGATTAGAATATGTGTATTAAATTTTAGGAATGATTTGGCTCTTCATTTATTGTATTGCTCTATTAATTAATTAATGTTTTTGTGGGAAAATGGTAAAAACAAAGTAACCTTTAACAAGAGATATTTTAATATGAATCGGAATTAACAAGCGGTTTTTACTAGCAGTTTTTCAAATAATACGTATGCTTAAGATTAGTAGTACTTTCACTAAATTTTAAATAACTTATTGTAAAGTGGAATTTATCAAGAGATTAAATCAATATACGAAATTGCGTAAAATCTGAGCTGAAACATTTCCACTTAGCCAATTTTGATTTTGTCATATAATTTTCTTATATGTTTTATTTTGTCAATAATTGCATTTACATTCTACTCGGAAAAATACCACATATTCAGATGAATATTAGATGTGATAAATGAAATGGCTATGTAATCGATATGAATTGAAAGGTCTTGATTAAAAAAATTTTAAAATATTTTTAACAATATAAAAAAACTAAATCTTTTAGCTTTCGAATGTTTACTATTAAAATGATCTTGTACAATCAATTGATTAATGAAAAATCGTATGTGTTTTATATATTCTAAATATATATTTTTGGAGATCGAAGATTAGTTAAGCCGTAGCTTACTGCATTAAATAAAGCATTTTGGCGTAGTTTTATGCGACAATACTTTGTTACAGCGTTACTAACCGTACAATTACAATCATACATAAAACATACATTAAATCAAATATTTTATCATAACAAGACTGCGAAAGTATTTAATGCAATAATAATTATTTTACAAGAATATCACGTAATCAGACAATTTTTTATTAAATATTTATGCTACCTGCTTGTAGAAATGTAGATATTATCATTTTTGTAAGTGTACTAAAAGAAGTTGTATTTTCTGTAACAATACTCGGACTCATTTTATTTTATCAATTGTACACTATCATTTTCGTAGACTTTTTAAACTATAGTAGCGCAAAATATTGGTGACGGTAGTTATGCCTTGCTCTGTAATTTATAATACTAATTTTAATGTGAATTTATAATTTATACGCGTATTCTTGATTTTAAACTTTGTTTTTGTATTTTTTCAAGTACCTGCAGCTAATTATTCGTATTATGCTATATTATGCTTATACCAAAGTTATCGTTTGTTCGCTAGAAAAATTCATCATTGTTATCGGTTGTAACGAATGACGTTTGTCAGTAATAAATATACATAGACGACAATGCGAATTGTATTCTCATATAAAAGTTGTTAATATTTATAACGAATGATAATCACGATACGATTCCGTCGAAAATCTGTTCCGTATTTATTGTACTGTATTGTATATCTTAAATACTTTTCTCGCCGCTAATGAGATTTTCTGTAGAAGGATGTTCTAAGTCAGGGATAAATTAATAAAGATTGTTATATAATATACTACTGTAAAAAAATTGGATTATTTTTTCGTTATTTCTAGTTCATGTTCATTGCATTATATTATCTACTAAACTTTTTACTCCTACAGATTTATTTTACGTAATTAGTAACTGCGAGGTGTTATTTTAAAAACATTTAATGACTACTGGGAATTATTGTTATTCAATGACTTTTAGTAAGGTTGAATAAATTCTACACTGTACAGTGCAATTTATAGTTAGTACGGTTGTTCATTCGCTTTATGGTGTCGGTCAATATTTATGTAACATTAACGTAACAGATATATCTATATCGGTAAAAGTTTATAACAACAAATGGAAATAATTGTTGCTGATATTCTCTTACTGTATAATCGACTTTTGATAAAAATAGTCGGGAGTGCTAAGCTAACATTTATTCCCGACATAGATAACATGTAAAGATAAAAATGATATCAGATGTCATTAACGTGATTCGATGATTGTTTGAAAGTTTTGCAGGGAAGCGCAATATTATTTTTGCGAGAGATACATTGTCTGAACTGTCGTTACTATAAGCAATTGCTTTTTACACATTACATCATTTTATTAAGTAACCATTTACTGGGTAGGGAATAACTAAATTGCATAAAACCATTAAATTATAAAAAGTTTGTAGTTTTTTTTTTATTTGATTGTCGAAATTGCGATAAACATTGATTGCATTAAATTACTGCGATTAAAATAGATAAAAATGCCGTGTTCAGTATTACATTAATTACACAAAGAAGAAAAAATTATTATATGATTATGTCAACTGCTTGTAGAGAAAAGAATGTTTCTCATAATTTCTGGCAATTGCTTTAGAAATAATTGACTTACAAGTTTAAAAACAAAAAAAAAATTTTTCATAAAACTATAATTTCTCGGCTCTATTGTGGAATAGCAATAAAAAATTCCAAAACAGATATCGCAAGAGTTAATTACTACTGAGCTTTTCCAAATCCAGCTTTTCGAGCCTGTGTTTAAGAATAACATCTAGACCCCGATACAAGAAATATCCTTTGAAAGGCTCGTTCCTGAGCATATACGGAAACCAGAAGGCATCATCTGGCCACATTTTTTCAAAAGGTACATCCTTTACATTATACCACTGAGGTCGCATTTCTGTAACGTAAATTCGACGATTATAATCGGCAGCTTTTAATTAAAAGAAGTTGATCATTTAGACAATTCGTCGTCTTACCGTCCGACTCGGTGACAACACCCTCAAATTTATAAGTTTCAAAAACATGAACCTCTAAGAGCGTTGGATCGCCCTCAAACTCGAATTCCAGGAATCCTATCTTACGCAATTCCGGAGTACTCAATCCACACTCTTCGTTCAGCTCCCTGCAAAAACGTATATACGCATAAACCTCGTTAACACATTGTAGGAAAACTATTACTTTAAATTATCTTTGTAAGTAGTAAAAAATGCAATTACCGCATTGCTCCTTGGATAATTGTTTCGTTAGGTTCGACCTTGCCGCCAAAACCGTTCCACTTCCCTTCGCCGAAGCCTCGTTTCTTCATTCCAAGCAGAATTTCCGCTTGTTTCCGAACGAATACGAGCGATAGTAATTTTCTAACTGTCATTATGTTTATTACGGCTGGACAAGATCTTCGTTACTTTCGTTGAGCGAACCCGCTAAGCTTCTAAAAAAATGATTTTTAATTATATTTCAAAATACCCGCGAAAATCTGACATATTGGATAGTTCGAGTTTAGCTACGCGACAGTCGCGTGCGTGCGCGACTCTAAACTATACGTTATATGTACACATAAAACACGAGATATACCGGTGTACAAATTCTTAACCTAGAAATTCGCGGCTGTCAACACAAACAAACTTATCGAATTGGCCCGTACGAGATTTTAATAAGAGAGAATTTTAAATGGATACGAAGCATGATTCTGCGTTTACGGAGATTCTGCGCGAGGAGAAGAACATTGCCGGATTTCTCGACTGTTTTTTCGGTTTCTTGTATCGCTGGTAAAGTATCTACCTTATTACTATTCTTACTACTATACTTACTGCAGAGAATATATCCAGCGCGAGTATCGGTGGTGGTGTCAACGGCTCTTTAAAACTGGTTGTCAACCTTCGGAGAATCAACCCTTGGCAGTGCGAGCAGTGTTTCTCATTGTTTAATTTACTGTTCGATTCGAGACGTGCATAAGCCAGTTGAAACGCGTATAGTTCTAGCGTATAGAATTATCGTTGAAATGTCGCGCACCTTTGTAAATTTGAATTTCTCAATTACAATGACAGCACGGACTTTTACGTGGAATCGCTACCAGATCAACGTATCGGCTTTCCACCGGGCATTTCCGAGCAACTCGTTCTCACCTCGCTGCGAAAATGGAAGAACGTAAAAAACCTATCCGAGTTTTCTCCGAGTCGAACCGATGCTACTCCACCTGCGATCGAGGAGATCACAATCGGTAGCGACGGGATTTCCATCGATGATGTGGGCGAAAAGAAGGATTCAAAAAAGGTCAGCAACATCGCATGCGTAAGCAGCATACCTAAAATTACATTTGCGCAATCAAAGCGAACGAAGGATTCTTGACGCAGGAAGCAAAGGTGAACCCTGAGACATCGGAATCCAGTGCTTCCGACTGTTACAACGGTGCTTCGTACGAAAATTACCGCTGGAGTCAATCGATCGACGAAATCGACCTAATCGTGCATTTGACCGAAGACATTCTCACCACAAAGGATGTGCGAGTCCAGTTAAACAATAATGACATCGAGGTATCCGCCAAATCCAATGACGAACACAGCGACACTTGGAAGATTCTGTTGAAGGGAGAATTTTCTTTCAAGATCAGAAGCTCCGAATCGTACTGGTGTCTAGAGCCCGGAAAACACATAAGCGTGAGTCATCAGGTTTTTTTTTCTTCGACGAAAGATAGAATCGGTCCGCTTTACTGTGGTGTACGGTCGATCGGCCCGACAAATGAAATCGTTGCTGTAATGACGCAGAGCCAGTTTCATTCTCACTGCGAATAATGAGCTTTCGCTCATAGCCGAAATGATGCTTAACTTTTTTCTCGATCTTTTTTGACTTTATCTTCAGTTGCATCTGGAAAAGGCGTCGGAGCGGTGGTGGGAATCACTGGTGGACGGCGAGCCGCGCATCGAGCTGAGCAAGATCGACTGCTCGCGGAATCTCGAGGAAATGGCCGAGTGCGAGCAGATGAAAGTGGAGGAGCTCATGTGGAGTCAGAGGCGGAAGTGGCTTGGCCAACCTACGTCCGACCAAATCGTAAGTGCGCATCGCTGTACGGTAGCCAGCTCGGATAGTCTCTTGTCTCGCTCTTTCTCTCTGCGCGCGTGTGCATGCATACGCGTAGAGGAAGGAAGATCCGGGACAAAGGCTGCGAGATATCGCTTGCTCGCGCGTTAACCACGTTACAAAGAAATAGAGATCGAATCTGCGTTATTGAGACATTCGAATGTTTTTTTACAAAATCGTTATGAATCGTTGGCCGCTACTAGTTTTTCTTCGACCGCGACTATTTCGTTTAACACCTTCGCTAGAGGCAATTACTTTGCTTTAAAGCCGTGGTAATACATTATATCCCGAGAAAAGTAAAAGTAAATTCAGCCTGGATTTTTCGAGCATCGAAGACGATATTAACGTCTGTTATAGGAAATTCAGGTTTTCTATGCAATTTCCTATAACATTAATGCCGTTACTTTCACCGTCACCTTATCCTGCAATGCAACTTTTAATTTTCGATAATCAACGGTCTGACGTTTCCTCGATACTTTCAGCCCAAGTGATATTCGTTATATTTGACTATACATTTTATACCATCGATCATTTCGCGATAGACGTATAATGGATTTTACGTACACCCATAAATAGCAATCTCAAGTTGAACGAATTCATGCGTGACTTCATCAAGAAACGTTGAGCCCCGCGCGCGCTTAATAATTTAATTCTAATTAGTATATAATAAACCAGATCGAATTTAAAACAAGCTCAATCGCTTGGACATTTTCGTCGCGCGATATACGCGAAGCGAGTCAACCGACAAAACGTGAATAAAAAAAGCAACAAACGAGGATAGTAAGTAAAGATGCGCTGTGGAGAAGCGAAGGATCGGAGAAAGAGAAATCTGGCAACAATCAGCGAGTCTCTACCAGTCGCGCATACACACTTTCATGTTTTCTCATTTCAGAGAATGGAGAAGATACTGCAACAAGCCTGGAACGCCGATGGATCGCCTTTCAAGGGTACCGAGTATGATCCCTCGATCATGAAATTTAACTGAGCGAACGCCACGTAGTTGTGCGCAATGTTGCACTTAGGCTTATTTATATACGTTTGTGGGAACGATGATTCGACGTGCTTCGTAAATTGGAGCAACGACTGAATGCAGAGCTCGTTTTTTGCCGATACAAGACAGAACGATGAGGATAAGTTAAATGCGTTGAAACAAGAATTTTTACAGAGACTAGTGTCGGAATCGCGATATGTTCATTCTTTCTTATTGTTCAAGCTAGTAGACTCGTTTTTTATATTGCTGTGTTTTCATTTGAATTATTATTGCCTCGACGTGGTCTTAACGTGGTATTTACACGGATTCTTCAGACTTTTGCGAATGTGAATTTTCTTTTCTTTTACATTTTGAGCGTAAGAATGATTTGTCGATTAAATTATGCAACAAGCTTTATACATTTTACCAACGACTCGTTGAATTCCAGTCGAACTTGAAAACGTGATAAATCTCATCGTTTATCCAATACCGCAACGAAGACTGCCATTAAATCGTCGGTAATTACCGTAAAACTGGTACTGAGCATCAAGAGTTGCACCGAAAATTCATGTTTTCATACATCTTCTGTACACTTTCGATACATATTCGCGCTACTATTAAACGAAACCCTTTACTTTTTAAGTACCTCCAGGTCATTTCGACTGCAGGCGTATGGTTGGGTAAGAGTTTCCGTTGGCAGCGGAAACGGCTAACTCCGAACCGAATGGAAAGCGTACTGCACAACGGTATATTAATCGACGTGTGAGCGAATTGTTCGACTTCAGTTTATGCTGGTGAATTTTTTTCTACTCTTTCTTCCTATTCTTACACCGACGAGCTGTGGTTTTCTCAACTTGCGGAAAATCGAAATTTATCCGATTAATCAGTCATACTTAATTTGAAACTGTTTACAAAGTTAACGATCAAAAGAAATGCTCTCGAAAGGCATCCAAAGCGATCCAACAATGAAATCGAGTCGAGATTAAACGAAGAAAAAAATGCAGGAGATTTCCTTATCCGGACGCGAGGACGAAAACTTGCTTTCTCCAGCGTGGGTTTTTCGTTCCCTCGAAAATTTGTCTGGCCATTCACCGTTACACCGATGCTCGCTCCGATAAGTTCGGTATGAAAAAATGAAAGAAAAAATCCAAGTGATGTACACTGTGTCTGCGCGGACGTCGCGCGTTCTGCGCATTCGTGCATACAACTATATATTGTGCAGGTGGACTCAGGCACGAAAAGTTGCTTCGAGCTTATTAAACGTTGGTGTAATCCAAGATACCGTTTACCGCTATAGTACACACTGCTTCTTTGTGTTATTAACGTGCGGCTGCACGTTTTCCGTTCACCGTCGTGCCTGCTAAGGTCGAGTCCGACTAATTAAGCTCTCCTAGATATCAGGACCTACATTTCCGAGATGGGAGACCTATAAATTTACCGAATGTCTTTACGTTTGTGTATATGTATGTAAGGCAGGTGAAATTATTCTTAGTACTTTGGATAGCTTTGACTTTTGGGTCAAACCTGCATTAGATTCTAAAAATAAGTGACTGCAATTTATTGGTCAAATAAAAAAGCCAACTTTATTGTGGTAACTGTAACTTTTTATGCTTCGAGCACAGATGTGATATATAAGATTTGGGCTCTACAGTAATATAAATAGTGCTTCTGGACTTTATTATTCACGACTCTTTCAAGTCTTTCAGTTTTGGCTTTTTACTCGTTTTCTAATTGGATCTAAAAATTAAAAAATATCAATTTTACTGTGGTGTATCTTAATAGATGATTATCTGACAGATTGACCGATCAGAATTTTTGGTCTTCTAAATAATTTGATACGATATCTATCTATATGGATTATTTTCCCAGCCATTTTCAATTTACTAGTAATACTTCATATAATTCATTACGTTTTTTTAATTGACTTAAAAACACGCAGTTAGATATAATTTTGGTTTTTTGTTTAGTTTCAATTTTAAGAAGAAATTTATACTCGCAAATACTTTCATGTTTTGATAGTTACATTTCCGGCAATGTAAGCTACTTAAATTTTATTGCTACTAAGTACAGTCAAAGTGAGAATATTGGCACTTCAAACGTAACATAATATAATTTGACTGCTATCTTTATTTCTAGCAAAAAGCATAACTCGATGCACAAGCTGTGACTAATATACATAGTTTTGCAGACAATAAAGGCATCTTTAGGATTTTATCTATTATGTAATATATATGAAAATCTTTTATTTTTAGTGAAAAATGCTTTCTTGGATAACTATGCGAATTCGAAAATGGGCATAAAGTAGGCGTAAATGTAAAAATTCCAACTTCGACTGAAAGAGTCTAAAAAAATATTTTGATATAATAAATATATTTATTGTAAAAGAATAATTTATAATTATTTAGAAGAAAAAATCTGGTTGACCAGTCAACCCGTCAGGAAATCCACCCATATGTATAGAGAAGAGAGTACAGTCGTTACGTAAAGTGGTACTTAAAAGTGCTCATATACACAGCCAATGTAATATTTTGTATATGTGTTTTCCGTTCGAAGCAACCGTCGAGCTCAAAGGCGATGGTCACTTGAACTTGAATTACGATCGCGCGGGGAAAGTCAATCGGCTGCCGACTTTCTTTACGAGATCATTCTACTCGATCGGCCTGTGGGAAAGCCCATCGTTCGTCGACTCGCTTCATTGTCCACGTCGGATGGACGCTACTTTCCATCGACTCGGATCGCTCTTTTTTTTACATTACTCGATCATTTTCGCGCGGATCGACGCTCTCAATGAAAACGAGGTTTCCATCTTGTCTAAACAACTCTATCGAGGACACGTTACACATTTGGTTACTCGCTCGATACTATATATTTGAGACGCAATTGATGCTGCATGTACTGTATACAGTGTTTGTTAATCTGCGATATCTGTGCTCGAGTATGACCTACTGTGTGTAATATATATATCATGAGATGCGCGTACAAATGTTCTTCGAATCGTATATGCTACTGTGTCAGCGGTTACGTTGATGAACTATGCATCTCGTGCAACGATTAAAAATGTCCGGCTAGTTTTCACGCATTCGAAAATAAATGTTGCGCGGATATAGAGAAAGTTCTAAATACGTTGAAAATTGAGACCCGACATCGTTATTTTTGCGTAAAAACAATTTTCGAAATCAATACGCGATACATCGCTCCGAAAACCTGAATGAACGCGAAAAAATGATTTTAAATCGGTGCTTATCACAAACGCTGTAAGCATAATCACCTCGTCCTTAAAACCCGCTGGAACAGCATACATCCTGTTTAAACGCGCAGCACCTGCGAGTAAAATAAAACATCAACATCTCCCTCCCATGGTTTCTCCACAGTCGCCTCGAGTCCCCTCACTCTATTTCTCATCTCCTTCTCGTCTTCATCTTCTTACTTACACTCGCTGCCTCCCCCCCCTCTCTCTCGCTCTCTCTCTCTCTCTCTCTCTCTCTCTTTCTCATTGTGTACACCTTACAGCCATAGAGATGCAGCGTAGACTACCAGAAAACAGCGGCGGCGAAGCGACAGGTATATCTTCGCTGCTGTTCTCATCTCGCGGAACTTGGTTGCAGGGGAAAAAAGTAAGGAATAGTACGCGCGAGAGAAACCGCTCTAGCGAATGCGTTGCGGCTATGCTCATCCCGAGAAAGAGAGAGAGAGAGAGAAATGATGGGAAAATGCTCGCTTCATTTTCTGGTGCTCCGTACATCAGCCAGTAGATGTATGAATTTTTCTTAGACCCTCGTGGCTTTGGTTTTTCGCGAGCAGATGGCGGCTAAAGTCTTTTGTGGTTTGGCAGAGGATGTGGTCGAGTAGGATCCTTACGTTAAATTTGGTTCTCGAAGGAATATCGAATATTTTATTATACATATGGCTTTTGTTTATATATATATGAGCTAAAGTATTCCAAGTATACAACTACAAAATAGTAAATCTTAACGTTTTCTTAATATGAGAATAATTTATTTTTTGAAAAAGTTAAGGGACAGTATTCCTTGCTGTAAAAAATTTTCTCTCTAAAATCAGTGAATTCCATTCAACCATTAATCATTATTTTAAATAGTGAGTATGCATTGTAAATCAGTGAATTCCGTAGAACTGTAGAAATCACTGTACTTGAAGTTATATCACAATTATGCGCTGTACTCTGTAATTAGTGAATATTCACTACACGCACAAGTCGCCATGAAAAGTTCACTAATTAATAGCGGATATACAGTGAATATTGACGTTAAGATTCATTTTTTCTAAGTTGACGATTTCGTTGTTTTTAAAGTCAAAAGTCGGACTACTAGTAAAATCAGTGAGTATTTCACTATTTCAAATTTAAAGATATCTTCTTCTTACGTGGAAAATAAATATATCTGTAGCGAGTGCGATAAAAATAACTACTTATTTCATTATTGCGAATTTAAAGAAGGATTTTACATCCTTATACTCGTGAAAGTTCTTTATAATAGATGATAAATATTTATATTCATGGATTAAGATGAAAGTCGATATTCATTTACTGTTTAAATATATATTTGGCTACATAACATAATTACATTGAATTCGAAGCAGTAATTTAATGGCTATTTAACTATAGACGTAAATTACTTTGAAATAGAAACAAATATGTTTTGTTGTACATTAGCTTAAATCTTGAACAAATACACGAGTATTTTGTTCATTAAAAAATATGCATCGTTATAACATTTGTATATCAGACCTTTTTCATACATCTTACCTTATGTTACTTACTGCGCTTGTCTCACTGTACACATGAATCCAATATAAACGCACTGACGCGAGTATGACGGATGACTGACTATATAATTTTGTATCCAATGGAATAGCCACTGACATACTTTGAAGTCGTGTGTACACATCCGACTAACATTTCCGTAAAAAATTCTTACATATGTTTTATTGTTTTGGAATAAAACGTTACTTCTTTTTAAAATATAACCATAAAAAATTACAGTTTAGAAGATTTGACTCTCAAAATGTAACTGTCGATTTACAGTAAAACGGTCACTGTACGTCGAAAATCCTACGATACTTTTTACGTGAGTTATGATTTGCTTATCATTCTTCTCAGGACAGCCAGCAATTTGAACTGCGTCATGTCCATTAAGTTTATCGAATCTCCAAATACCTGTAAAATTTGCTATGAACATCCAGTCCAGATGTATTGCAAGAGACATGGGCTGTATCATGAACGGTAAGTCGATGACTCCGCGATTGAAGATCTTAAAATCCTCATTTATCTGCGCGTACTCGATTTTCGTTACGGACGCATTGCTGATCCAGTAGAGACGATTATCAATCATATCAACGCCAACCATCTCGTAGATATTGAAGTAACGTAAAGGCGATTTATTGTTGGTTTTTTTCGTCTTCGAAATAGTTGATAAAGACGGACCAAAAATATTGTCCCAATTCGGTGAGAAAATCAAGCTATTCACTGCTCCAATAAGAAATACTCCAGTCGGAGGTTTTACTTTAGTTGAACCTTTTAAGTCACCATTTAACAGGCTCAGAACTGCTATTGATCGATCGTCGATAGAGTTTTCAACGAGATAGTATAGATACTCATTCAACGCATCGAATTCGATATTCCTGATGCAAGAATACTTTCCGACAGTGAATATCTTTTTCTGGTTACCATCGATCGCATCCCTTTGTTCTTTTATACTGTAGATGTTAATATCATCGCTGATGTAGAATTTATAAAAACCAGTGGTGTAGTCGATCGAATATTTGCACTTGAGAGATTCAACGTAAAACGATATCGGCAGTAAAACGTCGCTAAAGGAATTGGTAAAATTACTCGCATGTCTCGCCCTGATGAAGTTTCCCTGTACATATGTAAGTGCAGTAACTGCGTTTTGACATGTTCGGGACGAATCATGAAAATACCAGCCCATATTACAGGCACAACTGTAGCCGTTGTTGGATGCCAACAAGCACAACTGATCGCAGTCAGAGTTGTTATCGCAAGGATTATCCAACTGTTGAAGAGCATAAGATGATTTTATTACAGTAGGGTTCTTCAACGAAATTTCATGTCGCGTGGGGTTGTCGCAAAATTCTGCGTAGTTATTACAAGACCAGAGCTCACTGTCGCCTGAATCCTTGGAATTGGTCAAACTAGTCCAAAAGATTTGGTTTTGGAATATGGCTAGACTAAGTATTTTTATGAAAAATTGTGCTATGCTCGTTCCTCGTTGACCGTCGTAATCCATAACCCTGATACCTTGAGATTTACTGGCATAGTAAATCAACCTTTCTTGACGATTAATGGTAAATGCCGAGATGCCCGAGTCCTCGATGATCTTCATCTTCGACGATCCATCCATATCGCATCTGAGAATCTAAAAAATTAATTAATCGCTGTAATATTCTTCGTTGCTTTTGAAAGACATCCTATTCGCATTACCGAATCGTACTGTTGGAGAATAAACATGTAACCGCTAGCGGAATCCACAGCCAAATCATGAGCCCTGATAAGATCGGAAAAAACAATACCGTGAATTCCATTATGGGGTTCGTAGACACTCAATGTTCCAGCGTATTTGTCTAGAATGTAGAATAGATTGTTCACTTGGTCTATCGCGATTGCTTGCATCCGCCATATTTCCGTGCTTTCGGTGCTCTTGTACAATGTGGATATCGACTGAATAGTTGTGGTCTCAATCTCGTTCCACAGTACGGTCTCGTTTAAGTACAGATCGAAAGCCACAATACCTTGTGTAGATTTCTGTAAAAGAGACGGAGTCTTCGAACCCATTTCAAGGGCGTAGAGATTCTTACCGTCACTGATGACGAGTGACTTCCAAATATCGACTTTTTCATAGCTAGAGTTCTCTAAATTGTTGACAAAAAAATCATTGTATCGGGTAATGTCTCCGTGAAATTGGAATTGGTTTTAATGTCAAACTTACTTGTTAAATAGCATAGGATGAATTTAATGTTTATTCCAGTCACCGCTGCTAATATAATCGCAAGCAGTACGTAAAAAATCACTTTGTTGCGACTCTTCGGGATACTTCCTTTTTTTTGACTACTCACATCGTGCATTTCCAGATTAAAATAATTGCCTTCGTGCTTCTCTTCTTCTGTAAAGATTTAATTATGCGTACTAACTGAATAACTTATTGACGTACAAACTTTTTATCCACGTACCAGCCATAGCGTCAGGAGAAACTAATATTCACATATATATTATTCACGATGTATTTCAAACTTGTTAAGTAATAAACAAAAAGGAATAAAAAAAAACATAAATAACTTATATAGTTCTTCAAACGGCTGCAATATACCGGAATAACGCAGCGTCGCGCAGTAATGATTTCCATCAATTTTAATGTCATTGTCCATAATGTTTCTATTGTTGTTCTCTCAGGAAGTTCAAAGTATATTATCTAAACGTCGATTGCAAGTTTCCTGCGTGCAATCTAGTCATACAGTTTAATTCATGAAAAATATCTTTCTCTCGCCGAACTTTATGCGCATTTTATTCTTTAAAACCTGCGTATCATCTCACCTAGCAGACAAACCAAGCCCAATATTACGACTATATATGTGTATATATATATCCTTGTGCACATAATATTACAGCAGCTCGTAAGGGACGTTATATATCCGCTAAAGGAGATAGAGAGAAAGAGAGAGAAATAAATACACGGTATATTATATACATGGCAAAGAAAAGCAGTACAGCAGTAACAGCAGCAAAAGAGAACGTCCTCGCTCTTTTCCTCGCAGTGTCGCAGCTCGCAGGTCGCAGGTGGCATTGTACCTATACATACACACACACACACACACACACACACACATACGACACTCGAAGTATTCACCGCTGCTGCATACCGAGGACGGAGAGTCGCCTGTAGGATGGACGTGTATACGAGCGTGTAATGCAGTTATCGCGCTCTCCCGTTTGCAAAGCGCGCGCGCGCGCGCGCGGCAGGTGTTTAAAGAGAAGCGACGACGTGCGTTTCAAAAAAAAGAAGAAAAGAGGAAAAGATCCCCGACGTGGATGGGAATTCAACTTTGGCCGCCTCTTGTTCGGTATTCCAAGAGAATGGGAAAATCGGGGGGACGGATACACGTGGACAGTCTGTGTGTACTGTTGATTTTTCCTCGAAGGAGAAAGCACAAACGACGAGCTCCGTTTTCAATACAAGCAATTGATATACCATATATTGGTATACGTTTGTTACAATCGAATTGAAGAATAGGTATACGGGTTGAATTTTTAGAAGGGAGAAACGCTCGGCTTACGTCCTCGTGTTTACAAATATATATTCTACAATTTACACACACTTGTCGTTCGACGCGCAGGCAATTTAATACGTAATTCCTTGGAGTCTGGCATATCGGCGATATATTTTATACGCAAGCGTAAAAAAGTTTCAAAATAGATGAGTATGAGAGAGATTGGATCGGTTCTCTCTTCGCTCGTTCTCCTTCGGGTCATCGAGTAAAAATAGCGCATATGAGAATATCGTATCGCGCTCTCTCGGGACACAGCAACGTCACGTTCGCTCACTCTCCCATTGAAAGAAATGCCTATGCACGTACGAAAAAGGTCTCTATAATCAGTCTGCTGACCGATGGCTTATATACCAGTACCAAGAAACTGTCATTACGGTCTATCTATTACCATACCCAGCTATGTACGACTGCACGCACGCATAGGATCAGACACACATCTTACTTGCGCTATGTGTGGACGAACACGCCTCGCAATATATTTTTGACCCACTTCGCCGAAGTAATCTTCAACGAATTAGAATGCAGTGCCATTAAACTTACGGCACAGAGTAACATTTCGCAGTGTAAATCCAGTCTGTCCCAAACGAGACAGAAAGGGGGGGGGGGGACTCGAATTGGAACCCTCCCACTCGAGACTCGAATATACAGAGATCCTCTCCTTTCAGAAGTAAACATACTCGCGCATTCCAGAGCGTCGTCGTTGGTGGAGGTGGGGGAGATCGTCTTCCAAAAATTAAGAACTTCTATGTATATAAGAGAAAGAGGAGAAAAAGGATCTTTCTCTTTTCATAGTCACGATTATACACTTACCTATCGCCGTTGGATATATAAAAAGAGAGCCGTGTGCGTGTTGTCTTGCAGATATCGAGTTGAGCACCTTCGAAGGTAAAACACAGGTAATATGCCTACCTGCGTGCCCCTCTCCGTTGTGCTCTCTCTCTCTCTCTCTTTCTCTCTTGAGATATCCGAGAGAGTGCAAAGCGCGAAGGACCTCTCTGTTGCTCGGCATACCAGTTTCCCCACTCGGCGCGCAGCAACGAGCCTGGGACCGCGCGCGGCCTCCTCTCTCTCTCCCTTTCCCTCCGAGAAACGAGCGAGTATAGACAGAGCAAGAGAGAGAGAGAGAGAGAGAGAGAGAGAGAGAGAGTCCGTTAAACGCGGCGCGGCAGTAGGCGCTTGGTTCCACCACAGTCCAGAGTCGGTCGTGCCCCGTGCTTGTAGTCTCCGTGTGCGATCGTCGATTTACACGTACAAGTAAATTTTCTTCGTATATATATTACGTGTATATATACCTGCTCAACGGAATATGCCAGCGGATCGGTGCGCTATCTCCCTGGCTTTCGCGTGATATATACATAAGTATACAGAAAACGTCTTGGATTTTTGGAGAAAGCAAAGAGTGATATATATATAGATATAATATATAGATAATATATATATATATATATATATACACACTGAAAGGTGCGCGATCGTTGAGTTTTCGCTCGAGTGAATTTTGAATACATTCTTTTTGTCGAGAAGGGCAGAAGAAAATAAAAGGAAGATGCCTTGCTCAGCGGTGACGCTCTCGTTGGCGTCCATAACCGGCATCATCGCCACGGCGCTGCTCGCCATCGCCTTCGCTACCGACAACTGGCTCTACACCGAGGTCAAGCGCGGGACAATTCAGGTGAGAGACGACGCTTATGCATATACACACAAACACGTCCCTCTCTCCTTTTCTTTCTCTATCTCTTTCTCTCGGCTATCTTCTTCTTCGTCTTCTTCTCTCTTCTCCTTCGCGGTATACTTATGTTGCAGACTGAGATTTTGAGTGTGCGCGAGATGGATTTTTGCGGTTGGAAAACCGGAATATCTATGTGTGTGTGTGTGTGTGTGTGTGTGTGTGTGTGTTAGCGTATTCGAATACCGACTGACATGGCCGATTCTCTCGCCGTAACGGTCGTTTCGCGTGTGCGAATGAAACATAACCCGATTAATTGATTCGCACTCGCGTGCCTGTAAATCAATCCTACGGATTGCTCGTTTATAAATGGATTTATGTCAGGTGCTGTACTATATATACTATATGTACTATATGCGTGAGAAGAAATACGCTAGCCCTGGACAACTGTTCGCCATCGGAATATCGGGATTGATTTCCGATTGCAAACTACCGTTTCCGCGCGTGGATCAGCACTTTTAGAAGTCCACCGTCCACGTGAAAACTCGATGCCACAAGTGCATCTCGTTTGGTAATCCAAGGGGACTAAACTGACTGGTCACGTACCCCACTTATGACCAGTTTCTGACTAGTTATTCCACTTGCTCGATAACGGTTAAACGCTCCTATCTATACGGCGAATGCGGCTAATAAGAAAAGTTCTGAAAACCACGAGCGATGAAGACGAGTTCGCGAGAAAAGCCTCGAACGGATGAAATAAGCGCACGCACACGCGCGAGCTCGAGCTCGTGCGCACTTGCTTCGGGAAAAATAACGAGCAGATATTCATTTTTTCACGAACGAGCCTTGGAGATTAAAAGCCGCACCGGAAACGCCTTTGAATAGCCCGGCGTATAATGTGCTCTTATGCAGTACCGCTCTTTTTCGTAACGACTTGGAAATTTAAATATAAAAGAAGGCTTCGACTGCATTTCGAGTCGCGCAATACTCGCGTAGGTAATACGAGAGAGAGAGAAAGAGAATGAAAAAAAGAAATGAGATTCCAGGGGAACAATTCACGCGTAAGCCTCTCACGCGCGCGCGTGTGACATCTCTAAGTTGATTGAAGCATTGGAGATAGAATTTTACAATCGACATTTAAATTTTAAATTCAAAACCCGTTTGGAATATCATCGACTACACGTGGACTTGTCCAGACTGGTTTCCTTTAGGACTCTATAAGTTATGGAATGTTAATGTACGGAAAAAGTTGTTGCTCCATGCACATGCGCGTCCATTTTTTGCGCCCGGTATGAGCTTTGTAATAAAGACGGCTGATGTATCTCTTCAATAACTTATGATTCTTTAGGAAATAAATAAATTAGCTGACAACTCTAAACGATTCGTCGCAGTGTTGTACGAAAGAAGAAAAAGAACGAAGAAAAAGAAAGAAGAAAGCCCGTGCGCGTGTACACGAGCGTTTCTCTCTCTTCGCGTCGAATTCGCAAACACGAGTGCGTACGCGCATATACGCTTTCTCACGAGTGATATCTCTTTGATTGTTTTACGACAGGAGGGTTGTATATACATATGTGTTTGGACATTTTAATTTACCGATCCCATTCGAATGAGAAAGCGCACGAGGCGCGATATATCATTCGACCATCGCAGTTTCTCCATGGACTTGGATCTTAGAATCTTCGAAAGTGTCCTTTTCAAGTATAATCTACTCTCGACACTTTCACGAAGGAACTGATTCCGTAACAGTGGTATCTCCTAACACACACCTGACCGCAGCTCGTCTCTCTCTCGCTCTCTCTCTGCGAAGTCGTCGATTGCACGCGCGTAGATGGGGGAAGGGGGCGGTGTGTATACATTGAAAACCGCGAAAAAAAATCAATGTCTTCTCTTTGTGTTGTTGAGCGCGAGAGCCATAACGGAATACCGGCTTCGGAGCGCAATTACTCCCCAAGAAAGCTCGAGCGCAGTTTTGAAGCGCAATTAGCATTTTCCGCGGCGGAAGTTGCACGTTGTTGCTGTTCGTATATATACACGCCCTGTATAACTACTCGGCGAGCAGGTTAACGTCCGCTGTTGATGGGACTACGAGGAGCAGAAGCTATAATACTTCTCTCTCTCTCTCTCTCTCTCTCTCTTGGCTTGGATATTACTCTTTTCTATGCAACGATGCTACGGTTACGACATTCGAACGCCTCTGTAGCCTTTCTGGTTTATGTGTTTTTGTTATTTTTGCGGGGGGAGGAAGAGTTCAAATTCGAAGGCCTTTCACTGATTTCCCTTTAGATAACCTGGTGCGATTGTTCGCGAGAGTCACCGCATCATATAGCGCGAAGCTTCGGCGATAATTATTACATTGCGCTTACAATCGTGTTACATCCTTGGTGTATCCTTAGTAGAGATCGATACGCGAATGCAAATGTATATACGTGAACTGCGTTGATCGAACGGCGGGTAAGATTGTATTTGGAAATTGCCTCGCGCATCTTGTCGATCGAGGGGTCCTAATCGAAAGAGCACCTAAACTACTCCGACATAACATTATATCTATCCACGTTAATTGAATCTTTGCGGGATATTGATTTTACGTATAATTGGTTCTTGACATTCGCGCATTCTCGATAATTCTCGCCTGCGCGGAATTTTGTACAGAGACACGTAGCTGTTAATTCCTTGCAGCTAGCGAATTCCTGAGCAACCAACTCGGCTAGCTTAGTGTCCTTGCAAAAAATCCACGGGCAAATCGTTACACCGCACGTACGATACAAAGAAATAAAAGAATATTCGCTGCACCGGTAACTCGATATCGACACGGTATATTTTTAATCGCATTCACCGTCCATTCCAAATTCAATAAATATCAAAGTAATTAGAAGAGAAAAAAACATAAAATCCAAAGCTCGATGCTTTATTTTTGTTTGCTTATAAATCTCGCGTCGCGCGCGCGCGTATATATACCAGGCTTCTTACCACTGAAAAGCAAAACAACGGTCGTATAGCGACGAGCACGCGCATTGTACCCACGCACACGCACGGACACGCACGCACACAGAAGCGAATAACCAAAACTCGCTCCCGAAATACACGCCGTCGAACGATAAAGCTTCCTCGGTTATAGTAGAGAAAGAATCTTATCTCGTCTTTGGTGTATACGTACGGGAAGATATACGTAGTATGGGTTGCATCTCCCCCAGAGAGCACCATATAAGCCCGGCGTGCTCGGAGAGTAGGCTAAAATGGGTGCGCCTTGGAATGCCGCCGCCGTAGCGTAATCGAAAAATCTCCGGGCGGGCACACGTGCTGCGCAACGATGCAATAGGTAAATGCAAGCCAAGAAGGACTCTACGCGTACTACCGATCTGTATACGTGTATACACTTATAGATAGAAGAGAAGGAACGGGTTTTCGATCGTATTGGAACCGAGAAGTGTCTTTTCGCCAGATGGAAAAACCTGAAAGTACGCGTGCAATTGCGATCGTTCAATTGGGTACGAGACGATGATCGGTAATGAAAGGCATCGTATAATCGAGCGAGAGGCCGTAGAAAATGTTTAACGCCGGAGCACGCGTGCTTTCGTGTTATATTATACTATTAAGGAGAGTACGCGCATCTGTATAGGTATAATGTGCACTTGAAACGCAAGAACGATTATGTACTTTGGTGTGCTCGCGTGAGCCCTATGCGTTTTACACGAGAGAACAACGCTTTAGCGCGTATATGGCGCCAAGCATAATTAAACAGAACAGTTATAAAGCGGGGTATTAGGGACTTATGAAGTTTTTTTCTTCTTCAAATTTTTTAATAAATGCTATTCACTCTACCCGTACGTATATGTATATACGCGATGCTTTTGAGAAGCTTGTGCAATCTTCGTATATAAATCAACGTTGGCTGAAGTTCTCGAGGTGCATTTACGGGGAAATAGTTTTCAGAAGCGCGCGAAAAACCTGTTTCTATTTATCGCGTATAGCGCGTTAATTTACGAGATAACAGTTGCACGCGCCGTCCGAAAGATTGAAAATGCCTACTCGTCTCGTGAATCTCTCGGTTTACGACTTCTATGGGAAACTGAAATTCGGTGAAAACTCGTAGATCTCTCTGCAATGTACAACTACTGTAGATGTACATATACGAATACAAGCATTGTCTTTTATGACTTTCGTGGCACGCCAGCACACGCCATTGCGATTTCCCTTTCCTCTCTCCATCGCACGATAATGAGACTCGTTTCAACGATTCCGATCGATTTTACTACAGGTGCGTGTGTATTATACATGCAATCGACTGTGCATCTCTACAACAATAACGAAAGCGAGATTTCCGTTCATAATCGTCTTTGAAAACAGAAGATGCACATACATACATACTCTCACGTGTGATTAACAATCGTTATTCTTTTGCTATACTTATAGTCCATATAATGGAAAATCCCACAATTAACCCTTCCCCTTAGACACGTCGCACGAAATTTCCATATAGACGAATAAGAAGTTTAAAATTTTTATTGCTCTCCCCTTTGGTTAATAACCTCCTTGATCGTATTTTACAGTATGCATCGTCTCTCACAGGCTATCGCAGGCTATAGCATTGTTTCGACAGCTTCAATAAACCGCGGTATATATACATGTATTATAAATGCAATTGTATCTCGGCAGGAAAATCGAGCGTAAACTGCGCGACTTTATTAACGACGACAAAGGAATCTCGCCAGAACGATCTTCCACTATATACGAAGTAACTGCTTGTTATGATTTGTGCGATGAATAAGAAGTGCGAAACGCTATTGTTACCCGTTGTATTATGAAGAAAATATTGGGTTGTGTATTCGAAGCGGAGAGAAAAGTGGGTCGGGCGAATTTATAATGTCATGAAAGTGAGAGAAAGAGAGAGAGAGAGAGAGGGAGAGAGGGAGAGAGGGAGAGAGGGAGAGAGAGAAAAACACAGAATTACTGCATACTTTAGGAAATACAATGCCACCGTATGATCCGAAAGAAATGAGGCGCGAAATATGAAAAAATTAGACGCGTTATGGTTTTTATGAATTTTTTTCTCTCTCCGAGATTTCTTGATTATAACTTGGGTTGAGTAATTTGGCATTGGAATAGCAAATTTTTCTATAGCCTAGTAAAAAATCGAGAAAAGTCACGTAATGGAATTTCTCTTGAACAGAATATCTGCGAACTTAAAACTTATTATAGCTCAGTAGTTGACTGATTTACAAATTTCGAGCAGAGAACCTTGTACGCAATTTTTTCCGGATAATTTCTTTTAGCTCGCGCATTTAAGTATACATACGCTCATTGACTAACATAATATTCAGATGACAAGTGCACAATTCTCACTTTTACATTTTCCCTTTTATGTTTGTTTAAAGACATATCAAGCTTACAAACCATGCACTTTTCCCACTCGCCACATAATTAGACATTGTCTATTGTGTCGCGTTTTACCACAACTAGCTCGCCGCTTTCAAGGTCTTGATATATATGTATATGTGTGTGTGCCCGAGCATTCCTTGCACTCTTTAATGGCAAACTCGATTTTAAAACGCATTCGCAAGATAGAAAGAGAGATTATATCTGCAACGCACCACACAGCAAGCTATATGTTCGCGGCGATGTTTGGTGCGTAGAATTTGAATAAGCGATTAACTTCGCGAGATAAATAAAATACTAGAATTTCCCTCGTCTTATCTTCGACCGACAAAAACGCATTGCACACATGTACCTAAATGTACACATATATATATATATATATATATACTCATCGTCGTCGTCTCTCTCTCTCTCTGCGTGAGGTACTCCTCCAAGCGTCGTGTTCTATTTCCGACGTCTGGAATAACGCGACCACGAAGACGAAAGAGGAAGAAGAGCGATATATACGAAAATTTCGTCCTCAAGCGGTTGTTCAATTAGATAGAAGATACGATAGGCGAGTACACAATCGCGAGCGCCAAAAAAGTGAAAGTATACATGTGAGTATAGAATAGATACACATGAATGTATAGGTATACAGGCGCGAGCTAATCATTCATATAATTATTAGAATCTTTTTTTTCATGGCCTTGGCGTTTTGGAACAGTTTTTTCTACGTGATGAAACATACGGTAGAGGTTCGTTGCGAGTGCTGTTATTCGATGTAAAATCATTTTTACTTGTTGAAGAATCCAATATAAGTACTTTGATATTTATAGAAGTTCTGAATTCGTTATTAGTTATACAGAACTGAGTTTAACCTCAAGAGATTAAATAAAAGCAATTTCCTGTTTACGCCCGGCCTGACGCTCAATATTTCACGATTTTCTTACGCAATCAGACTTTTTTGTCACAGCTTTATTATAACATTCGATCGATGTATACGGATCGATATTCTAATTTTATGATTTTTAATGGGTATAAGAGGATTGACAAAGATTCGTTCATGTAACAACGTATTCATGAATATCGATGAATAATTGAATGTCTTACAAATCCTTTAAGAAAAGAGATTATCTCCATCTTTAGACACACGCAACAGCCTTGTACAGGTGAGCATGAAACGAAATAAAAATGTCAAGCCCAATTAAGTACTCTCCAATTGCTATGAAAATAAAAAATGCATTAAATACATACCACGTACCTCGAGAGATCTTAAATTCTTCTTCGTTCGGTATAATCGGAGATTCCTGATGCACAATCCAGCCTCTTTCTCCTGCTTTATCGCATCTCTATACGTATATGTATACAGACGTGTACACAAACACATACATAAAAGTGTGTAGAATCGTTCTCGTAAAAAAGAAAAAAGAGAAGTCGTCACGACGCTGATACAGGTTGCAGCAGTGCAGTAGTAGCTGCTTTCACATTGTGTCGCGGCGAGAACGCATCGAGCCAGCGAGAACGAGCGGCTGGCGATTTGCTGCGGATTTCTTCGCCGCGACGGTTATGTAGAAAGGAAAGCGAGCAACTAATGTATATATAGGCGGCTGTTGACTATTCGCCATGGAGTTTTTGAATTTCGAATGCGGTCGGCTATGTTGAGATTCTGAGCGGATTTTAGAGGTGCCGTAATCCCTCTCTCGTGTATATTTATTAATTTAGATGTAAATTATTAATCATTTTTTTACTTTACTTAGTTGATTGAGTATGGAACACAAATCGGAAATTCCTTTTCATTCCGATGTTCAAAACTTAGATATACTTTTGTTACATTTGATGATCAGTGCAAATCGTTACATTTCAGTGTCAAAGTAGTCCTTGCGAAACGGAGTTTCGTATATCGGCCTGTTAACGCATGCAAGTTCTGTTGAATTTTTCAATACCTTGCGAAAGAAACGACTTGTTCTCAATTCCAATTCGAGAGGTTACGCGTTCGATTTTTAATAAAAAAAATCATCTATTCTGGGCGCCACAAAATTTTATACTATATATGTTTAATGCTATAACGACGATGACACTGATAGCACCTTCCGGTACGATAAACGATTTTGAATTCTTCAAAAATTCTCAAACGCACTTTTTCAAGCCTTTGAGATCGTTACTGCTCTCCCATCACCGAGGCAGAGAGAGAGAGAGAGAGAGAGAGAGAGAGAGAGAGAGAGAGAGATGGATGGAAAAAACGAAAAAAAGAACACGCATATAACGCTTGAAAAAAATTTCTCTCGAAGCTCGCGAAGCAGTCGCGTCCCGTTACACACTCTCTCGCTTGCCGCTCGACGATACCAGTTTTTCAAGCTTCAAGCGAATGGTTCTTTTGACACTTGGCATTCAAATGACGCAGAAAAAAATCAAGGCGGAGAAAAGTCTCTAGTAGCTAAGAAAATTGAGTGTAATGACGACGTCTCGCCCGTCAGGGGGTATTTACGTGCATCGTCGTTACTGTAATTCCGATCTATCTAATGAATTCATCATGTGCGTTTGAGAAGGAAAGAGCTGAATTTTATTAGAGAGATAAGTGGAAAATCTACAGGTGGTGTGTATATTTTTTCATTAATTTTCATAAAGCGGTATAAAAGACTAAAAACTCTCAAAATAATTTTTGACGTAAATAGCGTTTTCCTTATAGGCATGCCCTAATTAAATGATGTAACACGTTTGTCATTAGCGGATATATGGCGAGGAGGAGGTTTGTTGCTCTTACCACACTTTCGTTTTTGAGAGAGAAAGAGAGAGAGAGAGAGAGAGAGAAAAAAGCTTGTCAAAATTCGTACAACGCCCCCGCCTATAAATAAAGTTCCAAGTTCGTTAAGTGGGACACCACATGCTGTGACGTATAAACGTAGTATGGTATGTTATAATCAGCAACAAAAGACACGTAACATTTTTCCAGTATATAATAAATTTTGTGAGAAAAAAAAGCAAAATATTAGCGACTAATTTTACTTTCTTCTTTTTTACCGGATCAATTCGTATAATTTTCTCCTGTTTTACGACTGTCAAATGTTCCCCCATAATTAGTGAGAGGTACACACGACTCAATGTCGATCTATCGAGCCGCCAAATCAGGTATAATTGTATAGAATAATTTTTTGTGCGTTACGTTGCGATTGTAAATTGCAGTGGCGTTTCATAATATAGGATGTTCTTCATTATACTTTGCCATAAAAAAAACCTGACTAATCGACCGTCAATGAGTTCGTAAATAGGTCATTTTACGAGCAATTAAGGGGTTTTCACGTATTCAGGTTAATGGACAGTAAGGTTACGCATGTATCATTATCCAGAAGAACTCGAAAATTAGAATCAAGCGTCCGTTGGTAAAAAACGCAAATCCGCCAAAAACTTCAGTAAGACCGCATTCGTATACCGCAGTGCGTATACGAAATTATTACAAAAGGAAAAAGGCGGCCTTTGTATAACCGCACGCGAGCGTAATAAACCTCTGCGCCTGCAAAACTGTATATAGAGTTTCGCTTAGCACTTTCCACAAGCGCACTTGAACGAACGAGGGCTTTTTTCTCGGGGATCGTAAAATCAAGCATTATCTCACTTAAATCTCGAAAGTCCGAAAAAGGAAAACCTTCCATTATCACACTTTATTATCATGCACGATAAAACAAAAACGAGAATTATCCACTCCCCTATACATACATATAGGATCTCTCCGTTGAATATAAACAAACGGAGAGGATAGCTTGTGTATATTTATATAGGCGTGTGTTTATACTATCCCAACGTGGCATCGCGCAATAGACAACCAGTTCAAAACTTTCTCGCGATTTTGGCTCAAGAAATCGAGACGACTCGCGCTCGTTCCGGCTAATCGTGCGCATAAAGAGAAAAGTACAGCTGCGAAAGATAGAAAAGCAAATGAGTCTCTTTTTTATGGAGTCAATGTATATAGTATTACATCCTAATAAAAAGCACAATTTGCTTAGTCAACGTGTTAATTAAATGGTTAAATTAATTATTATCTCATGATTGACAGCATATCTAGAATAGTAATCTTACGTGTTTTATTATTGTTATAGTTCAGTATTCCACCTGTCTTTCTCTCTCACGAATCTGGTTAATTGCGCGCGTTAACGTATAAAAATGGATTTTTCCTTAAAATGCATTGGATTGCTCAGTCAGCGAGTACTATATGTAACGAGAAATAAAATAAAAAGAAGCATCTCTATAACGATACGTTAGTCATCGTTTCTACATGTATAGTCTTGTCAGGTTGCTTCGGATCAGTTCCCCCGTTTCTTAGCGTCATGCCGTCGCATCTTCTTTTTGCCGGCCGCAGACGCATTCAACGCGTGTAAGAGAGCTACTCCGCAACTCGGTTCTACCTGTTGAACGAAGCGTCATTACGCAGAGAACGGCTGTAAGTGCACATAGCACACACGTGGAAGCACACGTTGGCGGTTTAGCTCGTAATTAGACGAGACTCGAGAGATTCGCACGATGATAGAACGCGGTTGACCTGCAGTCCATGAGAAGGTTCCTCTATTTTCTTTGTGAACGGTTTTTCTATTTTCTTCTTTCAGTGTGCCTTGAGATGCGCGAGAAATTTGATTAATCTAGTGTTATAATATGTCGAGTGTTAAATATGAGTGTTATATATGCAAGACTATAAATGTCGAGATTTTATGCGGCTGCTCTTTAACCAAACGATAAACTTTGATGGACAAGAAGGTATGTAATGACAGTCGCAAAATAACTGCCTGATCGAATTGATTCAACGAGCCTCGGATATCGATTTTATCTCTTCGTTTATAGTCCTTTTGCGGTGCAACTCTGTTCCGCTACTATTCGCGAAACACCTGTCTTGATTCATCTTGCGGTTTGAAAAACTGGTGCGATAGATAATCGTATCTATAAAAATAAAAAATTTATATATTATATAAATAAATCATTTCTCTCGTGCTGTCTCGACCCTATTCGGCGATGGAATAAAGTCGTTTTTTACTTGGAGCGATTTCATTCGTCAGTCGTTGACTTTCTAAATTCTTCGCCGTAAACATCGCCATGAATATTCCACCCTTAAGTCGACGAGACAGTTCACTTGACGAAAAAGGCGAAATCTAGTCTGCTTCTCTCTCGAAATGAGCCAATATCCTTACAAACGAGCTGCGCATCAGTCCACAAGAGACGTGACTAGGCTCTTTTCCCGTCTAAACGTGCACAATATAAATGTATTCCATCCGACGTCCTATATGTCTGGAGTATACGATGCCGACATTAGAAGGCGAAACAATAGGACGTCTTAGGATTCGGGCTATGTGACTCACAAGTCAAGCATCAGACGGAGAAAACTGGATGAAAACGAGTTTGTCCGTATTTGTACAGTTGCATTTTGTTAATGAGATTCCGTAATGACTATACGGGATGATAATTCATTGGGACGTGCGCGATGACCTGTTTATGTAAATTGAGACGATGGTAGAAAATGAAGATGGTAGACGATGAAGTGTAGAAAAGTATGTCTTGTGGCCAACTTTTGATTATTTTCAATGTGATCAAGAAGAGTTAGTGCTCAGTATCCATGAAATATCTAACGAGTCGATTGTACTGTTACAGCAACATGCACAGAAATCCTTGGACCAGAGTCTGGTGGATCAAATGAACTCGAAGTACTATTATTACACGAGGACACAAGGACTCTTCAGGATATGCTACCCTAAGGACAGACCACCAAGTGGTAAGATAACCATTACATTTTTGATCGATAAATTTTATTTCATAGAACGCGTAAAGAAGCGAAACCAATCTTACGTATCTCCTTAGAAACTCCTGTATATATAAAGCTCACTAGCTGGTGTACTAGATCTTGCGCGCGGTTGTCGGCAGTGCATTTTCCTCTCATAAGGAAGCAGCTCGCGCTCTATGGACTTGACATAGTTCATAAATTATAAGAGTGATTTAGCACACGCGTGGGTTCATTACTACATAGCTACACATAGGAATCCAGGATTAAGGCGCGAATTTCAACCTCCATTTCCTCTTCGCTTTGGTTCTTTACCTCTAAACATATTTCGATTTCGCGTTGTACAGATCCCGAGAAGAAAAAGTGTTATATGAAACGATGGGTCAATAAACTATTACACGCACACGCGCATTAAAGCATTGATGAAAAGTATACGCCTGCATAACTTTATAAACAGCTGAAAAACGTGATTATTGTTTAAAATTTTCGGACAATACGTCATTCATAAAGTAAAAGCCTGCTAAAGAATTGTTTATAACAGTAAATACATTAACTGCAGAAGCCACAGGTTCCACGATGCTTATCGCTCTCGAGTATAAGAAACATCACAAACGTTCGATGTAGAGGTTCTTGTATACAGTCGGACCTCTCACCGACACCGCGGAGATGAGAGGAGCCAGAACTCGACGTGTGCACGCTACTTTCTATCGCCAGCGTCTACATACCTATATAATGCTTCGGTGCTATAGGTATATGATGCTTCGGTGCTCTCGTATTTTGAGATCACGTCGTTGCGTGTTTGTTTAAATTTTAATAAGATTATTAATTAGAAATATGCGCCGATTAAATTAATATTTTCAAGTTTTCCATCAATGCTTTCATATAACAATAGTTAATTGAGAGCAATGGCAATAACACTCAATGCATTCTTCGCATGAAAAAAGTAACGAAACGCACACCATATTTTAACTAAAGCATCAATCGCAACGAGACTTTTCGGTCTCGCCTAATTATGTTTCCATAAGTGTCTCTCTTACGTATCCCGTCGCGACAGATTCTTTGAATATTTCCTCTTTAACCAGTGGCGCATATCCTCGAAGTCACTACTCCTGCTATTGCTGCCGCTGCACCGCCAGTGAAAGTCTCGTATGCGCATTTCGAAGAACGAAAGAGCAGTTGACGCCGCAGGTTTTAGGCCGACGAAGGATGAAATTAATTTGCACGTATACATATATATGCGCAAGACCTCTTAACCGGGTTAGCCAGATTTGCGAGCGCGGTCGCTCTCGAAACAATACCTCGTAGTCAGTTGCAATTTCATTGTCGTCTGTGTATGGATATATACCTCGCAGCTTAGGATTATTTACTTTAGCACAAATGTAAAGCTCTGGCGCGTTATTGTTCGCGCACAAATTTTTTATACGCGCAATATGTCCGGTGTACAATGTACTGTTAGCTTCAGAGATCGGATTCTTTTGAGATGCCGATACACGGCAGGAGCAAATTAAAAAAAATCTCGATATTACGAAAGAAGAAGCCTTGAACTCATGAATAAAAAGGAAAGCATAGCGCGTGCAAAACTCTCTCTTTCTCTATCTTTCTTCAAAGCCACAGTCTAACCTTTATCAGACATCTCTCATAGAAAATTGTCTGAGAATACAAAGAAGCGAAAAAAAATCTACGACGATGCTCTGTTGGTTCCTCTAGCGCGTGAAAAACTTAGCGTAGTAGGGAAAATAGCAGCGACGTATTATACTCGCGTAGAATGTAAATTAGTAGCAAGCGCGTATATAACGGCTTCGTCGCCCTGGCCTTTCTCCACTACCTGCTGATGATGTTGCGTTGTGTGCTGTATATATAGATAATTTCGCCTGGAGGTGTCACGCTTTGTGCTTCCGCGAAAGGACCGTTAAGTATATGTATGTATATGTAAAAGTTATAGCTATGCTCTTCTGGCAGAAGCCCCCCCCCCACAACCACCCCTCCCCGTCCTTCTCAACCTACTCGGAGAGGAATTTTCGTGGGACAGGTGCAGAAGCAAGAATGAAGCGTAAAATCGAAGGAAAATATTTATTCATCGTAGGAACTATTAGCGGCTGCTATTGCTGCGCGATCGAATGGTTATCGAGGTTTTTTTACCGGTGTAGAGTTCTATCTAGTACGACTGCAATATGTGTAATTTCTATTTTTTATACATACAGCGGGGTAACCGTTCGTACAAAACGAGAATAATTTAACGCTTGACTTATGTAATGGAATTCAAAAGTTCGGTTGCATTTTCCGGTAAACATCATCGTTTGTGAATATTACTTCACGTTTGCGTAATGTATAATTCGTTCTCGTATATATGTAAGTTTTCTGCATCATATTGCTTTATTCCGGACGTTGAACGACTAAAAAACAAGATTAATAAGGAAGACGATGCATATACATGTATATGTATTTAAAAAGTTGCCAATAAAAGAGTTCCGCAGATTATACTGCCGAATCCGTTATTAAACGTTACGCAAATGTGCTCGTTACGTGTTTCCGCATATTCTCATCGAAAACATTCTCATATTATAAGTAAATGTGTATAGTATATGTATATATACGCACAGACATATTCGAATAGAGTATTGCAATTCAAAACTTGCGCGTATGGAATAAGAACTCCAACATCGAATTTCCAAATTCTACGCAAATCTACTCCAGCATCGGCTGCCGAGGAACAAAACGCGTCACTCGATCCCGCGGCACAATGTCTTTCGAGTCGCTCCGGAAGTTTCGAGTTCCGCGTGGGAACGACTCGTCTCCGCCGCGCACGTATAACACGTCCAAACTATGCAAACGCGAAGTTCCCTCGGGTGTAGCTTTCAAATTGACTGTATATTATATATATATATATATATATTATATACAAACGCGTCAAGAATCCAGATAGAAAGAAATCATCCATCGACTCTACTGGTTTCCAGTTCCGGAATGCCCGTTTCTCCTTCTGATTCGACGCACTTATGCTATAGCGTATGCATAGCCAAACACACCGCTCGAACCTCGTAAATGTATTTAACCAACTTAATGAATTAGTCGCTTCGTGTCAAAGGTTACACAAATATCTGCAGAGAAAGCGGCTAATCGTGCTCGTCTGACCTTTCTCATATCGTATAAGATATATATGTATATTTGTTGGCCGCGAAATAGTCATCGAAAAAGAACGGAAGTAAGGAGTCGCGCGGTTGTCGATCGTGCCGGAAGCGCCGTAGCGGAATGCCGAAACCGATAAGGCGCTCCTAGCAGTCTTGCGGGGCTATAAAAATGCGCGCACGCGTCTGATGCTCGGCCGAACGGTAAATCGTCCGTTTCGTGCGTCGTTGCAGCCGGCATTTCTCCAGGAAACAATGCCGACGACGAGCTATCGCTTTTTTTCTTTCCTTCTTTCTTTCTTTCTACGCTATGCATAGCTACATATTTAAGGCACGTTTGGTAACGACCCCCTCTGTGTAATCAGTGTCAAGTGCAGTACTCGACTGAGCGTGATAAGCAAAATAGGCATATACCTGTAGATACATCTGTATCCTTACCACCCGCGGAGATTCACAGTATACAGACACACCGCTTGTCTGATACGGCTATTATCTAGGATGAACTCGCAGTGTGTAACACATTCGAATTCACAGTTCTTTCGATGATCGAGCGGCGTATTATTCATAAAGAGTGAAATATTCATAGAGACAGCGAATTTCTATATTTCATCGAACCGAAAGAATTTCAACTGACCGATCGCTCTCGATAGCGCGAGCCATCAATTTTACGCGTAAGAAGTTCAACTGTTTCAACATCTCGAAATCCAGTTTCGCCTAAAGTAGGCAGTAGAGCCCCACTTGTACGCAAGTGTACACACGCGAGAGACGCGCAACGCCGCGTGCGCGCGCGGAAGATCATTGACTCGCGGCGTTATAACTGTATATACTCACCGCTATATATATATACATATATATACATATATACATACGTCTCCACTTCTTCTTTTCTAGTTTCGAGGCAAAAGAACGCTGCTCGGCTTACTGCACAGATGTGCGAGAACCTCAGCTTCTCTCTTTGTTTCTTATTTTATTTCTTACCTCAGCTTCGATGTGAAAAACTTATATAGTCTGCGCGCGTACAGGAGTGGAGTTGCGCGACCTGTTAGAAAAAAACTAGCGTTGATGTTTGTTTAAAGACATAATTTAAATCAATTTTCAAAGATGTAACCCGCATATATATATACAGAGCTAGTTTTTTTAACGTTGTTGTTATGCACTTACAGTAATCGACCAGCTATCACACTAGCGGAATAGATAAGTCGACATAAGTAGCTTTTTCTTAAAATATGTATGTATAATAGAATAGATCGTGCTTTGAATAAAGCGTACGCGTATAAAAAATAACTTACGCATATCGTATATAAAGATTCTTATTTAGATCCTGCTCTTGCTGTTATTATTATAGGTATATACATATAGTGCATAGAAATTACTTATTACCCGTATACAATATCCTTAACGGAAATTGCGTTCATTTACATTATTCATTTGGTATATGTGTATATCTATATGCGCGCGAGAGAGAAAGAAATAATACAACTATGCGCATTTTGTTTTATGCTCTAACGCTGCATTCGTGGTTTGATCTTCCTCGCATTATTCCTTACATTAAACATCGGAATTTTTATCCAGAACTGTTTGAATTCTGTTACACAGCGATTAAAATGCGTGTGCGTGTATGTATCAGCAGAATGGATAAGTTTACCGTCGTCTTACTTTACTGACAAAATATCGTATTTTATCAAGAAACTTTGCGCACCTTATTAGAATAGCGGTAAATCGATATGCGTACGCAAATAAACCAAAGACGTTACGCTCTAATGTTTGTTTAATCGCACACCTATAATTCAATCATTTATTGCCACGTGGTTTACTAATGAACGTTTGCCAATCTTCATAAGCGAGTTGCACGGAGAATTCAATTACCAAAGTTTAATAGAGAATATGACATAGAAATTAGACAATTACAATATTTTTTTAAGCTCACTGACGGTTACATTAAAATTATTTGAAACTCGCTTTTGGATGTGAAATTTGTGAACCTATTTATACGCGACTGGACTATATCCGGACCGAGTAACAGAATTCATTTCAGTCGGGGATTAGTGTACCATTATAGATTTGGAAAATCTAGGTACAATATATCTAAAATATCTTTAGATTTTTTTAATACGCGAAAATACCTCAATGACAAGACAATTCAATGGAAACATAGATTTCTTCCGGCCTGAAGCACACGCATTTCCTAGTTCTATGTGCTTATTTATCAATTGATTCCAACAGACTTTCTCATAAAGATGATATTTTAGTGTGAAGTCTTCTTAATACGGTTTAGTTGTGCAAGGATAGAAAATGTACTTGATTCAACTTGTATCTCTTTCCAATATGTCGCCGATACACAATTCATAACTATTCATGAAGCAATTTCCATAATCAGTTTCTAGAAATCCAGCCCTACGCTGTATGAAATTCAAGCGGTATGCATACCAGATACCTATATAATAATTACCCTGGGGCTGACGTTCCACTTGTGTGAAACTCTCCTCCGGATTCTCTTCCCCCACCTCCTTTCGATAATCAAACTTCTCTCTCTCTCTCTCTCTTTCTCATACCTACATGCGATAGCATCGTCGGCAACGCACAGCGAGCACCTCCTTTCGATCGGCTGCGAGAGTACCGTTCGAAGGACACCGCCGCCGAAGAAAAGTCGTCGCATCGCAGTATTTTCCCTCGGCAGCAGCTATACGGGAGAGGCTATCTTCGCATTCTGGGTCGCGGCGGAGAGCAGGACAGTAGAATTATCCAGTCCTGGATGCGATGGGAACGGATCTTATCGACGATACACATATCGATTTTTATTTATTTCGTTTTTGAACTAACGAGATTTTCATGGACTTTCTAGGCCGACCGTTCGCGATGATGATTCGCATTGTCCGCGAAAAATGATTATCCAGTCAACGTGAGTCATGAATAGCTCTTACGAGATATTCATATATTGCGAGGCGAAGGTCCTCCTTAGCGCGTCGGTTATGGAAATCTTCTACTCGACTCCATATATGCACTGATACTTCACCTACGCATGTGTGTTACTTGTCAATATACGGTATTTCTTCATCAGGTCTAACTAGTTTTCCTTTTAATACTATCGTGAAAAACGAAACTCCGGCATTGAAATTTGCGTATCGGAAGGGTATTGTACATACAAACAGTCGCAAATCGAGCAAAGCAAGGGCTCAAGGTCTTTCGATGCAATTCACCTCCTCTGCCTTTTTTTCTTATACCGATGCATCGCCGCCGATAGGCATGGCTCGTTGCGTCGACGTTGTCGTTGTTTGATACCGCCCACTTGCTGTATTACTCGGAGTTTCTTCATAATTTTTTCATGCATCGAGGCTGCCTACCGATTTTCCTTTGATGGTGAGTTACCGAGGCGCCAATGCGCAGGAGTCTCGCGGGAGAGGACATAAACGAAGGAAATTATATACGCTCTTATACGAGCGGCTCCTTTTTCACTGCGCATAGTCAACAAAATTTCCGTTCGCATAACGGAATTATTTATTTTTATTTTAAATCGAGCATTGTCTCTTACGCTATGGTATACAAAGCTTAAATGCGTTTGCAGTCGTGTATGTGTACTGTCACTTTCTACCTCTGTACATTTCGAAACTTTCGCGATTTCACGACTGTGGGCTATTAGAAGACCCGCACACCGAATGCGGAATACAATTATATTTGATTTTTACGTGCACGTAAAAAACTAATTCGTCATTTTTTTCTGTTACAGTGGAGATTTACCTTAGCCCAGTTGAGACGCACTGTATGAACATCGACTATTTCATTCCTGACGAAGAGAACCAGACGAGGGAATTTTCCGACGATGCCATGGCTCGGCTACGTAAGATTTTTCTTTTTTTAAGCCGTTTTCTATTTATATGTAGCTGAAACTAGGCTAATGTACGATCAACTGGGTTATAGATATGGGACGATCAGTTATCGCCCTGTTTATCGTCGGCTTCCTGGCTATCTTCACAGCCTTCTGGACTGGAGTCGTTGGATGCTGGAAGAGATCTCCTGGCAACATTACCGCTACTGCCATCCTTATGCTACTGGCTTGTGAGTGTATATAATATGTACTTATGAGAATAACAGTCGGATTTTCCCACGGATTGGGGGATACAGTTAATGATGTGGAGAAAAAATTGTCTTTATCGAGTCGCATCAATGTAATAGACAATATTGTTTGTTTAATTTTCCCTGCTGTTGTACAACATAGAGTGGAGATTTTCACATGAATATTAACGAAGTGTGTGGGAATGCATTAATCTATTGAAATTATTGGTTGTTCGACTAGCCGAAGAAAACGTTGCGGTGAAATTTATGATGTCAAGAGATCGTTTATTTGTTACATAATGACTTTCTTTGTGGCGGTGTCTTCTCGGTCATCAAAGAGAATGCCTTTATACGATGTAACATACGCATTGTACAAGTTGTAAGCTAAATCATCGAGCTTTAATTGACAAAATTATAATTTTTTTTCTGCATCGACGAATCCACATTAACTATAATCGAGCGCTATATCGGTAAATAAATTGCGTCTAATAATTATCAATTTTGTTCAAGTATAAGTATAATTGAAGTGGAAACATGAAATAGAGAGCTAAAATATGATTTAAAAAATTGTAAACTATTTATATACGAGACTAGAATCGACTGAAAATTGTATATATAATAACTTTCTAATGACGTAAATCGTGAACCGAATGTCAAAGCTGTCACCTTTTTGCAATCGATTGCGTCATGAAATAAGTATTTGAATTTGCAATATTTATTACGAATAAAAATAACACGGTTCTTTTAAAAACCTTTCAGGCCTGCTAAGCGCTGGAGGAATGGGACTATGGCACGGGGTCGAGTACTACGAGAAGGAGAAACTCGTCGGCGAGGAATACTACCAGCAGTGGAACAACGTAAGTTCCAAGTCCGCATCGATGAATAATACCTACCACGTGTGGGCTGAGACAGAGAGAAAGAATTTCCTTTACGAAGGAGAAAAGACTTCGTACGGCTGACGCATTTCAGAAGCTGACGATTGTCTCTCTCTTTGAGTCTTTTGCAATGCTTTCGTGTCTCGTGAAGTATACGCACGAACTGAGAAAAAATTGCAGGCTATTGACAGATATTTTTGCTCGCACAAGATTACGCGTTCGGTTGAGTTTGCAGTATACATATCTAACAACTAAGAATACTTGAGTGCATTTGTTTCGAAATGTAGGATACTGTCAGCTTCTGAGATTCAATTGTGCCAGGGAAATTGTTACTTGTATAATTGTTAATTATTCAATATTGCATTAGAGTTTGATATTGGAATTCGAATTTTTCTGATAGATTTTATTCGTAATTTGATGAAGACTTGATTTCACAACTTGTACGATTCCAGTATCAAATATCAGGGTCAAACTAAATAATAACTATTAAGTTTTGTTTTCAACTACCTAATACTTTACAGTTATCGATGCAGCACTTTGGTTTCGTTTTTGAAAATTCCCACAGGCTTATTTCGTTGGAGTAGACATATTCATTATATACTTGCCGTAAAAAAAGAGATTTACAATTTTTGCTAGAATAAGTCATCGTACAAAAGAATGCAGCACTTTAGGAGCCAGTATAAACATCGGGATGCAGGACTGAAGAAAAACCACAAGCAGCAGACCCTATTAACTCTGTCCAATTAACCTGAATTTTTCTCACCCAAAGTGAAAGGATAGGTTCCGAAATTCCGAAAATTGATTTAGTATTCACGACTGTATATGAAATGAAGAACTAAATAGTAGAGATTATGGAAATTCCGAGATATATAGTGAAACCACAAGTATTTAAGAAACGTTATGAATGAAAATTAACAGAATTTGACTTGTTCGTAATCAGTCGGCTGTTTAACTCGGACTATTCAAACAAAAAAATACTGCAGTTGTTTTTTAAGTAAATGAATACTACCTTTTCGTATGGATTTATTGAAGGATTGTAACATTCACTTAAAAACTTTATACAAAATACGTAAACGAATAGCTATTAGAAAATTCGAGTTAAGCAGAAAAAGATTCGGAATTTCAGGAACCTATCCAATCAGAAAAAAACCCGTTTTCTACGAAGACACAAAACACAAAACAAATCTAAAAAGTAGAAAAAATGTTCGACGCCCCGACAATACAGGTGCTGCGCGACAACACGGCCCAGTGGTACGACTGGTCGTTTTACCTGGCCTGGCTAGGTGTGGCTACATGTCTGGGAGCCATGACACTCTTCCTCATAGCCGCGAGCTGCCTGCGCAGGGAGCGGACCCGCGAACAGGCCCAGAACGTCCAGTACATAATGCCAGGTCAATGACTCTCCGCCAAGATTTAAAAATTCTGACACGTTGTTTTTGTGTTGTTTTTTTTATGGTTTGCGCTCTGTCGTTCTCTACTGCCTGTTCTTCTGCACACACACGCACGCGCGATTGATTGATCGATTGATCTACTACTACTACCTACTACTACTACCTACTACTACTATTCTGGTCCAAAAGGTCCTCAGGGACAACTCACTAATCTCGTACGACTGGTCGTACGTGGTGGCTTGGGTCGGCGTCGGTTGGTCGTTGGTCAGCGCTATACTATTTAGCGCGGCGGCGATTTGCTTGAGGGGCGAGAAAATGCGCGAGGAGAATATGAACATGCAGTATCTCATGCCTGGTATTGAATTAACATCTTTTTTTTAAGATCCTTTTTTCATGCCCATCCCTTACCTTTTACAGTGTGCGACTGGCTTTTACGGTTCAGTAAGGCTTTTTGCACACAAGGCAACGAATTTATTCTTATTTTTGATTCTTCATTCTTTGTCCCTTGACGAACGAAGTTTCAATTCAAGAATGCAAAATTTCATTGTGTAACCGATAAGAAACTCTCAAATACGAAATCGCGATTATATAAATTTATGCAAAATTTAACGAAGGCTAGAATCTATTGGTTGCCTTACATAAAGTGCTCGTACAGTAAGTATACATCAAGCAGGCTCTACAAGGACAATCAATTTTAAATTTGCTTCCTCTCAAGTACACAGTGTCCATGAATTTCTTATCGGCGAAAACAATTGAACGAATGTCCACCTAATCTTGTCAGCTTTTACTAACATTTAGACCTCTTTGACCACGTCTTATGAATGTTTTTTTTCTTTTTTTTTTTATTAATCAAGGACATGAATGCATACATTATTTGATTTCCACCTTGACTCGAGAAAGGATTTAACGTTTCCTCACGATCGTGAAACTATTTCAATACCGATAAACGCGTTAAAACTATCAGCACCTATACGTGTTACAAAGATTAGCTATACCTCTTGCAGTCATTGATCGCATTTATTATGGTAATTGAAAAAAAATTTCTCGACGGCTACTACGAAACTTTCTTGAATGCATAAATACTCGCATATTTACGTAAATCACGTATCTAATACAGTGGCAGCTTTCGAGACTCTATAGAGAGATCTTTTATTAATTTACATTCATTCTCTATATTCTCTTTTCTGTTTCATAGAATCTCGAAAGGAAGTTTCCTCGAAATTCGAAAATCTTCATAAACTACAGAAATGGTACATAATTTCTCGGCTATCTATACACGTAAAAACGTTATAATCGTTAAATCCTTTCCCATAGCAATACATCAAAATAAAAGGTATAATAAGATCTTCTGAAATAAAAACAAAATATAATTATTAATCCATAATACGATAAGTTTGTACAAAAATACATTAATACCAAAAATTCATTAACCTGTTTGTCAAAATTTCTCGAAGCTTTATCTCAAAAAAAAGCTTAAAGTAATAACATCGAAATGATTCTCTCAACTTCGCAAAGTCCACCGATGACTAAATGATAATCGAAAGAAGGAAAACAAAGGATACAAATGACAGTCAGCGCCCCATCGTTATAGAAATCGTTGCACTATGTGCCGCTGCTCTCTCGACTCGCATTTCGCGCTCGGTATTCACTCGATAATACCAGCGTATGCGTGTACTTTTACTTCTTAACATTCGATATAACTCATAGCTTATTTTGCAGTTTTACAGACTTTATAGATCGAGTACAATAACAATACAAGCGTCTCTCCGCGCTCTGTTTGACGCAAAAATCGGCGAGTATAACCAGCATTACATTGTCATGCTCCAGCTCTGTGACTTTCTACAAATCGCGACTACAACGTTCGATGAATCGTGCAGTCGTGGTTTTATCGTGCTTTCTGTATTGATAATAGAGATAGATAGAGAGAGAGAGAGAGAGAATAGGAAAAGTGTAAGTTTCCTCGTAGACAAGGTGCGTTATTATACTCGCGCGTGTTATAGCAAAATGCACACGCGCATCGTTGGAGAAGGAACTTTTTCCCGCGATAAATCCATATTTCAAACAGAGTACATTTATTTACTCGAGTCTAGACTGCAGTTTGGTTTATGATCCACGTTTGTAGATAGGGAAATTGCAAGACCTCCGCACTTTCGGTATTTGATATATCTCAACGTCTATTTACGTTCGCTCCGTGTTCCCGAAAGCATTCGAAAATTAGACATTTTTTTTCCTTTTGCCTCTCGCATACGTCGAACTCGGAGTGGATTTTTCAACGGCATATCAATTACACTTGACGTGCACGAATAATTATCGCGGTCTCTGCCTTGTGCAAACTAAATAAAAAATACTTCGGTTCTCCTCGCGTTTCCAATTTTCCAAATTACAATGATCCCCTGAACTTTCGAATCGCGAGCTCGACAATTAACATTCTCCTTAGCGACGACAAAAAAGTAAACAGCCAACGCTACCGAACTCGATACCCTCGCGCGCGCGCGCGCGCGAGATAAAAAAAACTCCCGGATCCGCGTATAGAAAAGTGTCCGATATAAATATATATATATATATATACGCGTATATAGTCACACATAATGAGGAGAGTCGCGACAGTCTCGAATATCTCGGGGAGTTTCGCCTTACGCACACGAGAAAAAGAGACAAGTGCGATCGTCGTCTTCCGGACTGGAAAGTGCAGGCGATGCGACACACTTCCCTAAATTTCGACGATGCGTGAGATGCCCCACGGCTGTGTCTCGGGATTCTCCTGTTACGAACTCGTATCTTATGTACACGTTGGACGGGCTGTTTTTTTTAAAATTTTTTTTTACGAGGTTCGATTTTCGATGAATTACTTTTGCGGTTACTCCGATGGTAACGACACACACACACACACACACACACTTTTAGTTAAAACTCGACGTATTCGCATGACCTACTCTCTTGCAACAGTAATTAACGATCGAGCTCTAAGGACTGTGTGGAGCATTTAAATTTTTAACCAAAAGTATTAGCTTAGAACATTTTCGTGCAATAAGTACATAGGCAGAAAATGTTCTCACAGAGAAAATGAAAATTTCTCTCGGGAGAATGAACGCGTGTACACGCGGTGTACAGTGGAGAGTAACTTTTGTCTACGATTTATCCAGCATCGACGATATGTAAAGTTCGCGTTGCGTTTGAAATATAATTTCCCGCTCTACTTGAAATTTTCCTCGATATAATCGGCTTTACCGTGGCCAGTGAGCGACTAGCGGCAGAGGCTGCAAATAGGCAGAGATTTGAAAAAATGTTAAGAGTTTATTAGCCTAACCCATTAAATTTCTCCGCGGCGCATCGAATTATGCGAGATGAGAACGCCGGACATAGAAAGCGTCGCTACGCGTACGTTTAGCGTTTTTCTTTTTATTTTTACGCGCCTCTCTAAGCCTTCGCAAAAATCATCTCGTTCTCGTTTACGAGTATATATAAATACACATATATAGGATTTGGCCAATAATTTTATATACCGAGTATATGTACAAGCGTTACAAACCGTACAGCGTTTTTATTATCAAGAAAGTCTTGGATTTTCGAAGTTGAGAGAATTTGCGCGTATGCTCGAGTAGAAAGTTATATCTACACTCGTTAAAAGAGATTTTACGAAACTAACTTTGAAGATTTTTTGAAAATCCGAAAGCTACGAGTTGCCATACGCACGTTTGGCAGATGTATATGTTTCTATACGTATGGAGATGAGCATTTAATGATCGACTAACATTTTCAGTATATGAACTGATATTCATGTATTAACAAGCATTATTGTCAATAATTTCATGTACACACGGTAACCATAACGCATTTACAAAATCATATGTATCATTCGAGTTAATGTCGTTTCGAAGTTTCGTATAATCGTTTAAAAATGATTGCATTCAGTAGTTTCCTCATGATTAATTCGACGCACAGAAATTCAATGATTTGAAATGCCAGCTGTGATCGGATAGAAAAACAAAATCGAAGTATCTCTCGCGTGAATTTTCTCTAATGGGAAGCACCCAGTCGAGTCAGACTTTCTAACTCACATCGGCATTTCACATCGATATTCGCGAAAAAAAGAGCAAGTCTACGATCTTTCACCGATACAACCGCGCGATGTACCATCTCGTCTATAAATGCATAGGCAAATTAGCTTTGAAAAGTAAACTTGCTCTTTAGATCTGAGAAAAAATATGCTTAACCGTTAACGCAGTATACTGATTTGATCGTTTGCTCCACAGTATACCCACAAAAACAACAATACGCCTACGCGGGCTACCCAGCGCCAGCGGCTTATCCAGGACCCTACTATCATGGATCGCAGGGCTACGGACCCTACAACTACTGAGCCGTCTCCGTTCGAGGAGTTTAGGCGGCCCTTCGACATCGGCATCAGCAGCAGCATCTCAAACGGAGCGGAGCCGAGTTAAGAGTATACCTCAGCTCTTTTCACTCGGTAGTGATAACGAAGTATATAGTGCAGCGCCGCCGCTCGATAAGGATTATTATTGCTGCGCGGATCGAGTGCACTGTGAAACTTTTTGTATTTTTAACGATCATTTTTATAATTAGAGGCGATCGCTCGCACTGATGCGTGTCGTTACGCGCGATTTGATCGATGCGATCGATCGTCTGTGACTGTGTAAGATGTACATATCGATTCTGCTCGATGTCCGCTTCTTACGAGATACATATATTCTAATATGTATATCCGAATGTGTACGACTTGGATAAAAAAAGAGAAACAATATTATCAATGAAACTTTGCTGAATAACGTTTGGGAAAAGAATAAGAAATGAAAATGAAACAAAAAATGAACGAAGCACTAATGTCGTATATCGAGGATCGTCGACTGCTGTATGAATTAGCGTCCTTTTATATAGAGATTTGGAAATCAAATGTGCTCTAGTGTATGAAGAATGGGAACTGTCTTTAAGGACAACTTACGCACGAGACTTACGAAGGAGAAGAGAAATGTTTGTTAGTTATTATATATTGAACATTTTTGAGTTGAAGTAACTTTTTTTTATTTTTTACTACTACTGCAAGAACCGCGCCAAAACACCATTTTTGTACTTACTCTAGCAAGCTCTAATTACACATACGTCATAATGTAGTGCAATAAATGAAAGAAAAATGTCTTCACTAGTGTCGAGGAACACAATGCCTGAATCAATGCGCAATTGTATAATAAAGAGATTAAACGAATCATTTGTTGCTTGCATCGCGGAATCTCATTAAAAGAAAAAAAGATAAAGTGGCGATAACAAGGGAAAATCCGTTCGTTTTATGTAATATCATGACTTTTGCATAGCTCGAATGTGATTCGCCTCTTCCTTGGCAAAACTTCAATCCACATTTATACATACAATTCATATGTTTGTAGAAACGATGAACATATTTTTTTAAATAGATCATATCGATATAAAAAATCATAGAAACGTCAAGCGTCTGTTGGACGTTACTCGCATTCATGAAGGCGAACATCAAAACAGTACTCTTTATTCATTAATTTATATTTCATGATAACAAATAATACTTATAAGTCTAGAAGAAAAACATAATCGCGGTTTCGTCGTGCTATTGTCAACGCAAGGTTATGAGATTGTAGCGCCTTGCTAACTACGAATCACTGAAAAATGTTTGTTTGTTTTCGTATTTTGTTTAAAATAAGATCTGTATTCCCGTTTGAATTTGTCACTAGACAAGTAAATTGAATATATTTTTGATATAAATTAAAGATGTCAACGGCGTTACCGCGCCTTTCATTATATATGTTTTTTAACCGCCAGTTCGTGGCTTCGTGACTTCGAAAGAAATTACGCAGTCCCTTGGAAGTTCTGAGGAAAAAGAAAGAGATAACAAAGTTAGCGATAACTTCGTGGCTCTTTTTTGTTGCGAATGCATTTACGCATTTATACTTGTGGAATGGCGTAAAATAGAGTTCATTATTTGAATTCGATGTATTGTACTTATGTAGAAACGCTATATTTACTTGTTTCGTTCGTTTCTTTATTATCGTAATATAAATAAAATTGCGTCATAGTTTTCGCCGTCTCCATTTTCGTCTGTTTAGAAATTTAATGAATTAAAATTTTTTAAATAAATATATATATATATACGTATATAATTAATTGAGCGTTTAATTCTTTGTCCTCCCGTACACATCGAACTTTATTTTTGTAGAGATCAATAAAGTTTGAGGTAAGAAGATGAAAAGATTGAGCGCGTAAGACGCTATGGGTTTACTATGGGTTTTTAATGAAAAAGTTAAGTATTGGAAAGTTCGAGAATAAAGTCACGCATAAAAGAAAGGATAAAAAAGTTAATAGCAATCCATCTCGTATAATGTAACTTGTAATCTAACTACGTATAAAAGTTAAAACAAATCGATAGAACGGTGGCACGCAAACTCCATGTGGGATTAGATAAAGAGAAAGTTGTGTATAATACATAAGCACAATCTAAAATTCATTTTCGGACCTTTATCGAGACTAGGAAAATAGACATTTAAATTATATTTAAATCGAAAAAAGAAGAAAAAATATTGCTAATCCATTTACACGTTCGACTAAGAAATGATTTAATAGTAATCGTTAGTTTCAATAAACTTTCTCGACAATAATTAATCCTAAAAACGTGCCGTATCATTTCGATCTAATAAAGCAAACCCGTAGAGCCTTTCTTTACTTGCGTTGATACATTAAAATTCAAATACCTCGCCCTCTCCCGCTTCCCAGTTTCTGCCAGTTCCAACAGCAATCAGCTGACTGTGCGCGCTCCTGTCTACCCCCACTCAAGTTAATCCAATAAGTCGCGAAAAAGGATAGGTCGAGAGTGCATACAAGTATATATATATATATATATATATGTATACATAACTAACGATGGCAAATTCATTTAAGTTCTCTCTCATCGCTACCCTCGCATACCGTATCCTATTTGTCAATCGAGGAGCATTAGTACATTAGTACATGGTCTTACAGACCCTCTTATCGTGAGCGTAAAATAGAATAGAATGAGAAAGGAATGTCGACAGGCTGAGGGAATCGATACTTTATACAGCGAGTCGAGTAAAAAAAATACTATTCTCCTGCGGCCGTCGAAGCGAGAGAGAATACTCGTCGGCGGCGGTGGCGACAGTCGACACTCATCGCTTAACGTCCGTACGCGGAGGTGTGTGTACCATTACGCGCTACTGCATTCGGTCGTTCCGAGCCGCGGGATTACTTGCGGCTGTGGATTCACGCTATTGCACTTGTCAGCGACTGACGGGTAAAATGTTGCTAACGTCTTGCTCGAGTCTACGAAGAAACACGGCGATTTTCTTGCTGCCGATACTCGCGGCTTGCTGTTCCTCGGCTCAGCTGCACCAGCAGAGTGTCGTCCCATTTAGGAAGGTTAAGGTAAACAGCTTTCACTTTTTAATTGCCGATTTTTTATCGCTTACGAAGATTCACTTTGAGGTTATAGTAATCGAATCTGCAGCGTGTGTCCGGGAATACACGAAATATCTCTAACATATTGTATCTCATTGATACGCGATAAGGAAATTTATTAAATACCTTATCGTTTAAGTTTAACTTGTCCTTTTAAATATATCATCTGTTTTTAAATGCCTTGAATATCAAAACATAGCATTCGCGAGTTTTTTAATTATATCATTTTTACAATGAACTATCTTATATTAGACCCGAAAGTCTAGATATGACGTATACGTTTTATCGACGCGTTTATAAGTATGAAATCATCTGGTGGTAGTAAAATTAATAATCATTTATTTTGACCTTGAGAATTAATTGCTCCGTAAGTTATGTACTATTAGTTCTTTTAATTTGCTGTGTAATAAAATTTGATTCAAACGCTTTTAATATTTTGCGCATCTGCTTATCACGTTTGATAAGCGAAAAATTACTTACAACTCATGCAGTTGTAAACACATTTTTACTTACCGTAAAAATAAACTAAAAACGCGATTTCATTTTAATTGACTTATATTTCGTCATAAGTTAAATTAATTTAATTAAATTAAATGCATTGGTGTAAGAAAAATTTAACTTTTATACATAAAAATATTTTTCAGTTTCTGCATAGACCAACATTCTTGAATCAAGCTCAACTGAATACTTTAGCAAGCCTTACTAACTTAAATCATATGAATGAAGTTTTGGATAACATATGTATTTCTAGAGTTGTTGGAACACCTGGACACAAACAAGTTCAAAGGGTAAAATGTTATGATAATATTTGAATATTAAAAATTATTCAAAATAGCAGAATATTATATATTTCAATTAATCTGTTTTCTTAGTACATCAAGTCTAGCTTGAAAAATTTAGGCTGGACTGTTGAGTCTGATGCATTTGAAGATTATACTCCAATCTTCGGTAGAATCAAATTTGAAAATATCATTGCCAAATGGAATCCTGATGCTAAGCGATATTTGACCTTAGCTTGTCATTATGATTCAAAGTATGAAAGCAAATATGAATTTATTGGTGCTACTGATAGTGCAGTACCGTGTATGCAGCTTATTAACATGGCTAAAGTTATGGAGAAGCAATTGAAGTCAATTAAAAATGTAGGTTCTCATGTGGTATTACAATTTTTATTATAATCTTCGATAAAAATAATTCAATTGTAAACTTTGTTTTTTCCAGAATGATCTCACTCTTATGTTATTGTTCTTTGATGGAGAAGAAGCTTTTAAACAGTGGGGTCCAAAGGATTCTATTTATGGTGCAAGACATTTAGCAACTAAATGGCATCTTAATAATCATTATACGTATGGGACTGAGAGCGGCATATCTGACTTAGATAAAATTGTAACTAAATATTATTTAAAATAATTCTCAATTTTATCAAATCATAAATAAAATTATTAATCGCCTATTATTACTGATTTGCAGGATCTTTTAGTACTTTTGGATTTGATTGGTGCTCCAAATCCAACATTTTATAATTATTTTAGGGAAACATCCAAATGGTATTCACTATTGTCAAAAGCTGAAAGTGCTTTGGCAAATATGAAAGAATTTGAAAATTATTCTTACGGAAGACCTGAACGAAACTATTTTCAAGAGTATACAATCTCTGCAGGAATACAAGATGATCACCTTCCATTTTTAGAAAAAAGTAGGCCAACCATTTACAATAAAGGATACAGTAATTTTAGAAAACTATTCAATAACAAAGTTTACGAATGTTTGAAATTATTTTAATACTATTTTTTTTTCAGATGTTCCAATCTTGCATTTGATACCACATCCATTTCCAGACTTCTGGCATACTCAAGGAGACAATAGAGATGCCGTGGACCTAACAACAACTGAAAACCTGAATAAAGTTTTGAGGGTATTTGTAGCTTCATACTTAAATATGCAGGTGTAAGTTTATTAATTAACTCATTTTTGCCAATTGATGGTATCAATTTGTTTGATAGTTTTGTTTCAATCTGAAAATCATACGTATTCAATATAACGTTCAAAAGAATCTCATTTACAAAGTTACTGGAAATAATAATCTCATGTTTAGCGTTACTAGAAATAGGAATTTTGCATTTAATTAATTTTTTTGAAAAATCAAATCCATCATTCAAGTTGATTCTTTAATTGTGTATATTACGTGTATTTTTATACACAATAATGGGTTTAATGCATAAAATTTGGGAAAATATGATGTCTAAACACAGCCAATCTTTGTTCGATACACAAACAGCCAAGATGATAGTGTGCAATCCAAAGAACACTCGGAGCTTTAAGAAATGTTCGATATTAGCGCGTACCAGTATTTTTAAAAATATTGCCAAGGAGGATAATGTAAATAGTGAAGAGACTGAAAGCCAAGCGTGATAATATACGTATATAATTTTATTTACAACTGTATTTTTTAAAAATAAACAGTTGATTGAATATAATATATGGCCAATTTTTTTTAATTTAATGTAGTCATTTGAACTTATTTATATTATAATTTATTTCTTTGATATCTAAATTGATATTTAGAAACATAATATCACGAATGGAAGATGATGTCTCTTCACTAAAATATTGCAATGCTCGGTATCGTAGAGAACGAATGCGCACCAATTTCTTTACACGATGTACATTGCATGTATATTTATGAAAACGTACGAGAACAGAGAATATTTTGTTATAACTAGCTACGGATCCGTGATCCCATCCTTTCACGCTACCGTGAGCGTGATTTCCTGCCACGTGATAAGGATAGATAAAAGATGTTTCGAAATTTACCTACTCAGTCCTGCTTGCACGTTTATATATGTATATATTATAATATATATATCTCTCCGTAGCCCGTAACATAGATTGTATAGCGGAATATATTTAGCGCGCCACTTATATTTCTCTTCCCAATATTACGCGTAGGCTTCGAGGAATGCATACGAGTATGTATATAAATGAATTTAAGATTGCGTACTGTGTCTCAGAGATGGTTGGTAGAGAGAAATAAAAATGCAAGAAGGATAGACAGAAAAGCGACAAGAGAAAGTAACAGCAAAATCGGCATCGCAGATGAATAGGTATTGGCAACAATGGAGCGAGGTCATTGTTCGTTTGGCGCTCCCATCACCTGTAGAGGGTAGAGTTCCTGCCGTGAATTTGACTTACTTCTAGACGCCATATTGGTACACTTCTAACCAACTCTCTACATATGAACATTTCGGTTTATCGAATAACAGACATATTAATACGACGATCATAATTTTGTAAAATGCTTTTTTACGCTTCGAACCATTGTTAAATATATTTTTTAATATAAATAAAAGAACAGTTACCGTTATAGTCATGTACACTAAGAGAAAAACAAATTATATATTCTACTAGTCAGACTGGATCCGTTACATTTACAATTTTAATTTTGTTAAACGATGCCTAAAATGATTATTATATTAGATATTTCTACACCCAAAAGTATTATTTAGAGCAATATGTATATCCGATTGTTATCGTCAAATGCACGGGCTATGAACATTTGATTTTACAATAAAATTGCACCTTAAACGAAAACTCTTCATTTGTTCGAATCCACATGTTAAAATGAGACATGATAAAAAAAGACTCGTGGTTCTAAAAATAAATTTCCATTGGAAATTCGTAGCGAAGGATTTTAGTCGACGAGTGCATTGAAATTTCGCGCCGTTGACGAGCTTGACTTACTCTGGCTAGAGGAACTCTAGCCACTTAGCCGGTCTCGCGGAAAGAACCGAGATTGCCCGAACAGAGTCAACCGAGAAACAGACACTGGGTGAAAGAGAGAGAAAGACGAGGCGCGTCGTTAAGCCGCATCCACATTCGCTACCTGTTCTCGCATCGGTTACCTAAGCTTCACTCGGTAAGTAAACCGTCTAACTCAAGGAAAACTTAGCGAAGGAGGTTAATAACTCGCTACGATCAAGAAAAACAGCGTCGATTCCCGAAAATCGACGTTATTTCCACTTGCATCGACTGGCAGAATAAAAGCGATAGTAGCACTATTCGAAGTGCAGCCTAAACGCACGCCGAGCTGGCTCCCCCACTCTTCGCTCTCCGTTTATCCAGTCGTCGTCGGCATCGAGTGTACGTTCGTTCTCGGTAGAGCAGCGCAGTCGCGCCGCCGCGAGCGTGTGTGTAAAGACGAGAGCGAGTCCGAGTGTAGTCGCGTCGCCGCGGCCCGTGTGTTCAACCCTCTCGCTCCGTGCACTCTCTCCCCCTTGTAAAAAAAAGTGTGCTGCTAAGCGCGAGTGCTGTACATATATACCGATCCGAGGGCAATATCGTCGTGGTCGATGTATATCTAGTGCATGAACGCGATCATCTAGTGCTGCACGTCTGCGGAGAGAGAGAAAGAGAGCCTCTCCCTCGGACGGCGCGGAGTGTGTGTGTTGGTACATAGTCGAGGGCCGGAAACAGACGCCGGACCGAGCGGACTGCGGAACGAGCCGGCGCGCCCCTCGTCGAGTTCGGCAGCCTCCTCTTCTCGACAAACCGCCTACCCGGTACGGAGGATGTCCTGCGTCAGGATTGTCTAGTGTGAGTGCGCCTCTTTTTATTCCTTCTACGGGCAATTTTCGTCTTTGCGATCAACGTCTTGTATTTCGGGAGCTCGACTGGACGCGCGCGCGCGCGCGCGCTCTCGTAAACTGATGCGGTTTTCTCTCTCGGTTGGACGGAGAGAAGGGTATTAAGTGAGTGCTCTCCACAGTGCGAGAGGAGGAAAAACAGATGTGAAGTCTCTGGGTGTGTTGGGTGTGCGCTCGAGCATCTATGGCTCTTTTTTAAGAGTGCGTGCACTTACGTAGAACCGTATCGTCACCGAATTTTACGTTGACAATTCGAAACAGTATATTTTTTGCTGGGGAGAGACGATCTACCTGTGGTAGTGGCAACTTTAGGGGTGGCGGACTGCTTGTTTTCAAAGCGTCAAAGGAGGAAAGGAGGGATGGGGGGATGCGGCAATGGGGCGATGGGGGGGGGGGGGACAACGTGCTGTGTGTTTGCGCTTGGGAACGCAAACTACCTGCACTACCGCACTGTGAAAGTTCTTGTATCTCGATGCGCTGGAGTAAATTTCGTCTTTCTTAATGAGTCGCGCACCGTTCGTTGAAAGTTTGCGTAGGCTAGGAAAGTGCCCAACAAGTGTTTGCGGCTGATTTTGAGGTTATATTTGTTCGCGATTGTTTTGGAAGCGTACTCGCTGTGTTGGCAGTTTTTCTTTTTATAAGTTTGACTTCGGTGTTTATTAATGCCGAAATGCGTCCGGACTTTTATGACTGCGGCTTGAAAAAGTGAACGGAGTAAAAGTAAATACTTAAATTTTTAACGAGATTCTGTTTGTAAACAACGTCTCCAAGTCGTTAAGTCCAATGGAATTTTAATGGAGTGTGTTTTATACTCCATTTATTTTCATTCGACGTTATTTTGAAGTTACATCGGCCGCAAGATATGCGAATACGGTTAACTTACAATTGCTGCGTTTTTGCTTTTGTTCGTTTGTTTGCTTGTTTGAATTGTCAGTGAGGCTGTAAAGGATAATCGATTTTGCTGAAAGCTCCGAACGAATCTGGAAGTAAAATCATAAAACACGTGCTTAGCGCGACAAGGTCAGCTGCGATACCAATTCTAAATATAAAACTCTAAAAAAGTCAAAATAAAAATCTCGATAAGATGTATACAGCATTGGAACTCTCTGTTTCCAGAATATTTGTAATCTATTGTGTATATATTTGTATACTTGTCATTCGTGCACATAAATAATGCTCGAAGTTTTATTTCTCTTTGTGTTACGTTAAATATAGCAACGATTTGCTCTTGCCTTACGTACTTTTGGAAAACTTATCAATATTATTCTTGGCTTTATTTTACATTATGACGCGCTGCGATGCCTACAGCTACACAAGAGAAATTTTACGAGTAAAGCTGAAACATCGGCAGCCGCCTCCCCCCTAGCGCGAAGTCTTTCGCCAATTATTCTTAAAATTCAGTTTCGGTCCAGATGGACCGTGCGGAGGGTTAGCCTTGTTATACCTGCGCCTCGGCGATCGGCCTAATATCAGGTATAAGGAAGAATCGCCGTCAACTAGGATCTAAATATTTTACGACCTCTTAGACCCGGTCACTTCCTAAGTTAGCCTCTCGAATAGTGCATCTTTCGGCAAAAATCAAGCCGTTTTCTTTTGGAAACATTCTCCACTTGTTTCGCCCTACGCTGGTATTTTTATCGCTCAGTTAGAGAGCATTGTTTATGAGCATCCTTTCCTCTCCTCCCGTCGTCTGCAGTATCCTTCGGTTCTGCATTTTCGAGAGAATCCCCGCTCTTCAGTTACAACTTTGTTGGGCTATTTTCTGTTATTCTCTTCTCGCGCCAGATGTATAACGGGCTATTTTTGTAGATAAAGTATGCGCGTGTGTACGTAAGTATGTGCAGAGGGAGAAAGAGAAAAGTCTCGCCTGGACCCTTTCAGTATTTATCGGAGAGTGATGGTTCAATCGGTGATTTCTTCAAGATTAGCTGAGATTACTCTTGTAGCAAGTTGTATTTGCGGAGTCGCTGTGTTTTCCGATACATATCCGGTTTTTCTTTTCGCATATACATTACCTTACGTTGTAGCAATTCAAGTGAATGCATTTTGCATTTTGCATTCACTTGAATTGCGATCTTTCTAAGAGATATATTAAAATTCGATTTTTATTTTTAATACGCGAACGACTTTGAAAACAAATCAACTGGCTCTCGAGAACAACAATGAGCCAACTAAATGTATACAGCTGGTGCACAAAGCGAATTCGTTATTATTTCGTTAATTCACGTTGTGAAATGACCGGCACACTTTCGCGGTGCGTTCGAAAGACTCTCGAGACAAATGCCCACTCGTGCACGAGGCTTTATAATAAAAGAAGGAAAAAAAGAAAATGAACTGAGGTCACGGCAATAAAATCAGTGTCCATTAAGTTATAACAAATTCGTACGTCGCGCAATGGTAGCGGCGAAGATGATCCCTAAAGTTTGTCAAGCGTGTACAAAGCTCTTCCGATATTATTCAACGTTGAAATTGATGTAGAGTCACGGCGTCGTGTACATATACTTTTGTTCTCTCGTTTCTTTCGTCTCGTCGACGGCGCACGTTTGCGCCTCTTTCTCCTTTCTCTTTATAGCGTGTCCTTCATTTTCTCTCTAGGTTCTTTAACCTTTCTTTTTACGCTCATTCACCCGCCGACGACTTTTTTCCTCGCTGTCTCTCTTTCTGTCCGTCGTAAACCTTTTTTTTCGTTTTTATAGAGTACCAAGTTATCGTAGTCGTATACGATTCAAAGTTGTTAAAATACGAAGCTGTTATATTTTGTAATAGAGAAAATGAAATTTATTTTGAAAAATTGCAATTGCAGTTTCGCCGTGACGGTCTGCAAAGCTGAAAGGAGCAGAGAAGCGGTGCTATTACGCGTCGAGCTCAGTGCGAATTACAAAAGTGGCTCTGCATCGGGAAGAAGCAGAAGCAGAAGTAGCCGTAGGAGAAGAAGAAGAAGCAGCAACATCAGCAGTATCAGCCGAGTCGTCTCAAAATTGAAATAGAGCGAATAAGACAGTGTCAGTCAGGATGCTCAAGTTCATAAGAGGCAAGGGTCAGCAGCCCACGGCCGAACGGCAGAAGCTGCAAAAAGACCTATTCGCCTTCCGCAAGGTGAGTAACACTTGCATTCCTCTTCTCATCTCTTATGTATACCGTATACTCTCTCTCTCTCGTGCTTCTTCGTTCAACTCACGGGTCTTCTTGGGTGGCTTTTTCGAGTCTCTTCTAGATAATACTTGGTCGTGTGCAGCGTAGTTCTCTCGTTGCCCGAGATATCAACACTTATTATCTATTGGCTATAAGGTATAAAGAAACGATCGAACATTTTCAATAGAAAATATATCCGATTACGCAATAATCGTAGATTACAGAGCAATTCAAACGATACCGATTCTTCCTCTTCTCAACAAGTTCAATGCAGCTCGTTTTTCTTCGATATTCCTGACAGATGGAAAATTCATAAAATTATATCGAAGTTGGCTTGTTGTAACCTAATCGAAGCCGCACACTGCCTCGTGAAATATTAGCGACGAGTTTCCAGCGTAAATTAACTGGTTCAGAGCGCCTTCGATGGGGCGCTGAACTAGTCTCCTTACATCATAATTGCTCGACTCTCAACTGTGCATGCAAAGAGAGACGGCGTAATACTCTGTCTAACAACTCTCCTGTGCCCCCCCCCCTCTCTCTCTCTGTCTCTCTCTCTCTCTTCTCTTCCTATTTTCCACCGAGGACAGCGTAATATCCCGCAGCGCGTGTCGTAAAAAGCGCGTCCATCTCTCTCGTCGCATGCATGTACGTGCAAACTCTTTCATTCGACTTTCTCACGCTCACTGTGTATTAATTCGCACTTTTACACACGTAGCCAAAGTCTGAAAGGAGGATGAAAATCCGCGAGCGCGGGTGCCGCCAACGCCGAGTTTTCCTTTCTCCTCGAAAAACCGCCGGCGATGCTAGTCTGTACACACGAGCCATTGCTGTTGCTGCTATAGCTGTATATATATGTATATGTATATATCTATATACATATATATATAATACGAGCGGCAGAGCACGCGCCGAGGAATTCCGTTTTATATGCGCGCGCGAGTGAGCTGACGTTCGTTCTACAGCCGGTTGCGAGCAAGCAAGCTGTGTACCGTTCGTTATCGCTGCTGCTGCTGCTGCTGCCGCTGCTGCTGCTGGCCAGTCAACGAACGTTGTGAAATTTCGAAATTTTCCTGCATTTTTTCTGCCGGTTTTTCTTCTTTTCTTACATACGGGCTTTTCCGTTTTCGGGAAGCTGTGGTTTTTCCAGACTTATACACTTTTTAAGGGATCGCGTCGCTTTCATCGAAAAATTCAATTCGTCGAACACCTAATGAGGGACTAGAGCCACTCTAATGGTTACCATCTTGGTATAATGCGTTTTTTAAACATTGACTCGTGATTTCGAATTAGAAACAGCCACAAAATTCTAGAATGTACATTGCGAATGCCTTAAATTATTCCGAAGAACGTATAGTCTGAAAGTGATTAGCAGCGCTTAAGAATCAATGGTTCAATTACTATAGCTGTAATAATAAGCTTATTCGCATGAAAGGTTAACGTAAATTCATTGGTAATCTAGCACAGCATATCCTTGCATTTGTCTATCGCATCGAAAGAATCGAGTTGAAGAATAAATATTTCAGGCATCTTACGTCTGACGAAATACTTTATATTAGCATTCCAATTCGAGGAGGAGCGGCAACAATTGCACCAGTGCAAACTTTCTCACAAATCATCGAATCTAAAACTAGCTATATGTACGTATCGCGTGTGTATCGAAGATACTCGATTAGATTACATCGGATGATTAATTCGCCCGTGTAGACGCACACAAACAACGCATATAGAACACGAGGGAGAAACGACCACGCCTCGGATTATGGATACCGCCTACCACTAGAACAGGCACGAAATTATCGAAATTCACCGCGATCAAACGCGTACACGCAAGGAGAGAGATGGTATAAAGTATGCCTTCTGGTAAACTTCGCTGCGTGTAATTTCATAATGACGAGATACGAAGAGGAGGATTTCGAAACGCGATGAGTTATATTGGTTTTTTTTCGAAAGGTGCAAAAATTGAGGTACAATGGGATCAGTTTTGTATCGGTAAGGATGCGCCGGACACGCGACGAAGAAATTATATATAATGACGATAGCGTCTTTGTTGGGATGTGTGTAGAAAAATGACCATGCACAATCGATATTTTTATATCACTTAGTAACTTGTCTGACTCAATTTCACATAAATAGACACATTTGGTATATATAAAAATTCCTAAGCTATCCGTAAAGTATTAATATATTCATGAACCATACACTCTTATGCTCATTATCTTATGCGTATGTATAAAAACTTTACTTTTGGCCTCTTTTTCTATTTTCCCTCGATAGTTTTCAACTGTATAGAGCTTCTTTGCTCTCGTATACCAAGGTTTGTTCCAATTCGCGATGCTTCGTTTACTTTTTGTTTCGACTAATTTGTATTCTTTCGAGGTAAATATACATTGCACTCGATTTATTTCACTTGATTATTCAAATAATCGATTTGAAAAATACAAGCGCCGAAATAATAATTAAAACGATCGAAGCAAATCGAAAGCGTAAAAAAAGCGCTCTACGAATCAATGGCAAGTTATGTTTCCATTATCGTTAGGTGTATACGATTCGATAACGAAGCAAAGTTCACGATAAGACCAGCGCGTCGTACATATTTAATTGAAATAAAGTAAGTAGCTTCGCTACCATTCCTCCTCCTCTACTTGCTTATTAGAAAAAGTAACGAGTTCAAAAACAATGAATCCAGAAGAATAACGAAGTCAAGGTACATAAGGGTTTATATCGATCAGGTCGCACGCCATGCGCACATATATACCTGTATAGAGTCTTCGTTGTAGGCATTTATCCGGGGCGCGTTATCGCTTACTTGCAGCCAAAAGACAAATATTTATCGATCGCGTGTGTAAACAGACGGTAGTCGGGACGGTATATACAGCACTGTTGGGATTGGAAGTTCAGCTGTATTTTTTTTAAACGTTATCTGGGTGGCGTTGCCGTGTAAGCGTGCATACACAGTCGAGGCTAATTATGTTGTGTAATTTGAGCAATGTGCCGGGTTCTTTTTTTCCTTTTCGAGAATGATTTCCGGTTATCGATTCGGTCATTCATTTTTTTCGTTCGCGAGGGGTGTTAAGTCAATTTTCTACGGATTGTTTAGCCGTCGAATTTATAGCTTGTATTTGTAGCGTGCAGTTTTCCCGACACATCGATTCAACGAGTAAAAGAAAAAAGAAAAAAGAAAAAAGAAAAAGGAAAAAAGAAAAAAGAAAAAGGAAAAAAGAAAAAAAATAGCGTTCTCAACGAGGCCGTTGCGGTAAGGAAATGTAGGCCGATGACACTTTGACGTCGTTTTCGTCCATTGCGTGAATGACTCGCATACATACTATATATACACACACCTACATAGCCATCGCGAGAATTACCGTAAACACTCGTTGTAAGCTTTGTCGGGACTCTCCGGGACTGCAGCTATCATTGTAATTGCGCGCATCGTTAGAATCTCTGCTCGGGGTTTCTCCTACAGAAACTCGTACGAAAGAATCTTTGAGATCGCTAAATTATATATACATATGTACAGCTCTGCAGACCTTTCAAGCTACTTAATTTCAATGCCATTTTTAAAGCTCCTTTGAAATTGCCTCTACTTTTTAAAGAGCCAGAAAAGGCGAGGATAAAACTTTACCTCGAATTATCGTAAGATGCCTCGGAAAAAGCGCGTTGAAACATTAAATAAGCATTAAAAATTCTGAAGCCACTTGGCAACTCGTCCACGTCGGTTAAATTTTCACTCTTGCTCTTGGTAGAAAGGAAGAGAGGAGGAGAAAATGACATTCGTCATGCTCTCCTCGCCCTGAAGCGAGACCACAACCTACCTCCTACTCCTACGGTCACTTCGTCGTCGTCATCGTTTCTCGCGTGACCACTATACGGGTGAGTCTGCCTCTATATCCTTATAGCTATATACTCTCTGTGCGACTACCAGCGATTCTATCTATAAAGTTCTCTCCTACGGTTGGAATTGCGTTTGCCGCGGAAGTCGACGTCGCCGTCGACGCTCGTGCTTCGTATAATAAATAAATTCAAATCTTTCTTTCTCTCTTTCTGGCTCTTGCTGAGGCTTAGAAAATCGCAAAACATCTCTCTATCTCCCTCTCTTGGTCTTTCCGAGTTCTACGTCTTCTGGATTCTGGAAATGGATTTTTTTATTTGCTCGACTTTTATTTTCTTTTCGGATGTCCTGTGCGTGGCGATGGCGCAGCGGAATAAAGTGTAATTTAGGGGCAAAAAGCCTTGCATAAAATACGTGTAAAATATATTACACTGTGCGTTCCAAGCTTTATAGTTCCCACAAAGAAAAAGAGAGAAATTAACTTTGTGATTATACTAAGAAATTATTATTATTGCATAAAAACGTTATACTGCTTTGACTCGCTATGCTTATAAGTCAGTGATAAAACAGTTATAGAATCCTGTTAGAAACCAGTTGCCGAAACCCGATTGGTTGAGACTGTATATCAACTTTTAAAAAGAATAAGAGGAAACTTGTTTGAGATTTTTCTGCTTCCGAAGATCATCGACTCTGGCGCGGACAATTTTTCAAAATTCCTTGTACGTAAAACCATTGGAGTAACGGAAAAATCACTTGCAAATTAAGCCTATATACCGTGTCATTCATTAGCACACGACTTGATGGTCAAAGAATTTCGTATAATTATACCTCGTAGTCTTTCGTCGTTCTCTCATTAACTACATACAATTACAAAGTATCATTATCCGTACTACGAAGAGAAACAATTATGTATACCTCATTATTCAAGTGGATATTTCTTGGTATTTTTCCCAAATAAGTAATTAAATAAAATACATCGAAATTCATAATCAATAACGCACGAATGTTAATAATTTTTAAAAAAATATTAACAATTCACCTACATTTTTCTCGATCCATTTCCGTCCTCCATCATTGTACTCCTTTCTCTAACACTCTATGTACACCTATACGAGTAACGTAGACTCGACTGACACATTAAGCTACGTCGAGCATAACGCGTTCAGTACAACACAGACACACATACGCACACAAAGCAACATGCATAAATACGCAGGGTGACATGTGTAAGGTTTCCACACGACGTCGATATAGGTGCACACGTAGCGCTACATTATTCTATTGAGAGACGGTGCAACTTTGCTTCGTCTGCGGCCATATGCACTTCAATACAACATTATATCGAGGCTATAGTGTGCAGACGATAATCGAAGATCGAACGGCACACGTATCAATGACGTGGGCGTGCGAAACCTTGCGGTAAAAGCTGTAGTATGAAAGTTTGAGCTATGGGGCGAATATTGACCTGTTGATTCCGCCCTTATGTATATAAATGGGGTGATGGAAGTTTCACTCAGCGACGTCGACAATGTATAACATCGGAGACGGTTTGTCGAAGACGTCTGGTGATTAACGATATATTGACGATGATTTACGAATCGTGAACCTTTTTTTTATTACAAAAACTCACGCTCGTATAGGACGAACGAAAAATACACTTTCCGTTCATCCTTTTCATTCCGAACTTCCGCTGTGGGTTCGTTACTATACGCTGCATACATGTGCATATACAAGGAAATTCCTATAGAAATAGTCATGTCATATCTGAACTACAGTGAGTCGTGCTACATGTGATGCGCATACGCGCGTTTATCTGCGTGGAAATGCGTATGTGAACGCCCGCTGACGTAGTAAACCGAACGAAACCGTATGTTATATTCCCCATACGTGTATATGCATGTAAGTAAATTCATTGTGTATTTCTTGTCCTTGTAATATACGATTATTGTTTTGCATCGTATATTTACCTTAATACCAATCGTATCGAACGATCGTGTACCTCTAATAGGCGTGGGTGTATTGCGGCGATTGGACTTTCGAACGGTCGTCGTGAAAAAACGCTATTGTTTAAGGTTTTATCGCGCTGTCTGGGATGTACGTCGCTGTATCAGATTATAAAACAAGTTATCTGCTGAAACGAGGATGAATGTTCGCAATGATGACATCATCGAGTTAGAGAGAGAGAGAGAGAGAGAGAGAGAGAGAGAGAAACTCTCTTCGCGGTTTGGAAATTCCATGGACATTACCACGTGTATTGTAATCTATTTATATCTTGGGTGACTATTTTATATCTTCTGTGTAAATATATATGCGTTCTGGTTGTTATCGCTAATGCGATGTAGATATTGGAGCAATACTACATTTAGCAGTATTGTTACATTTCAAATTTCTATATTACATAGCAATTACCTGCCTATTAATGTTCTCGCATTTGAGGAGCAAGAAAAATCGTTCTTACTCTAAAAGCAGTCTCAACGACCGAGTACGCGTATAATTTAGGCGATATAATTGCATCTTATACATATAGGAAAATTCTCACTGGCTATTGCGGCTGTGTATCTAAACGTACATACGCTCACATAATGTACACACAGACACATATATAGATAGAGTCGACGAGGTCAGCAGCTAGAGCCGGCGCGCGTACGCGTGTTCCATTCACCAAAAGGACGCTTATCCTAAACGTCGGCGCTGCTGTAGTATCTTACATGTGTGTGTGTGTGTGTGTGCATAGGTATAGGTATACGTATATGCGAACGAGGGGACGACGACACGAAGACGAAGCTTCTCTCTCGAGCGGGAAGTCGAGTGCTTCTTAGCTCGTCGCTGCCGCTTTTACGAGCCTTTTTTTTTCTTGCGCGACTTAGCTCTTTCTCGAGAACATTCTTTCACGAGGCTGTCGCCTGCGATTTTTCGGACGATGGGACATCCGCGCGTGTATGTTATATATAGCTTTACGATGACATAATTTTTATCGAGGAGCGTGATTCATCGGACGCGAAATTCGTAATGTAAGAGAAGCCGTAAATCGTACAGGTGTCGTGCACGCGTGAGGGCATACGTGTATTTTAAGTAACAGGTGTCCCACACGATCACGAAAAAATTTAGCTCCGATTATATTTTATATATATATTGCGCATTCTTTATGATAAAGCTCCTGCCCCTTTATCCAAAAATTTGTGATCAACCTAGAAAATTCTTTAATATGTCATTTTGTAATTATGAATGTTGAATTTTATCATTATGAGTATTTGTTTGATAACGCCTTAATATTTGTTTTTATACTCATTATCTATCTAAATCGCGTCCTCGATGTCTACACTTACAATGATACTAGTGGTTTAGTCCTGAAAGTGTTTTAAATATAAAAAAATATGTAGAAAATGTAAAGCACTTCGAAAAGTCGACTGCTAATATAAAATAGAATATAAAACTTACTTTACGCAAATAAGAATTTTGAATACATCTGCAGATGATACTTTGCATTCATAGATAGTTGAGATTCGTAGCTAGATTTGTTTATATATCTGTACAGTTATATATTTTCTTCGAATAGCGTCGATGTTTCTCAATGAATAATCGGCTCGTTCGAGTGTTTCTCTCAACTTTTATTGACTCGTATTTTACAATTCAAAGCCGAGTGCGCCGCCCCGATAATCATACCGAAACTCGACACCCGTATACAACCTTATACCGTCCGCTGAAGGAGCGTAGAAAACTTCATCCCGTGTATACCAAAAGATAAAGACGCACCTGATCTCTCTCTCTCTCTCTCTCTCTTTCGTCTTCGTTCGTCTATACATGTATATCTTAAAGTGTATAGCCTATAGCGCGCGCGAAGAAAGAAAAGAGACAAAGTCGTCGGAGCAACACAGCAGCCTCGGGTTTCAAAGTGCGCGAACCCCGTGCTACAGCAATGGTGCCCTTGGCCTCGGCTCTTTCTCTCTCATTCTCTCTTGCTTCGGCTCTTTTCTCGACGTCATTTTGTTGGACTCCGACTTTCGTGATATTTTCTACCTCTTTCGCATGGATAAAGAAGCGCTCGGACGATAGTTTCGTGCTTTTTGCATGCGGCCGCTCCTTTATATTTTTTAACCGCGAACGGTCACTCTAATTACGCTGCGATGAAAAATACAGGGCTTTTAACGCGAAGCGTTTAAGCTAATGTACAAATTCGTATAATTTTCTCAACGTCTAACGAGGAAAATAGAGGCGAAATTCAAACAAGCTTCAATTACTCAAATCCTATATATAACTGAGTTTACACGCGGAACACGTCGCATTGTTCTAGACCCAGAAAAAAAAGACTTCAAAAGATGCATCGACGTTGTATACGTATATTATATATATACCACTTTGGAAAATACGCTAGACACCGACATCGTCGAATACGCGACGAGCGTCGATGACTCATTGTACTACAACCAAAGAACGATATATCTATACGTACATCCGATGTCTATACACGCATACAGTACTTACTTTGCACGTTTATACGAGTGCCTATGTAAGCGTGTACAGATCGACGAGTGAGAGGGATCGAGTCAGGAACCTAACGGTGTATTTCTCGCGGGTGCGGTGTGCGCTTCTTAAGTATCAACGCGATCCTCTCCATATACACCGGCTCGCGCTCTCTTAATTTCTCAATTTAATTACCAAACCGTAAATGGTCGCGGGTGTTTACATCGACGAACATTTACGGTACAACCCGGTTTACGAATCCGACGAGCGACAAATTCTTGCTATCCGTCTCTCGCTCTCTCTTTTTCACCCAATGCTCTCACCCACACGATGCACCGCGATAAAGATTTATCGGAAATACGTGCGGTTTCTAAAAACGCGCCGCGAGTGAGTCAGAAACGCTGTGTGTAAGTATAGCGTATATAATACGTAACAAAAAATCATTGCAAATGATTGTATATACTTTTTTCTAACAGCCGCGATTGTTATCTCACGGTACTGTAGTGTTTACGCACTATCGTCATTTATTTTTCTTATTCTCTTGAATACGCTCAAAATTCATCCCGTGTATTATTTTTTTTTATCGCGATGCGTCCTAATTAAATGAGAACTGACGTAACGACGAGTGATTTTCACAACGTACGTGTGTGCACGCGTCTAAGGGAAACGCTGCACAATAGAAAGGGTTGCGAAAATCAGGCACAGGCGAGAGTTCCATTGTACGTACGCGGTGGCACGCGCAAGCATCATTCGTCGTATATAAAAACGAGAATGGTAGAAAAGAAAAAGAAAAGAAAATCAATCGATACAACGAATATCCAGTTTCGTCCGGAATCACGTTCAATTTGCACCACTTGTAACTAATTAAGCCATTTGCCGGTTTTTCGTAGCCTTTGTTTCAATCGCTTTTGTGTATCCATTTATACTTTTACATACACACGAGAAAGAAACGAAACGTTTGTCTCGACTATCATTGCTTCGACTTTAATCGAGAGTTCTATAATGCGATTTGAGTTAAAACTTCAATCTTCGAGAATAGCTATTATTCACTGGTTTTGCTTCCTTTCGAAGCGATTTACAATTACGTCTATAACGGTAAACTTAAAGTCGCGCCTTAGTCATGATCAAATGCGGCGTTTACGTCTAAATCTATAGATTTTAAAGTGACATCAGTTATAGATCGCAATCGCAATAATCCATGCTATACGCATCATCGGCTCTGTTATATCTATTTCACTGATATGCACACCTACGCGACTACATACGTACGTACGATAATAATCGTGAAAATCTGAGTCACGTATTGTTTCGGGTCACCCACATGAGCTCGAAGCTGACGAAACGGGTCTCGGAGTGGCCGACGACCTTCGCCAAATTCGCCGAGATCGAGAGAAAAAAAATTCGCGTACAGTCCACGCCTTTCTATCTCTTGTCTTATATACTTGTTGTGGGACTAAACTAAATGCATGTACATATATAGTAGCCGATCGCGTTCCGAAGCACGAAATCGAAATGGATCGTCCGTGTAATTTGATAGATAAGCTTAATTGAGTGGTTCGCGTGAGTGTGCGTGCGTGTACTTTTATTTGTTGTGTACTTTTTAATCCGCGATTATTCGCTCTATCGATATAATTGATTGCTCGGAAATGAATTATGATCCCGACGATAGTCATCGAAATTATACAGAACCTTCGAGGAATCGGTATTTTTGAAGATTTTTATTCTTTAAATACCGCGTTAACTCTCGGTTATTTATATATAGCGACAATTGGCGAATAGAAATAAAAGTTGACATTAAAATAGACAATACAATATATAATAATACATAATGTTTAATATTTGTCTTCTTTATTTTTGCAGACGGTTCAGCATGGCTTCCCAAACAAACCGACGGCCATCGCCTGGGATCCAAGTCTGCGGCTGATGATCATCGGCACGGCATCCGGAGCCATCAAAGTGTATCCTTTTCTTTCGTTGGCCTTCTCTTGCTATTTCTTATATGCACATCTCGACTACGGCGAGTTGCTTTGCTCTCTTTTCTTCGGTCTGTCTGTTGCTCCCTCTATCCTGTTCTCTCTCTCTCTCTCTCACTTGCTATCTGACTTTATATTTTTCCATCTCTGTCTAACTGTATTTCCTCCTGGCTGACCATCTCCTACTCTGCTCTAAAACGTTGTGCGTATTGTATACGTATACATAGCGCTCGGTATATCGTAATTTTATACTTTTCCGAGTATTTAGCTGTATTTACAACGCGGGAATTTTTCGCCTCCGGAATCCAAGGTATGCGCTATGAAAGCCTTGAATTTCCCGCTTTATTAATGTATTTATAGTTTAAAGCTTCGGTAAATTATAGATACACGTTTAATTGAAATCATTAACAAAGTAACGGTCAGTAAATATGCAAGTATTTCAATTCCTTTATGCATAACCAAAGAGCATGCAGGTATCTGTAGGTAGTCTAATTTTCTACCTACGGTATCTTAACGCGTCTCTCTCTCTCTCTCTCGCTCGCTGTCGCACAGAATCTGCATTTAAACTCGTTGAATTATAAGAGCAAGCGTTGGCTTCGATAAGCTTTTAGACGCAACTATAGCTGAAAAATGGCTAGACGAGTCCCCCCATAACTTGTATCCGCGGCGCCTAGCGATATCTTTCGATAATTACGTATTCGCCTAAAGGGGGAACTCGACCGACCGACTCCCACACGTGTCTCGTACCTGTGTTTATACTTTTTCTTTCACTTCGCGAGTAACCCGTCAACTTTTCAAATGATTTTTAATTTTCTCGTCCGCTTTAAAAACTACATAATTTCTATCTTTATACACGAGCTCTCAACTTAACGATTTTCGTTCGAACGAGCATTTATATGCTAATGTAGTCGTCAGTGAACACGACAAGCGTCTATTTTCCTTCCAATATTTCTCGCGATTATCGATGAAACTTTTAAATTTCTATCGATCCTATAAATTTTTGTTTCCTTTCTTTTTTTATACGAGAGTATTCTCGACACGCGTGATCACGTTTAAAAATACCTCTTCTCAAAACGACCGAGTCGAAGCTCCACAAAGCTCTTGGTACTTTTTTAATTTGTACGAAGAAGCGAAAAAAGAAGAAAGTGGATTTGACAAGGGACGAGCTAAAAAAGTTCTCCATCGGATTATCATCGCGTTACGAACGTCCTAAGAGTCGTTACTTATACACGTACAAAGCACGCATTATAAGTTTACACACACGGACGGTTGCACTCGCGATAAATAAAGAAGCGCGTCAGCGCGTTTTTTATATTCTTTATAATAAAAATTCGCGCGCATATAACGGAGTTTGGTGCGCGCGTTACCTCATCGCTCAGTTCCGCGAACGAGTCCCGCGACGACGAGCGTAGCGAAGAGGAAAAGAAAAGGAGCGGGACACCTCCCGTGCATCGTCCCCCTGAATCATTTTACATTTTTTTTCCACTTCCCTCTCTTATTTCACTCTCCGTCTAGCAGCTTTGTTTCCTCCCCTACTCTTTTTATTTTCGCGCGCCGCTGCTCTCGTTACGCAGCGGTGTGCGATTGTTTTGATTCGACCGATAGGAAAGATACGAATGCGTTTGGTTTATTCGATATATTATCCTTGACCCTCGTATGAATTCGTACGATTCGACAGTTTTGGAAGGCCAGGTGTTGAGTTTTACGGTCAGCATGCGAGCGAAAGCGGCGAAATCGCCGTCACCAAGATCATCGCTCTACCGAACGAGGTGGGTAACTTTTAAAGCACGTTTTTTTATCTTTAATCGAGCGGATCGCGATATCAATTTTAAAGAATTAACGAAGCTACAACGAGTACATTTATCCGTATCAACTTCAAAGCGTATACGCGTGTGTATACATGTATCATCTCGCCGGAATATCACGCGCAGTAATGAAGATATATTCGCGAATAAAAAAAATCGTTGCTCAATTCTGTCGGGATACGCACTCGCTAACTTACAATTAGCCTGCAGCTTTGCGTATACATATACGTGCAGATATACGAAGTCTGCACTCGGCAACGAGAGAGTCAACGCGTCCGAGCTTCATTACGTATAGCTATGCACACATATATATCTAGAGTTGAGCGAGACACGTTCCGTGCTCTGTCGCGTATATATGGCAATGTCTGCTTTTTCCCTTGTCGCAGCAGCCTTTTACTTTCCGTGAAAAATCGAGAGTCGTTGCGAAAAGAGACCGTAAGCGCGCCATCGGCGCGTATAGAGCAAAATCCGCCGTGGTGATTTTCAAAAAAGAAAAGTACGGAAGAAAAAATTTTTCGATTCCTGTATCTCGACTTGGAATCTCAAGTTAACCCGACTAAAGAAATTAGTTCGTTTGCCCAAGATAAAAATCTTCTCGAAACTCGAAACTCGCTATCTTATCAATAGACAATTAGTGGAACCTTGCGCGCGCGCGCACTCGGCTCTCTCGTATCGTCTATTACACACATAAAAAAAAACAGTTTAAACAGCGCTTTTACCGCAGCTGTGACATCTTTTTGTATTACGCAAGAGTCGCGCGTGAGAAAAGAAGAACGTGGTATTCTCCGATCGAGTAGATGCGAGTGTTTTTTCTTTTATTTCTTCGTAATCTTTCGTAATTCGAGTATAACGAGCGTAAAAGCCTTACAACGAGACAACGCATTAACGAGAGAAAATATTTGTAACGGTCCATATAGATATGGACTTGTCCATATCTATATCGAGGTCGTGAGACTAATTGTGCCGATGAGCCAGTGTTAACTTAATTTCCCATAATTACCTTGCCCCTTCGCGCGACGGCTTAAACGTTCGTCAATCCGCTTTAACCCTTTTAGGCACCCTATGTCTTCTCCATTATACGTAAATATATGCTTTGAGCTCGTGAACCTTAAATCGGATCGTTGTAATCGCATAAGTGCATTTCGATGACACGGACTTATTGGTATTGTTGCTGTTTTGTGTGGACTCGGGTATATTATACATCGAGTGCTCGTGCTCTTTTGATTTTCTTTTCGAAAGTTTATATAATGAGCGAACCTTGTTTAGGGTCGAGTGGTGTCACTCTGCGATGACAATTCGCTTCATCTTTGGGAAATCAACGAGAACTCGGTCATCGAGACCAAGAGGCTTTCGTTGGAGGGTAAATTGAAGAAAATCTCAGCAATGTGCCTTGAATCCAATGGCGATCACCTTCTCCTGGGAACCGAAGGTGGCAATATCTATCTCCTCAACCTGAAGTCCTTCGAAATGTCCGACACTATTATTTACCAAGACGTTGTCATGCAAAAGTTAGCCGATTTTCTTTTCAACAAAATTTGCATTTCAATTATTTGAATTTAGTTATAACATTCGTTTTTCTATCGTAGCGTTCCCAAGGACTTCAAGGTGAATCCAGGACCAGTAGAAGCCATCGCTGAGCAGCCCGGACATCCTGATAATATTCTTATCGGCTACAACCGTGGCTTAATGGTTCTATGGAACAAGGCCACGCCTGGTGCTCAACAGGTGCTCAACTCGCATTCTTTATTTTTCTTTTGATTATTATTCTCCTCTGTTCTTTTTATTCTTCATTCTTGCTCTCCCCTTATTCAAGTGATAATGATAATATACATTCACACAATTGGATTAAGCACATTGTTGCATCGAGGAATAATCGCGCACGTGGCGGGGAATACTATGCCTGGATATTTATAAGTGTCGTTGCTGCTATTCTGTTGCATTTCACACCTATACCTGTGTTATTTTGCATTGTCGTGAATGCGTTCTCTTCGTAGATAGGGGACTTGTAGCTTGATGTTTTGTTACGTTTTAAGTAATAATGGATATTTCGACTGGATTTTTAATGTGCCTATTATTATACTTTGACAAGTGGAAAATGCCCTTTACTTTAATGTATAGTTGCATCGATTCTTGTCAGTTTATTCAATAGAAACAGCTCGATGCTTTCGTAATGAATAGTACAAGGCTACAATAGTACAATAATTTTTCAAATTATGGAATTACTAGTGCATTGATGTGAATTTTTTATTGTATGCTTCTTACGCTATTTGAATTTCCGTAGAACTATTATATTCTTAAATTCGTATAGAGAAACGTTTATGCGCAATTGATTAATAAGACAAAACTCGGCGAAGCAAATTTTTTTAACTAGTTCTGCGTATTTTTTTATGTGATTTCACTTCCGCCAGCAGAGTTTGTGCACTGAATCATGAAAGCCTACGAAATTATTATAATTTATGAAATCTTATTTTATTATAGAAAACAATCAGATTCTTTGAACTCCTGAGCCATAACCAAACAGAAAATCCCTGCATCACACACTACACTTGCCTGATTTACAGATAGCTAAACAACAGTTTTTTCGTACACAAATCTTCTTGCTTATTTATCATACGTCTAATTTACTAAAACGATCAATTTAGATTCTAATTCTATGACTAGAATTATAATGATTGCAAATATAATAATTTAGTTTAAAATTTAAGTGAAAAACGTAGGGTGTATCTTATATAGTTTTGGTTGAATAAGGTGTCGGTAAATAGATTCCATTAACTCGCAGTTAATAAAAGTAAAGTAGATATACTAATTTGCCTAAAACGCTCTAATCATCATGAACTACACTCTAACTCTATTTTTCTATTTCTTATCTCATCTCTGTTTCTGACCTACCATTGTACGACTGTCTTTCGTTTTTTTTTCTGACCTCTCGTTTGTTTGTTTGTTTGTGTCTTTGGTGGTTTTGGCGAACGTGTGTGTGTCCTTCACGCGGGGGTGTTGATACGTGGCTCAAAATCACATCCTTCATTCCTCGTTGGCACGCCAGCTGATGGGTTTGTTTTCGCGTGCGCAGACGTTCGTCTCCACGCAGCAGCTCGAGTCGGTGCATTGGGTCTCGGAGTCCCGCTTCGTCTTCTCCCACAACGATGGTTCCTACGCTTTCGCCAGTCCCGGCAATGAAGAACCGCCCACTCCGACGACGCCTTACGGACCCTTCCCTTGCAAGGCCATCACCAAGATCGTCGTTCATCCCACTGAGGAGTAAGCTACAATTTCAATCATTATCATCACATTTATAGCTCGTCGCACGCACTCGTTCAAATAAACGACAGAATGAGAAAGTTAAAAACCAAACTTAAGTGCGACTTATGAAACTAATAAGAACATTTGGTCCTACAGCGATGACGAGCTGATTCTCTTCTCGGGTGGTATGCAACGTTCAGTCCACAGTGACCGTCACACCATAACCGTCAAACGAGAGGGCAAGAACAAGAAGCACGTTGTCTTCGATTTCACTTCCAAGGTTATCGACTTCTTCACGATCCTGCCTAAAAAGAAACAGCCACAGGATAGCGATGAAGAGAAAGATGAGAAGACCAAGACTACTGAGTCTCCAGAGGCGTTGATTGTCCTTGCAGAGGAGGAACTTATTGCTATCGACCTCACGGATCCTGATTGGAAGATGATGGCTTTACCGTATCTTGTATCACTTCACGCTAGTGCTGTTAGTATTCTTTTTTACATAGTGAGCTTCAATATTGTTAATAGAATTATTGATATTTATCAACGTTTTGTGTAGGTGACGTGCTCGCAACACGTACCTAACATACCAGAAGATTTGTGGGAGGCAATCGAATCTGCTGGAAAAGCTCAAACTGAACATCTTTACTCGGAAAAAGAATGGCCTATCGATGGAGGAGTCCTACTGTGTCGCAAGCCAGCAGATCCTGATAAACCTAAACCTCGTGAACTACTGCTTACTGGTCACGAGGATGGTACTGTCCGGTTTTGGAATGCCTCCGATGTCTCACTTACTCCACTCTACAAGTACAATTCATCAATATTGTTCACTGGAGAGCATTTAGATGTGCTTGAGCAACCGCCCGAGGACGAAGAAGACGAGTGGCCACCATTCCGAAAGGTCATGATTAATTTTTATACCAAATTTATATTATTTCATTCGTCGTTTTCGTTATTCATAAAATTAATACTTTATCTTTACATCATAGGTGGGTACATTCGATCCTTATTCCGACGATCCTCGTCTAGCCGTGAAGAAGGTGTTGCTTTGCCCACTCTCTTCCACCCTTGTAATCGCGGGTACGGCTGGACATGTTATCACTGCCAAGATCAATGCTGAGGCAACCAACAAGGAGATCAAATCCGTGACGATGAACGTGGTAAATGACCGAGACGGTTTTGCCTGGAAGGGACACGAACACTTGCCTGCTCGTACGGCTAGTATCTCATTTGCTGTTGGTTTCCAACCACATTGTTTGCTTCAACTCTATCCGCCGGCTGCTGTAACAGCTCTTGCAATGCACAGTGAGTGGGGGTTATTGGCTACAGGAACAGCTCATGGTCTCGCTGTCTTTGACTATGTCAGGATTAAAGCTGTTAGCGTAAAGTGCACGCTCAACCCAAATGGTAAACTTCTTTTTGTAGCTCGCTATTCTTGTGCTTGGTAATGATTTTTAGTTTATTTATTAAACGCATTTTACGTTATAGACCTTTCTGGTGCTGGTGATACACCAATCTCCCGAAGGAAATCATTCAAAAAATCCTTAAGAGAATCTTTTAGAAGACTGAGGAAAGGTAGATCACAGCGCAGAGCGACTACGACTACTGGCAGTCCTCAACGTCCAACTAATGCTCCTGAGACAAAAAAGAAGGAAGCGTAAGCTAATTTTAGTATTTTAACTTAACATATTTTGAAACGGAGATGTGTTTGCAAGCGAAGTTATGGTTCTAATTGTAGTCCAAGCATTGCATCTTCTCCAAGTGGCGATACACCTATAGATGTAAAACCTGTCGAACGTCAAGTTGAAGCTAGGCCCGTTGACGATGCATCAGGTTCTATGGTCAGATGTCTCTATTTCGCTAGAAGTTATATTATAAGTAGTAAGTAGTAACATTACTTCAGCAGTAGGAAAATTATTCTCCCTAACAGAAGAAATAACACTCTTTTAGTGCAAAATACAACACCAACACTGTGGGCTGGAACTAATAACGGTACAGTTTACGTTTTCACTTTGGCGATTCCCGCTGGCGTTCGTCGCACCGAAGAAGACGTCAACTGCACTCTCGGAAAAGAGATTCAATTAAAGCATCGTGCACCAGTAATCGCCATTACGATCCTTGATGGCTCTAATATTCCTCTCCCAGAACCATTTGAAGCAGAACGCGGAGTGTGTCCAGGTCCTGACATGGCTTCACCACATCGTGTTGTTATTGCTAGCGAGGAACAATTTAAAATATTTAATTTGCCCTCGCTCAAACCTTTCTGTAAATATAAGCTCACGGCTCATGAGGGCTCACGTGTAAGGAAAACTGGATTTGCAAAATTCACATGCCCAATCGAACCCTCTGGGCAACACGAGGAGACGTGTTTGTTATGTTTGACGAATCTCGGCGAATGCTTAGTATTGGGAATCCCAGAATTGAGGAGGCAGCTTAATGCAGCAACGATTAAGAGAGAAGATATTAAGTAAGCATTACATTAAATCTTGAGAAAATAGACTACGTGTACTAATTAAAAATGTTTAACAATAGCGGTATATCATCACTGACGTTCACTAAAGCTGGTGAAGCCTTGTATCTGCACTCGTCGTCTGAGCTGCAGCGCATTTCACTGTCTGCCTCCAAGGTTACTAAAGCACACTGTGCCCTTAATTTGCCTCCCAATGCCAGGTCTAGTCCTGAAGCTGCAGGAAATGAGCAAAAAGATACTTCCACCACGGAACAAGAAGAAAAAGTTGAAGAAGAAGCCACAAATGAAGAAGTGGTTGTCGAAGAAAAGGAAGTAAACCAGACTCAAACAGTGCCCAAAGTTATAACCGAGAATGGCACTGTTGGATCCAGTGAGTTTTTAACAATTTTTCAAGTTAGCTTTCTTGTATTTGTTCAAGAGCATTTTTTATCAATTCTTTTTTATTACTCGTATTATTTTGCCTGTTTGTGATTACTGCACGAAACGTCATTTGTTGCCTGTCTGGTATTATTTTGGTCGAATAAAATTTTTAACATAACAATAAGACATCCATTATTATCATCAGTACACGATGTATTCAGAAATGAAAGTTTGACTTAATTTCTTCGTGCCTTGAATAAGAGAAAACCCGCAATTAATGCACGTCATAATACATCAAATAAAATTATATCACATTTGCTTGAAATAATTTTGACATCTTAACATCATGGTGCCTGTTGTAATAATTCATTGTTACAATCACAGTTTAATAGTCATTACTTTGCTCCAAGAGATACATTTTTTTATTTTAATACGTACATAGTTAGTTCACCTCTGACGAGTGATTGCAGACAAAGAGTGGCATAATTAATATCGAACAGAAAAAGGAATAAAAAATAAATCATTGAGCAAAAATGTATGAAAAGAAATGAAAATTGGCATTTCGTTTGCTCATCGCGTTAATTTCAGCTAATGGAGAAGAGTCGCCGAAGGAACCTACACTCAAACCAGCAGCCAGTACAACTGATGTCAATGGAGATGACGATCGCCAAGATCTTAGTTCACTAGGAGACATTACTATCGACAGTGTGAAGGATCATCTACTGTAAGTTTACATATCAATGATATTTTGCGATCGATGATTTAAAAACCATTTAAAGAATTTTTTTATGATTATTACTGTTAGCGTACCCTTACACATCTTATTTACTCTTAAGACACGATTAAATTTCACGTTTGCTAATGATTCGATGCGTTTCCGTTCTGTTTTTGGTGTACCCGCCATGCCTTTGGCAGTAACAGTTCGCTTTTCAGAAACGCCACGTCTTCTGAAGATCTTCATAACCGTCTTGCCGGACTAAAGATGGAAGTAACTTCTCGTACCTCAGAAATTTCGACGCAAAACCAATCCGTAGTTGTAAAAACGACAACGGTCATATCGCAACAAACTTCGAGCAATGGCATAACAACGAATGGAGACGTGGAAACTCAAACCACGCAACAAAACGCTAGTGAACAAGTTAACAGTAAGTTTTTATTTGATTTGGACAACGAATTTTATGAGAAAATAATTTCATTACATTATCTTAATGACATTTTATAAAATTCTAATTTTATAATTGTTTAAATCTAGTTGCATGGAAATGTATAATTATTCATTTAAAATACATACAATATATACTTTAAGATATTCTATTATTGCAGATAACTTTTTTCAAAATATTTCACTGGTCAATTTACAGCTCTTGTCTGAGAATCAATAACTCGTCAAATGTTTAGAGATATTTTATTATATTCCCATAGATAGAGTACCCATCGTTTTTAGACCAAATAGTATCTTATATATTCGTATTTCACCTGCATCAATGTCATGTTATTTGATTTTTTATTTTTACCCTACCTTATAGGCACTACGGTAGAGAGAGAAATTCGCAGCGGTACCGAAACAACAACAACGCATGCCACCATCACGTTACCCCCGAACGTTGAGGTCAGAAATTAAAAACGAGCGGTTCATTAATCGTTCATTGGAAATAATCAGTGGAGGCTTTTGGGAACTGCTACTTTTTCATTTATTTTTTTATATGAATATGAAATATTTTAATAAACAATTCGTGCTTCGCTCGTAACTGTAATACTAACGTGCAGACACATTTTGAAGAATGCGAGAGTCAGTTTTTTTATTAGTCTAACTAGATATTTTAAGCGAAGAATTGATTGCTTCTATTGAATTAATATAATTGCAATTGACTTTCACATTCCAACGTGTATAAATTCTAACGATGGATTCTTTTAAGCGAATCTAAAATATCCTTGGTGTGGGCATCTGTGTATATAAAATATAAACTTAATATACTTGTATTTTCCTTATTGCTTAGAATTTGTAGTATTGTACTAAATTTTTCATAAATGTTTCTTATCTCACGCAAACCTAACTAAACTGAATGTATTTGATAAACAAATATTTCTTTATTTCTTCATTTTTTAAATAGAAAAATAAGTTTATAACAATTATATTACAGATTAGCGCCGCGGACCTGGCAAACCTAGAAGTAACAACAACTACAGTCACCACTGAAAAGTCAAAGGCTCCTCTAGCCAGACCAGAAGAAGTTGGATCGTAAATTTACGTTTTTACAGGGTCCACGAAAAATAAGTTCCAAACGACGCCCCTACTTAAGATTTTAAAGCAGGAATTAAAGGAGACGAGAGAAACGGATAAACCTGTGTACAGTGGCGCGTTAGGTAGAGTTTATTGATATATATATACATATATATCAATCTATCTATATATAAATATAGATAGATTCATATATATATATACAACTGAAAAGGTAGATTTTTTAAAATCTAGATTTTTACGCGAATTTATAATACGCTAGCTCTGTAAGTATAAAAACAAGTAAATGCGTAAAATGTGGTGATTGGAGTGTATCGAGAAAAAGAAAAGCAAATATTATAACAGACAGATATGGTGAAACTGTAGAACACAGCTTGGAAACAGTACAATATTCTTCTATAAATGCGTTTTCGCACTTATATATTGTATTTATTCGAGCTGTGGCTTATTTTCTATAAGAGATGCTTTTTATAATATTGTTCATTCGATATGCTCCCTTAATTTTACATGTTCGTTCCATAATGTACTCATAATTTATGTATAATGAAAGCTATGCACTTCTCTTAGTTTGTCTATGACAAAAATATACTTTGTAAAACGACACAGGATTTCCATGAAAGTCGCTTGTTATCGATTGTATAATGTTGTAAATTTAAAATTGTATCTATGTAATCTTTATAATATTTTATACTTTTATAGTAATAATACATTGCATGAAATTTTACTCTAATTTATTTCGATCTTAAATTCCGAAAAACTCAATTTTAATATTTGAAGACAAATTGTTTTTATTGAATTGTTTCTTAATGCTCATTATTCGATAGCAGGTGACTGTATTATTATACAAACATTATAATGATTATTAATATTACTATTACTTTGATTATTAGCTACATTATTATTTGCTTTTTTATTACTATAATCTTCATTTTGTATGTTACACAAAGGAAACTTTATTCACTTTGTACCTTATTATTGTTAATATTCATTTAACAATGAACTCAGTGTTAAATACAAGTGAAAGAGTTGGAAAAAATGTGAAGATTTGCAATTAAATAATTTCCATGTATAACGACTGCGAAATCTTAGACTTATAAGACAAGTTTTTTAAGAGTTTAATTTTTCTCGCTTCCGCCACGACTATACTTATAATATAAAAATGTTGATTAAACATTGAGTGTATACATTCGGGCTGAAAGTATGAACCGACATAAACATCCGATTACGAGGCGCATTATATTGTAGGTTTTAGAATTTTTAATTGTTTAGGACTTCCTGCAGAAAGTAATTATATGTAATTCATTTGGGATTCAAATTATTTTATGCATTTAACAAGAAATTGAAAAGAAACTTTCTAAAAATAAAAAGAGCCATGCATAGATCTTTATGTTTACTGTGTATGATAAAAATTTAATAATATATTTAGCCGTACATAAATATACATCACGATGAATAATCCACATGCGATTATATATAATACTTTTTTGCCTGAGTATTAAATACGTTGTACAAAGTGCAAGAATACATCACAGGTCGTGGAAGTTGTGTAGCAGCCATATCGTGTATTGTATACAAGTTTATAAAGTGAAATAGATGGAAACAATAAGAAACGGACAAAAAATATATTATATAAATGCGACTTAAAGACTTCCGCAGTATTTTAAGCATTAAAGACGTAAATAAAACATTTGACTGGCTATTTTATCACTGACTGTTCGAATTAAATATTGTCGAATTATAAAGTCCCATATTAACTTAAGCGAAAGATATTTTGAAATTTTGAGAAATGTTTCACCGTTGAACTAATATTTTTTGCATTTTTCATTAAAAATCAGTTTACTCCTTTTGAATAAAATTAACAAAGCTATATGCATATACATCATTAGTCTTCGTGAATCTTTGTTTTAAAAAGACAACATTTGCTTATTTAATAGATTTAACTAATTTTAAACGTTGGATTTTTAAGATTATAAGATATCGAAGATTTTTCATATAATCTCACAAATCACTTGTTAAACTAAGCGATTTTGTGGAAAGTTATGATCTTTTAGTAGAATCAAACAGTACTAAATAAATATACTGGTATTATTTCGAAATGTACGGTGTAATGATTTTTCAGAATTTCAAAAATATATCAGGGAAACAATAAAGTAACAATGAGAATTGAGCGAATTGTAACGTATAACTACATACGCGTTGCAGATATATTTTTTTTAATGTTGCTTAGTCGTTAATCCTTCGAGCAAAATTGCTTTTTTATGTGAGTGTTACACTTTACTCAGCTGCGATAATTTGCTGAGATTCGTTTTGCATTTAATAATTAATCGATCGCTAAATTAAACGAAATAAGCGCTGTTCTGTCTATTTTACACAGTTTATTTGACGCGTGATTTTATTGCATCGTATCTACTATTAATATTATTATGAATATTATTATTCGTTAAATATATTGGTGGAGGACCATTTGTTGTGTATTACTTTTACTCGAATGCGTATCTCTGTTAATCTTTTATGCACTAGTTTGTGTATTACACTCCATTTATTCACGCTCATAAACATTTGTTAGGTATAAGAAAGTTGATTACTTAATCGCTTATGTTTATTAGTAAATTTTTTAAAACTCATTGTTATAAATTTAAATCGTTTCCTTCAATATCGTCTAATCTTACACTTTCCTGAATATTATTAATTGCAAATGAATTGCATCACTATCGCACTTTAATCAAATTAATCAAATTAATCTATAGAAGAAATAATTATTTAAATGGACTTAATATTTCGTTTTAGAAGCGATTTTACGTAATCAATTTTCAATTTCCCTAAATATAGAACGATTGAGCGTTATTACAGCCTTATGTTTTTCTCCGCATAACGTTCATCGCAATATATAGAGTGCACGAGACTCACACTTCCAGGACTAGTTATACATAGATATCGTAAATGCGTTTGGAATATATTTCAACCATTTTTTATTGAATTTGAGATAGTTCTACACGAATACTCGTTTCATTGAGAGCCTTTTGTAAAATATAAAATCACGCAATACTTGCAGATTTTTTATCTTTTTTCAATAAATTTATTCGTGTTTAACCATTTGAAAAAAATAACGCCTGTAGCTTCGTTCGCTTCCAAAAGTGTCTCCTGCAACGCGTCAACGAATAAAGCATGCATTGAAGTACATTATAATATAATTACTACATATTTATAAATACATTCTAACAGACGATTAACATGGGGCCTTTGTAGATAGTTTTTAGTCGTTTCGAGTTTTTTTTTTATTAAATGTTAGACATAAATTTGTACGAAGAGGTACACATGTGCACGTGATTATGTATTTGCATATAACTACATTGGTCGAAAATGTTTTTAACCTTTTTTAATTGTTTATTAGCGAAATGTAGTATTTGCCATTACCGATTAATAAAAAGTAAATTTAAATAACTAAAGCTTTTATTTATGGCAAATGCATATACGTAACTTTATACTTTCAAAAGAATACTACATTGTGTAAAGTATGTTTTTCTGTTTACATGAAAATTTATGTTACTTGACCATAAGATGTTGAAAATGTTTACTATATTCGGTCTGTCTCAAAACTGTTTAACATGACACTGCCTTAAACATAAAATTCATTACAACCAACTTATGACATTTTTACTGTAAAACACCACTTGTTCTATATTATTAAACTTCTACTTCAGAAATGTTGTTCTTCCTCAATCATTCCTAAATTTCCTCTTTTTCCTTTATGATTGATTTAAACATCAAGTTACGAATTAATCAACATAAAAGAGTATCCACATTTATTATATCCACGCATAATAGCAATAATTTTAAATAATGCTAATGTAATAAATCAAATCATTGGAGAATCACTAATGACGTTTAAAAGAATTATAGAAGGTAGTGCATAAATTAACCGATATAGCTACTTATATATATATAGATATATATTATAATAACTTTACTTTATGCTTTTACACATCGGATTGAAAAATCGGAATTGGAATCGATGTATTATTAGATATACTTATGGGTATATACATAAATCGAATAAAATTTACAATTTATTTAATAAATATACGCAGGCTCTATGATATTTAAAGGACTGAGTGTTATTATACCTGTAAATGATGACATGTTACTGATAACATTTTGATCCAGATTTTACATGCTCACGAATCAATAACACACTCTAAGAAATTGACTAATACAAATTAATCAAAAATTATAAAAATAATGAAATTATAGACCGGAATTTTTTTAAATTTGTACAATTATTGATCGATGTTTTGCAGAATAATGCCATAAATGATATAATAATTAATCTATAACAAAGAGACCTAATACACAATAATTTTTGGAAAATAGACATAATATAGACCAATTAATAAATTATTATTTTAAATATGTGTTAAATAATTGCTATAGATTCAACAAATCTTCTTAACTAAATTTTATTTATAATTCTGTAAAAGACGTAACCACATCTTTTACCAAATAACTGTCAAACTGTCTACATACATTTACACTATACATAAAAAGAAGTAGTTTGAATGTGTGTATATATATATATATATATATATATATACATATTATTTACATATCTACTGTGTGCACGTGATCGAGAAATTCGCGGGTCGGTGACTTGTGTTTGTTTTCATATTCCAACAACAAGTAAGGCGATGCGTTTTTGCATTTATTTATAGACGAGATCAAACCCTTGATCTTTAAAAAATTAACAATAATTCCGTACATGTCAACTATTATTCTTAACTTTTTGTCGTTAATGTGTTTTTACAGCCATCACAGCGAAAGAAAAATATAAAAGCCGCACATTGTAGGTTAGAAATATCACGATCAACTGATGTACATAAATTTTATATAAACAATGACAACGAGAGAGATTTTAACTATTCAACTTGGGCATTATGCTAATTTCGTAGGGACACATTGGTGGAATTTACAGGTAATATTTAATTCCATTCTGACTATATGATTATTTTCATATCTAAAATAAATCATGAAAATTTCTTCATACAGGAAACTAATTTCTCTTATGATCCTGAAAACCCTTCAGAATTTAACCCTCAGGTTCTCTACAGAATTGCAGAAGTTGGAAATGTAAATAAAACTTTTCTTGTAAAAGTACAATATTTATTATATAAATATTTATAAGTAAAAAAATGAAATGAATTTTTATAGAAAGTAACTTCTACTCCAAGATTACTTCTTGCTGATTTGAAAGGAACTCTTGGATATTTAAGTAACGAAGGTAACTATTCAGAGCTTCAACAGCATAATGCCCATCAAGAACCAGAAATATTATGGGAAGAGAATAGATTGGAAACCACTGTTGAATTGCCAGCGCCAAAATCAGCTTTTGTTAAGAGCCTAGAATCAAATCCAGAAGAAAATAATGTAGAAACTACATTTGATTTTGATAACGAAACAAGCAAATGGGTCGATTACTTAATCCCCAGGTTTCACTCCAGGACAGTTAATGTTATTACAGAATACGAGCATGGATCTACTAGTCAGCCTTTTGACATATTTCCCTATGGTCAAAATTTATGGAAAAGAAATACCTTTTCAGAAGACTTTGCAGATAATATAAGAGCTTATGTTGAAGAATGCGATTTAATGCAAGGTTTTCAGGTAACTTTAAAAACAATGATTAAACTCTTCTGGATCATGTTACAATGATAATCTGATGTTTATTTTTGTTCAGGTACTATTTGATACAGATGATGGATTTTCTGGTTTAGGTGCAAGCTGTATACAACATCTGAGAGATGAATATGGTAAAAGTATACTAACTTGGCCTGTCTTAGACTCAACACCGAGGCAAAAGTCAATATCTGATTATGCAAAAGCTATTAATACTGCGCTCTGCTGGCATCATATAGGGGAGAATACATCATTGTTTAGTCCATTATCTTGCGGTACAAGTGGTTGGCTTACTCCGGGCAATCCACGAATTCTCCCTAATATCTCCTACAGATCTGATCTCAAGTATCACACAAGTGCTTTACTGGCTACAGCTCTGGATACACTTAGTTTAAGATACAGACATAAAAAATATAGTATGTCGGCGTTATCCGATCTCTGTGCAGATTTAAATAAGCTTGGCAGAAAAGCTGTAGCCACTAGTTTGAGTCTACCCTTCCCAATGGATGAAAACAAAGATCTGATCGACGTGCTGAATGATATGGACGGTGATTGTCCGTGGGTAAGCTTAACTCCTAGTTGTAAAATAGGTATGGACAATGCAATGCAGAGTATAGCTCTTAGAGGTGTCCCTGAAAGTCGTTTGAAACGTCCAATGCAAGAAGCTCAGGAACAATTGAAAATGCCTTCGTATAAATGTTCCACTGTGCATGAAATGATAAGTTTGTACCTAAATTGTTCTTGTTACTCTACTGGTACTTATGCAACAACTATTGAACAGCCGCTGAAAATTAAAAATCCCTATCCAAAGATATTCAATAGTAACATCTTAGAGAATGGAGATAGCTCACTAGATAAATCAAGAGAGGGTGGTATGTTGAGTCATAATTTTCGTAAATCTTTTCCAGTGTACCGGATGTATTTCGAAAATTAAAAGGATAAATTATTTTACAGATGTGAGGAGCATTCCAGTTATGGCAGGCCTACATTCCGGCAAATTCATAGCGAAAATGTACGAATCCCTTCATGACCAAGTAAAAAAAGTCAGGAGTCTGAGTAAATTCCACGCTTTCATCGATTCCGGAATAGAACAGGATGAATTCTCGGAAACCCTAAGCAATCTTCTCGACTGCAAAGAAAACTACGAGGACCACGACGTATAAAAAGAATCCATCCATAAACGAACAAAGCAAATGTTATCACTATATATTTTTAATACATAAAAACGTGCGCAGCGCGCTCGTCATTTTCACTCTTAATCATTGATAGAATTATACAAAGTTCCATAATAAAAGCAGACTGTTTAAAAAAAAAAAAAAAAAGTTTAAATATCCAAACGATTAATGTCAGAATGAGGAAAAAAATTCAATTCGATTAAACATAGCTCAGCCGAAGTGACATAAAATGCGAAATAAACGTGCCGTCGTATTAATCTCAACGTTATCAGCGCTCTTATCGCGGTGTAAGTAATACGAGTTGGCAGCGGGCTATAAACCAGAAAAAATACCGTTCGTCCGCAAACGCGCTTCACCTATCGCTCATGCCCACGTGGAACGTTCGTATAAAGAGATGGTATATATGGCTGGATGTGGCATACGGTATACAGCGAATAGTTGCATGCGTTAGTCAAAAATAGAGAGCACGTTGCTCGTAAAATGAGGGAAAGTTTTCGCTAAGAACAACACGTCAGACTAACGACAACAAAATTTGTATAGTGTACGTGTACGTACGTATAGTACGTATAGGTATACGTGCAGGTATAGGCGTACGCGTACGCCTTTAAGTTCATAGTTCTCTATAGCCTTCTCTCTCTCTCTCTCTCGCTCTCTCGCTCTCTCGCTTTCGCGCTTTGTTTCTCTGTCCGACGCGCAGTGTGTATACGTGCTCAGCTGCGCGCGGACCGTTTGACAGGCACAAGCAGTGCATACATACATATAGGTATACTCGGTTTGGAACAGCCAGAAGAGAGCAGTCTCTCTCTGACGCGCGGTGAGGAATAAAGTATTATTATGCACCTGGAGAATCATCGAGGATAGTTAAGAGTCGTGTGTCATTCGGTACGATCTGTCTGATGGTCGAGGAGACGTTTGGCATCGCTGACCCGATGAGAACGATATGTACGGAATCCACGATAGTGAGATGATGGAGGAACGTGACAAAGTGATGCAGCAGCGGTCAAAGGTGATTTTCCTACTGATAATCACAGTGTTACTGCAGACAGTCGGTGGCAATCTATTCGGGACCAATAAACAAAGGACGGATGATCAGTGCTTCTGCGAGGTAATTTACTAGTAATTGGCTTTGCAATGTATACGTATCGCCGACATAACCTGAGGCGATTGTTGTGGGTGGATGACACCCAGTTCGTTTTTTACAATTAGATATAGCTTAGCGCGTATAGTCGAGTGTTTTATATTTTTCTTTTCTTCGATGTTCTATTATCACGGCTGTTCCAATGATTTTGGTGACATATGTTGCTTTTTCGGAGCAATGTCGATAAATTTACTTTCTCAGAGCTTGTTATTTTTTGTAGTAATAAGAGTAAAAGCCCTAGACAATGGTAGAGATGGACAAAATCAAACATATGTCTTGTTTTTTTTCAGCTTAATGGTGCGATAGACGATTGTAGTTGCACAGTGGACACTGTGGACTATTTTAATAATGTTAAAATCTATCCCAGACTTCAGAGTCTTCTAGTTAGGGATTATTTTAGATTTTATAAAGTTAATCTCAAGCAGGACTGCCCCTTTTGGGCAGATGATAGCAAGTGCGCTATTCGTTTCTGTCACGTACAACCATGTCAAGATGTAAGTTTTCCTCATTAATTTAATTCAAGGCTTTCGTGATAAGCTGTGGTCGGCGTAATTGTTGCTACTCTAATTTTTTTTTCAATCGATTGGCACAGAAGGACATTCCAGTTGGATTAAAAGGCGAACTTCCACGAAATATACACATTAATGAGAGCCCAACGGACAAATATAAAGCTAATATGCAGATAAGTGATTGCGATCAGAATAATCATGATCACAATATAGAATTAGGCTATTTAAATACTACGATAAGGTTAGTTTCAACGCATAAATATCGCATAATAATCATATATCACTTTATGAATCTTATAATGAAAATTGTTTTAGTTCTGAAAACTATAAGGAGTTTGAACGATGGCAGCAACATGACGATGCTCAAGATAACTTCTGTGTCACGGAAACAGATTCTGGAGAATACGTTGACTTACTTCTAAATCCAGAAAGGTATACAGGATATAAAGGACCCAGTGCACACAGAATATGGCGTAGTATTTACATGGAGAATTGCTTCAGGCCTGACAATTCACCACACACATTTATCCAATCATCAAAAGTCGATGGTAATAATGTTTTATCTATCATAATTAAAAAAGTACTGTAAAATAATTTATGACTAAATTATATATTATTTACAGATATGTGTTTAGAGAAAAGGGTATTTTATAGGGCAGTTTCAGGGCTTCATTCTAGTATAAATATCCATTTGTGTTCCAAGTACTTATTGTCATCCCAAAGTCGATTAGAGGTAGCTCCAGAAGGACAATGGGGAGCTAATTTGGAAGAATTACAGAAACGTTTTGCATTAGAAACAACTGGTGGAGAAGGCCCAAATTGGTTAAAAAACCTTTATTTTTTGTATATGTTAGAATTAAGAGCGCTTGCAAAAGCATCACCTTATTTACAAAGATTAGATTATTACACTGGCAATGAAGTAGAAGATTCAGATACCAGACTAGCAATCAACGATATTTTAAATGTAGTCAGGTAAATGCATATATATATACATTCGTAATTTTACACTAAATTGTCATTTTATACTTATGAATTATACAATTATAAATTATAGAACCTTTCCTGAACATTTTAACGAAAGTGTAATGTTCAATGGAGGAGTAGAAGCTCAGGCTTTAAAAGAAGAATTTAAACAACACTTTAGAAATATTTCTCGTATAATGGATTGCGTGGGTTGCGATAAATGCAAGTTATGGGGAAAACTTCAAATTCAAGGTTTGGGCACAGCTCTGAAAATTTTATTCTCTGGAAAATTCGAAAAATACGAGCCCACTGTACTGACTTTTAACAAAAAACAATTCTTCCTTGAGAGAAGTGAAGTAGTGTCACTTATTAACGGATTTGGAAGGTAAAGATATAAAGTAAATTATTTTTATATTTGCTTTTGATAGTTACATATATTAATTTATGCTTCTTTTTCAGATTATCAGAAAGTATATTTGAATTAGAAAAGTTCCGGAAACTATTGAGATAGTTTGGGAATAGCAACATTCATAGGGAATAATATATTTTTTTAACAAATTTCTTTACAAAACATCACATTGATTAGCTTTAAATGCGGGTGTCTCGCTTTGGTTCAATTATAGCTCCATATTCTATATCTCAGTGAGTTTATTTTATGTCAACGTGCAGCGTGAAATCGTGATGAAAACGAATCTGTCAAGTAATTTTCCTACTTCGAAACTTCCATTTTTTAACGTTTTTTTTTTTTCATGACGACTTCACATTTAAAATTGACTATATCTGTGATAAATGATATTCAACTACAATGAAACATAATCAACACGATGAAAGTTTCAATTCATCTAATTCAATTATTTTACAATTGATGGCGGAGTTATAGTTTTTAGAAATAACATACTTTAATATTATGGATACAGTATACTTTAATTTGCGTTAATTAAAAAATTTTATAAACCCATTCTAAAACCACAGCTATTTTTTAAAAATGATTGTAATACTTTTTTTTATAAAATCGTAGATTTAGAATAACATAACTGAATAAAGTAGCAGATGTTACATACTATTTATAAGCTCATCAACCAGTTTTGATGATAAAATGATAAAGAGAAATTTATACTTATGTTGTTTGGAATTATACATATATCGATTTTATTTTCGTTTGCGTATTTTTTAAAGATTATTTTAAATGAAATGATTAAACTATTATTACTGGTGCAATTTCCTCTGGTTTAAAGACAAGTATTAAAAAAAAATGAAATTACATAATTTATAATTTACTGATGTTGCTATGTAAACACTCAGAGTTTTATTTTCTTTAAATGATTCTTTTAATTCATATATTATTTTAAGCAATCTTATTTTACTCAAAAATACCGAATAAAATAACTTTTTGAATTGACACGTGAAAAGAAAAAGCTCTATTTATTCGCAGTCATCTTCCTTTCACTTTCTTGCCTTCAATTCAATCCCTCTTTCCTTCCTTTTTTTTAACTTACAGTAGTGACTCTCCTCTCTCTATCTGTCGGTACAACTTGATAGGTTGCTCCCGTCTTTATTTATGCTGACAGGAGAGCATTACTTGGATAATTCGCTCTCGATTTTTTTATTCTTGAATTGCTTACATTACCAATAGTCGTTACTGTTGGTGCTTAAATTTATTACGGCAATGCATTCGTACAAGTTGCGATTGTAAAATTGTACTCTGAATAAATATTTGTATTTTAGTGCAGCTATGAAAGAATAATTACTTTATGCGATCTCTGCAAATATTCGTAATCTTTGTTGCAGTAGCGATATTTTTTTCTCCTGCAAGACGAACTGACTAAACAAATTAATTAATCTGTCGTTAATCTCGTATAATCTTGTATTAACGATATTAATGGCGGTTTCGATTGTAAAAAGTAAATGAACTGCTCGAAAATGATATTTTATTTTCCGCGACATCAAATTCAATATTACTAATCACTCGCTACGTTTAATTTTGAAATTATGATATTTATAATTCATTCGTATATATAGATTGAAATGACCCACAGTAATGTTCTGTAGAATTTGCAGGAAAACAAAATTCGCGTACAAGCAGCCGTTTTGCGATCGACCTAGAGATTGCTTCCGCATACGTGATATAAACTTGTACAATATATTATGTTCCAACTCAGTTTCGATGAAGTTGTATTAGCGGATACACTCGTTTGACTGGACCGTATGGAAGTCGCGTTAAAGAGCTCGTAGCAAGTTTATTCGAATACGAGATGTGTAGTGGACAATTTTTTTTAATGGCTAACCGGCAAAGATACGACTGGCTATAAAAGAGTAGTCTTGCAAAAACATTGCCATCAAATTTGAGAGAGTTTCATTTTATGTGCAATTTAGATTGAATTTTCGATCAATCTGCAGGAGAAAAGGTGTATTTATTTTATTACGTACTCAGAGCGTTGCGACTCTTGATGATCGAATGTAAAGAAGTTTGCAAAATATTACGGATGAAACTGTACTCACGAGTTGCTCGTAATCGCTGTTTTATATGCATAATGGAATTTTATAGCCCGTGAAATGTTCAATCAACGATCAATTATATTGGCCAGTGACTGCTTGTGAAATGAGATTTTTAAAACCATCTGTATTTTTTTAATGCATTAACGATTCTGAATATATAGTGTTTGCGCGCCAACAGTAGCTCGATAACGTATTTGTGTAAATATCATATCGATTGATATTTAAATTCGTATTCAATTATTTATCAACAAACTTGAGTATTCTTATTGGGCCGCGCGTCTTCGAATTATTTAACGATCTGCATTTACGCAAAACTTGCAGCATATGATATTCCCAAACTTTAACTACAACCATATGCGTGTTGCGATATATTAAAAATAGCGCTACAAAATGAAAAATAAAATGATCCTTTCTCCGAGCTGCTATCCAATTTAAGAGATTATTCAAAATTTAAAAATAATCTAACTCCAATCGCTGCACGCATTTTCATAATTAAACGACAGCACTTGTATTTAAGATGCGTTCGACCTCGTGCTCGAGAAGTAGATAGACTTGGCCGACCGATTGCGCAATGACAATAAACTCAAACCGCAAGCACGAATACTCGAATCGCGCGGATAGTGAACGATTTTTTCCGTTGTAATGTGTAATTTTCTCTAGAGCACGGAATACGCGCGAACATACGTACATACATACATATATATATATATATGTGTGTGTGTGTGTGTGTGTGTGTGTGTGTGTTTACGTCCTTAAGGTTTGGCGTGAATGAAAGCTGAAAAATGTCACAAGTGCCTTTTAAGGGATTACCGGTTTTCCACTCTATGCCATCTCCATATGTACGGCTCGACGGCACGGCTGATAACGAGGCCTTTTTACGCTAAGCATATGTAACATGGAAGAAGTATTCCATTAGACATTTATATACGATACAGTCGACACTCGTAGTATCGTCTACTTTTGAAAATAGATCTCGGCGAATGCGTAAAATTGGATTGCGAATAAAACCGCTTGAGATACGAATACGTATATAGATATGAATTTTTTGCGACTTTCGACGTTGCAATAATGTGCTTTTACTGGAATGCATACGGTCACGTCCGCAGCACGATTGTTATAAAAATTATTATATTACGTAGACAGTTGCGCATTCGCGCAATCTATTATTTAGGCGAATTACGTACGGAGATCGCGATCGCTATCTACCATCTCCATATGGAGTTTTTCACTTTTCTAACGACTTCTATGTCTGTATGTGTGTGTGTGTGTGTGTGTGTGTGTGTTTAATTGAAGTTGCTCAATTGGAAAACGGTTGAATACTGTTTAGGAATTCGATATGCAGCTGACTAGAACAAAATCGTCCTTTATTATGTTTTTAAGTAGTGGGTCAAGGGGTTTGCTAGATCTTGAGAAATAGAATAAATGCGCGAAACATACTGTACACCGCTTTACGCTTTTGCTGAGTTTTCAAAGAATGCGTCAAATCTAGCTAACTCCCCCGCCCCTCTCTCTCTCTCTCTCTCTCTCTTTAATTCTTTTGATTTAATATTTCATTTTTTTGTTCTCCTTAATTTTCATTTTTATTTTCCTGGACTACGTTTTTATATAAAACTTTTTTTACAGCATAAAATACAGTTGATTAAAATATTAAATATCAAATATCAAAATACTCTCTTTTAATAAATAGTTCAAAAATAAATGAGCATCAAACAAGGCTTATTAGACACATTTATGTCGAGTATCAAGCCTATGCTTTCATTTTGTTACAACATTTTTCTAGAGTGAGAAATGGAGCTACCTTTGTATATCCTTGACTTTTATTTGCTTTTTTATTGTTTACAGTTGGTAAGTATATATGTAACGTTTCCTTAGTGCTATTGTGATTACATTTAACTTACAGTCATTATTTATTTATATCTTAACCGTTAGTGCATATGAATATAAGTATATATGTGTATAACTAGTACTATTACTATAATTTCATAGTGAATTTATGGTAAAAAGGTTTATTTTAAATTGCGACATTTTCGTGAGTTTTGTTGCCCACTTAAACCAATATTTATTTTTAGAATCGTGGTACACGTCGATGAGAATTTGTTTTTTCATTGATTGTGAATAGCTCTTTCGTACGATTATCTTTACCAAATGGTGTTTTACGTGCTGGATATCTTTGAACTATAGATTAATAGTACTTCTGAATTTAGTTTAAAAATATTCCTAGCAATCTTATATGCATTATTTACAGTTTAGTAAAATTTAGTGAGTATGGTGGAGGTCTATGTTGTTAATATACTTAATTATGTGATTGTATCGATAAGAATAAATTAGTGTGCAATTTGAGAAATTTTATAATGGTATGTATGTATGTATACATACCATTATATATCGGCGCCGATGCATCGGGAGTATTTTCGTAATATAACCGGAGTTTAATTTACAAGTGTTTCAAATGATCAAAATCTATACAACAAATATGCCAGGACTAAATGGATGGATGATTTGATCAAATTTCTTGAGATTTAGATGAATTAAATATCCTTTTTAAAATCCTCTGCTCATTCCACGTTTGAATCTCAAATGGTAATTTCTTATTATCTTGATTAACTACTTCAGTGCCTACATTTTGCTTTTTTTGTCTAAGCATTGTTAATACGTGTTTTAGCTCTTTGTGAACTTGATCTCGTTGATTTTTCTCTAAATTTGAAATTATAAAATAAAAATGAATATATGCATCTCTTATACACATTGAACACATTATATTCGGATAAGAAAATTGGAAACAAACCTTGAGTTGGTTCTTCACTTTTAACCTGGTTTATTGTGCTTTTAGATGTGAATAGTGATTTTGTAAATATTGGTAAAGGTGGCGGAGCTGGTGGCATTACTTTATTTGATTTCGTTTCAAATAACTTCGGGAAGCAGACTTTATTATCAAATTCGTCACTTCTTGATAAACTGGATATATCACTGTAAGTATCGCTTCTATCCGAATAAATAGAATCACCTAAATAATGTTCCACTTGTTATAAGTATTTGAAGCAAAATAATTGCTAAGACAACACTGCGAAAGCGGTAAAGCTGGATTTCTGGATCCAAAAATTTTGCATACTTTAATTTTGACAATTGATTAAGTATAAAAAGCACTATATATGATAGAAATAAGAAAGGAAATATCGTATAAAAATATGAAGAGGCGTATGAAATACAGTCACGTACAGATAATGCATATATATATAATATATATATTTAGATACGTACATATATAAATTTTCTTTTTATCTTATAATATAACTTTGTACAAGTATTCTATTTGAAAACATAATTGCACTTAAGTCTTCTATACTCCCTTAATTTCGAAATATAATAAAATAATATAACGTAAGACAATTTTGACATTTTCTTAAGTAATGCGACTTTATACTTACAAGTACCAATTGTTAAAAACTATCTGATTGTAATTCAATATTTATTATTATTACAAAAATATAGTAAAGGAATATTATTAAGAATAGCTAGCCATCGATTTTACACAGAACTAAATAAACAATCTTTATAATGCTTAAATTAATATAAAAAAAACAAAATAATATTATATCTAAAGATCTCTATGTAAAAAATAAAAAAAATCTTTGTATTACCAAAATTCTAAGTCAACGATATTGGTGATAACGACGACGATAATATATCGTTAATATAATAATAATAGTAATATAATAATAATAATAATAATAATAATAATAATAATAATAATAATAATAATAATAATAATAATAATAATAATACTAATGATGACAATGACGATGATTTTAGTATACTTATAAAAATCTATTCTCCGAATGCACTATTAATCGAGTAATATAAGATAACTTTTTAAATGTGAAATAAACAAATTTATATATATATATATAATTGCATGTAAACATTTGCACATACTCGCGAGCTCATCATAGTACACAAAGTGTAGTACGAAAGACCAACAATTGACAAATACACCCGAAGGTTTCACAACAGTTTCTCTTGCAGCTTCACATATACAGTATACAACACAATAGCATTAGACGATTTTACGAAGAAGCAGGATTATAGTTAAATATAAACGATAAGGAGGTACGTAGGTTTGGATATACGTATAGTGGACGAATCGCGTTACAAAGACGCGCGAATTTTGACTGGCGAGGCTATTGCCTTTTTTTATCGCATTAGACAATACGATCGTAAATGCATTCCAAATACTACTTTTAATATTTAAAAAAATGAGTAAAAAAACTTTACGATACGAAGAAATTGATCAACGCTGCTTCAGCTGGAAGGGGGAGACTAAAAGTATCTGAATTCACCTTTCTTGCCAAGTCGCTCTTTGCGCACCCAATCTGCAGGTGCTGGCGGAGGAATCGCATGGGCTCGATGAGTCGTTTCCGATCCAGGACTAGTATTGGCACCGTCGATTTCCGAATCCTGTATAATTCATAAATACTATTAATATATACATTTATTGAGAAATGAATATATACATAGATTCCTGCAAATATTTCCAATCGTACCTCATAATTGTAGCCGTGTGATTGCCTCTGATATCTAGCCGCATACAGAGGATTATTAAACACATCGCTGTCAGGTGAGATGGCAGGATTGTGAGAGGTGACAATTGTGTGTGGCACGTGAGCCACCTGTCCACGGGCATTCCTTGCCTTCCACCATTTGCGACTGTCATCGAGAATCTCCAAGTACTCGCCTCTGACTACAGTCAATTCCTTATCATTGTTGGCAGTACGTGGGTATGTTACCTGCACAATTTTGGTGCGTCTCGACACTAGTTCATCTAACCAAGCTTCCTGAGCCCGCTCAACAGCTGCAGCCGCAGGGGCACCACCTACGGCTCGAGCACCACGCTCGATTGAATCCACCGATATATCGCTGTGCGCACCACGAGGATCGCGCTCACGATCCCTATCTCGTGGCTCCTCTCGTCCATATAGTTCTGAACCTCGATCGTAGCCACGCTCAAAATATTCCGGGTTCGCTCTATCTTCGCGACTCTCGTAATCTAAATAATCACTGCTGTAGTGTGATTCTTCCACTTCTCTGTAAAAGAAAATTCATTGTTCTATTAATATATTAATAATATATTATAACATTTTTAATATCAGCTGCTTTATCGTAAAAATTATTTTTTTGGTCCGCAGATTAAAATAGAATTTAAAAAAAATTTCTTGTCTAAAATATCAATATTTATATTATCTTCTCCAATTATTTGTACTATAGATCATGGGTACGTGAAAGTTATCTATACGAGATTAGAAATGATTTATGTAAGAAAAAGCAATAAGTTGTCGTTAGAAAATCGCAAGTGATCCTAATGTCAAAAGCATATATGATACAAACCTATGAGCATAGTAAGGGTCATTCTGATGATCAGGAATGTCGTCCCTTTTGCGTTTATCCGCGTTGAGCAGGGATGCTAAATGATCATTATGTATCGAGTTATCCCTGTCATCTGGAATCGGGTAATCTGGAGACCATCCATCCATAAATACTGGATGATATGGCGGTACATGGCCTTTCCACTGTTCACGCGGCACCAGCCAGGTATCACCTAACGAATGCCACAGCTCGGTTTCTTTGCTAGTAACGCAATTCATCAATAGATTTACTGCCTCGCGTGTCAAAAGTGGCGACACAACCTTCGACGGAAGATTGGGTTCGTAGTTAGTGTCGTGCGAAGCATCGACGATCAGAGCCAAGGGTGTAAACAAAAAGTGTACAAGTTCTGGTGCATTCGGGTCGTGGATGTGAGCTTTGAGCTTCGCTAACAAGTTGAAGGAGAGCTTGAACTTCTGGAAAATGTCTATGAATTCAAGCTCCGGAGGTGGTTTGGCCCGCATAGTCAACATGCCATCGCCGAGATTGCGCTTCTTCGACTTACGATTGCGTCGCCTACGCTCGAGTTCGCGTGACGCTGCAGCCGCGTGCTGTAATCTTGCAATGAACTTTTCGATATCATCAAAACAATGATTGAGGATTGTTACGTCACGCTCATATTTATCAGAAGAGGTAGACGAAACCTCGTCGTTGTTTTCCTCTCGGGACGTATCCTCGTGGTGTCCGTCGTCTGTAAAAAAAAATGTTCGATTTATTACACAATTCGAAGATTGGAAAAACGAACGTTGCGTTATGATTATGATACATTATGCATGCGTAATGCTAGAGATATTAGCAAGGAATTATTTTGGAAAGTCGACAGTCACAGATAGCATTATAATTTTATGAGTGCCATTATACATTCAAAATGGTTGGAGTTTCACTTTTATGTCATATTTAGCATTCAACATTCTGAGATCATTCTTGAAAGAAAGTTTCATTTTAATGTAACAAGTCATCGCTGCGAGTTAATGCTGTGTCATAAACTGCAATTCCAAACGCATTAAAGTTTGCATAAATTAAGACATTAGTCTACTGCTGTTATTTTAAAAGATGTGCATCGAGTTGGAAGAAAATTTAATTTAGACTTGTTCCAGTATCACTATTCGTATAGAAATAGCCTAGTTTAGTTAGCAGCTATATTATAAGGAGGTCGGGCGCAATCACTTCGTGTACTTGACTGTAATATCAGAACCTGGGCAAAAACAGATTTAACTTACAAATAAATTGAAACACGTTGAACTTGTTAACGCTCTCTAATCCTTGAATAGCGCTTAATGAAGTAAAACTCGAATCGGCGATCGAATCAGCGACGCATCACACGTACAAAAAATCGACCATCAACTCTCGAATATCTCGATGATTACAAAAAGAATGAACAACGATAAAAAAATGTTATCTTCAGCACTATCTTATCGAGTTTTCTATATAATACCGGCGCAGTATTTCCGACAAATAAACAAATAAACGAATAAACAGAAACACACAACGGTACTAACTGTTAGCAGGTGGAAATCCAGGATCCCTAGGCCCACCAACTCCGTTAAGCGGTGGTTCCGGTGGGGGTAGAGCTGGTGGTGGCGGTATGTGGGATCGCGAAGCTCTAGGTGAACCGGCGCCTACGAGTTTGCCAGCTTGTAGCATCTTGAGGTCCTCGACGAGATCTTGGGCCGAGACGCTTTGACATTGGAATATGTGCATTTCGGCACGTGTACCGCCACTGTCGTCTGCTACGGTAAACACAAGGATATTGTTGTATAACTCCATTGGATCGCGAGAGGTAAAAGCTGTAGGTTCCTGTATCAGCGCTGCTGGGAACCGCTCCATCACCGCCTAAAACAACATTTTTTCCATCATTAAACAATTTTATTTTAATCTTTTAGTTAAACTGCACTAAGATTTGAACGAAATTTTTTGCTGTAATACTAACAATTTGAAAAATAGAAACTTGTTAGCGCACATATGGACAACGAAAGATATAACAAACATAATAAAATATTTCGATTGTATATAGAATAAGCACGAATATAATCTATTTCCGAGTAGCCTTCTTGAAATATTTTTAAGAACCTCTTTTTTTCTCGTACGTAATGCGATTTCGTACAGATAAGCCAATCTTTTTTGATGTAGTTAATATTAACAAGTCGATATTTACCGCTTACGTCTCGAACTTTCGTTTATCTATATAGCCTTTTATGTATACGTGCGTCGAGTTAATAATCGAAAACATATTGTATGTGTATTGCGAGGCTCGTAAAACCTTCGGAAATGAAAGAAAAAATTGAAATCCACTAAAAAGTCAGTGATAATGAAAACGCAAACTATTATGCATATACGTAAGACAAAAGTTTTTCTGAAAGCAGTTAAAAATTTAGCCCACCTAACTAAAAGTCGACTTTACAAGCTTTTTCTTGGAAAAGAGCCTATTATGCCGGTCAGTTTACGAGCGCAACAAATACAGATGTACACGTAAAAACGACGTTGCAATTATTTATCTCATATAGGCGAGTATAGCCGCAATAAAATATATCGAAAGAGAATTACTGTATACGTCTGACGTCGTAGAAAAATGTCTTCATTGTCCCACAAGAAAATAATACTTACGCACTCGGCGTACGAGGCTATATAACATTACGTTATTAGAAAATGCAAATTCGTCATATTGTTTGCTAATAAAAGTTGAAACGAAATTGGCGCGATTTTACGAAATCCGTATTCGCTAGTCGCGTAGTTGCAAAGCGTTTTTCCATAAAAAGGTAGGAAAATGTTTAAATCCTCCGTGATTCAAGCTGTTTATGCAAGAATATAATATATTTTTTTCGAAACCGCGAACGAGTATTTATTAATTCAGCGTCATTTTTATTTCTCCTAAGGCACTGTATAGTACTGTGTAGAAATCGCACGGCGAGGTTCGCTGTCAACCGTACATCATTGACTTGAATTCCTGTGCCGTTATAATATAAGCATTCATTACATAGCCATCTGAATGAATCTACATTAATGTGGTCTAATGAAGCACGTATCGTTTCCAAAGGCATTCGGAGCTTTCTATATCCTGATCCCTATCCCTATCCCTATCCATATCCCTATTCCTACTCCGTCCCTCTCGCTAATCGATTGTAATGAATCAGTAACTCTCACCCCAGTTTCATTATCCATAATGAGGACCCAATTACGTTCCAGCCTAAGCTGCATCTTCTGACTCCATATGCCATTGCTTTTTTCCAATTGTAAAAGCCTCCTCATACCATCAGCCGGATATACGATTCCAGTTTCCTTGGTGACAGTGAAGGTCGCCAGATGTTCCATCAGATACGTCGACTCACCGGCACCTCGTCCACTTCCAGTACCTCCAGCTGAACTGGATCCAGTAGTCCCGGACGGCGTATCTCTCGGTCCACTTTCTGATGGGAGAAAAGAAACCATACATTGTATAATATGACTCGCGAAATATTATAATCGAACGACATGTACGCGAATGAGCCAAGGAGACAGGTAAAGGCGCTTCTTCATCCGCGCGCAATGATAATGCGAACGACACTAACGGAATTTCGCGTAACGGAACATTCGTCGTTTATGCGTTGCTCGATCGGATTTGCTAATTTAATGTGCGTCGATTCGACGAAGCAGCCTTTACTCGAATCGATTCTTTGTACCATTCCAATGTATTACAATGTGTGTATAAATACCCTTGTTGTATAGGGAATTCCCATGGTTCGACGAGTTGTAATACGGCATGACTGCGATCGTCGCTCAGAGCTGTAAAAAAATAATTGCCTCATCATTAAGGACGATCTTGTGTATTCATAAAGTATATATGTACGTACACGATATAGTTATATCGAAGATGTGCGACAAAGTCGGTAAACACGGAAAGTTCAAACCGGACCGGCGGAACCGTTTGTTTACCCTACAGTCGTGCGCCTGCCCCGATGCCTACTTATTATACGCACCGAAAAGAGGAATAAAATACTTTCTACAGCGACTTTTCATCATTTCCATAAGAATTCCCCTCCACGGGTCAACGGCACACTCTCATCTCTCTCTCTCTCTCTCTCTCTCATCACTTTGAATGCATACACACACACACACACACACATATGCGATGATCGAAAAGTCAACGGATCTATGTACTGCTAACGCTCACCTGTAGTAGATATAAGCTATGTATATAGAAAGGACGACAGAGCGAAAGAAAGATTTAGCATATATATACATATATATATAGAGAGAGGGAGAAGAGAACGCGGACACGCCTTAGAACGCGCACGCAAAGTATAAGAAAACGAGTCCCGCGCGGAATGCAACGTGACGTAATTATATTGCCTATGGCTTCTATGTCCTATCCTAGTGAATGTGGGCAGCTGTATATATCTCTCGTGAGTTGGTACCTTTCTTTTTTCTATCTCTCGACATCCCGCATGGACAGGTGCCGCCGTCGCCGCCGCCGCCGCCGCCGCCGCTTCCGATTTCCTCTATCTCGCCTTGCGCGATATATTTACAAGCAGTCTGCTTTAGACCTATATATATCTACGGTTGAGTGTGCATCCAACAATAATGCTATGTGTAGACAGATAGGTGCGTCTTTCGCAAGGAATTCGTCTACTCTCGCATCTCGTGTCATTATACACCGAAGCTCGGTCCGCGTATATATAGTATGTATATATATATGCACAGCGAAAGTTTTTAATGGCACTTAAATATACGCGGCGACGGGTCTGTAAGGTTTCTCTCCTAGAGAAAAAATCATGTGTGCGAGAGTGTAGAGATCTCTCGAAATTGCAGAGAGAGAGAGAGAGAGAGAGAGAGAGAGAGAGAGACGGGATTCGATCGGTAACGGAAGGACTACTCGTGGCTAACTGTTAAGCGGCAGCGCGATCGGATAAGGTTCGAAGAATTTCACTCGCACGTTTATAACGAGTAGCTGCGGCTGCATGGCTATACACATCCACTACCTCTCTTTCTCTCCCCTCTCCCCGCCCAAGCTTCTTCTCGTTACACACACCTTGGGTACTACGTCAGTACGTGTATCTGTGTGTATCTGTGTGTGTTTGTGTGTGTTTATGTGTGTTGTATACCTAGGTATATAGAAAATAGAATATAGGTACGCTCTCTTCTCTCGTCGCATTCCACGGAAAAAGGGAAACCGCCGCCGCAGCGTCCTGTTACGCGGAAATATGCATCTTTTTCCGCATCTCATATCCATCTTATATGCCACGAAAGAAAGAAAGAAAAAAAAACGAAAGATACTTGTGTTGTACGTATATAATTCAACAGTATCGGCGGCCGCATACACATTTTACGAACACACAGACTTCGCACACAGACATCACATACACATAGACTCATACAAGATACAAGTATCGAGGCCGCTGCGAGCTGTGAGCCTGTGAGCTGCGAGGGAGAGAACGGGAGTTTCGACACATTCCATCGCGGAAGGAATTCCGCAGCTTCTCGTCTTATGTATATACTCACCGAAACTTCCAGGACCGACAGCAGCGTGTGTGTATGGTATACTTGTGTGGTATACTCGTTGGTACAGCAGTAATACGAATACCGATGTGTAAAATCTATATCGCACAGAAAACGCCCGTCCGAAGCTTCCTATAACTCATCCTTCTTTCTGGAAGGCCACGAACACGATATAGTTGAAGAACACGCAAAGCAGTACACATATACACGATCCTTTGAAGGCTGCGGCTGCTGTCACACTAGAAGCTCTCAAGAGCTGGCTCGACTCTACGCCACCGTGCAACTCCCTCCTGTGTGTGATCGGTATGCCGTCAGAGTCCACGTAGGTGCACGCATATACCTGCCTACCTGTTGAGCGGCCCACCTTTACTCCGCGCTCTCCCATCCCCACCTTTCATCCCGCAGCTATTATGTTCTATATCTCTTTCTTTCTCTACACTCTTGACAGTCTTGATGGAATGGTTGAGGCTTTCCAGGGGCTATACACAACCTTCTCTCTCTCTCTCTCTCTCTCTACCTCTACCTCTACCTACCTCTAGCTCTTGACTAATCGAGCATTTATCGGTCATGAGTTGAAAACAGAATACCTTTTTCGAGTGACTCATTGTTTGCTACTTTCGCTATGCTTGTATTGTTGCGTTATGGCTATTGTGAGGGAGGATGGTTAATAGGTCGTATTCACAGTTTGTTCATTGAACTTTGATTTTTTTATATTTTACACAAGTCCGGATGTAGTAAACGAACAACGTTACATTTCAATGAACATAATTTCCAATTTCTCGTTCTTACTTTCTTTCTCAATTGCATATTATCGCCAAATGATGTATAACATCGTAACTGACGCATTTGTAACTATAAATTATTATCTATTTTCGCTGAAAAGACCACAAGACGTTTACTGGTCGTTTTCGTAGTCCTTGGGGTTCTTCCTCGAAAGCTCGACGTTCTTACTGTCTGCCCAGTCAATCAGCAAGTAGGTTAGGATTCCATCTGACAATACAATCGGTTCAGTAACAGTTAATTAAGTAAGGATGTTTCCGGAAAGAGAATTAAAAATACAAAAAATGTACTTACAAGGCGCGATTTTGAAAACGCTTTCCCTGAAACGACGGATAAGGTTTGGAACTCCATGACTGATGATACCTTTAAAAGGTTTCTGCTCGTGTGGACTCAGTCTGAAGTAGACGATACCGCGAATCTTCGCTAAAGTACCAAAATCCAAGTGACCCATGTTGCTTCAGGTTAGCTGTAATCGAAGTTCCATAGATTAGAACGCTATAGTTATTCTAGAAAAATGTCTTAAATCGTACATAACCAAGAAATCTCGAGGTTTATACGTTGTAAAATACGTGAGCGATTTTTCGTTATTTCCGAAAGAGAGCAGTTAAAAGAGGATTATTCACAGAAACTACCTAACGCCGAGATCTAGCTAATGGAGATTTCGATGTTAAAACAATAAATAAATTACGTAATTGACTCACTTGATATCTGCGAAACGTAAGGTCCAGACTGTCCAGACGACGCAGACGAGTAGCTGACTGCTGTGCCGTGCAGCTGTTTTCAAGCGATAAAACAGCGAGACTATTTTCGACGAGCTTCAAGACCCGTTTACATAGAACGACACTGTCCAATCGCGAAATGCATTTGTCAATATAAATCAGTTAAAAAATAACTTATCTCCCGTGAATCAATGGTACATCGCATTGCCCGTCGACTCATTGAAAAATTCGTGACAGTAGAGTCTGTCGGAAAAAAAGAAAACGAAATCCGGACAAGAATTGAATGCCCTTCTGATAGTATTCGCATCTCCGAGGACGACGCCGTGGAGAGAAGAAGGTCTCGAGTGCATAAAAAGACTGTGCGATTGTGCAAGTGCATTCTAAGGGACCGGCCGATTCCGCTCTCTAGTTTGTCATCTCCGAAGGCACAAGCAAATTTGTCTCTGTCACAGTGACAACAGAATAGACACTTTTTTCTGGTGCCATTTTGTGTTTGTTCGGTGTCTCGGTGATAATGTGATATCTGAGTACTGAGTGCATCGTCACCGGCAAGTTGCGCACGCATACTATAACCTTCAATCAACTGCGTCACTAAAATTTCCCTCTGTTATTGAACATAGTAGAATTCAATTAATCGTACAACGCGATTCGGATCGTCGAAACCTGATTCAGATTCTTGTATTCTCGTGTACAGACTGCGCACGATGCGTGTACAGGTATATATTCGCATCCACGGATAGTCCTGAAAAGTGCATTCCTTTAGTTTTTCCATGTCGTTGCGAATATCGCTCGCACAGTCGCATAGCAAAACACAACATAATATCGGCTGCACTCGCGATTTACATTGCTCTCTCGCGGGACAACAGGCGTCATCTGCCGGTAAATCCTTGGAACGAAAAAGCTGCGCGTATAAAAGCGCGTCAGGGAGTGGCGCTACATGTATGTGGCCTATCAGCAAGCGCGACTAGATAGTAGTGGGAGTAGAGTAGCGAGCAGTAGCCTGCGTCGTCGCGAATCATCCGTGACTCTCCGCATCATTAATCTAACCTCGAATATTCGAACCACAGAAGCAGGATACGTTGGTGTGATATCGCAAAGAATCAGTGAATAGGTAAATTGTAGTTACGAGCGAGAAAACGTTGGTAGTCGTCGATGCTGCACTCGCGAAAATCAGTATCGGCGACGACTAGCTTCTGCTACGAAGAACCAGAGAAACAGAGATAGAGATAGAGAGAGAGACAAAGAGAGAGGGAGAAAGAAAGGAAGAGAATAGAGCGCGGCTTTCCACAGTAGCGTCACAACCATAGACGATAAAGTGCTGCGAGAGTGTCTAGCGACGGTGGCGTTAATAATCTCCGAGAGCAGTAGTTGACAGTATACGCCGGACGAACGGGACGAATAGAGCCGCCGCCGCTGGCGCACAGTGTTTGTTTGCGCGCGGGCACAACAACGCTTACTTGAAGGTTAGGTTGACGCCGCGGATCGGCTATACGCGACTCGCGGACACAAGTGCATAATTCGGAGAATCGCGCGTTATAACAAGCGTGAGAGATGAGAGTGCAACGAGGTGCAAATATAAACTCTTTCTCTCTGAGCACACGCTGTAGTTAAGAGGACCGTGTGTGTCTCTCTGATGGTCTCCCCCCTTCCCGTCCCTCTTCCCATCACAGTCGGCCATTGGGGATAGCTTCAAGCCTGTATCTCTCGGTGTGTCGCTACTTTTTTCCAAATCTCAAAGATTGGCGCTGCTTCGCCTGTGTGTGTGAGTGTGCGTGTGCGTGTATCTTTCTCTCGATCTCTGTCTCTGTCTTTCTTTCAAGAACGGCGGAATCGGGAAAAAGAGAGGCTAGAATCTTCCCTCTTATCTCTCTCTCTCTCTCTCTCTCTCTCTCTCTCTCTCTTTCTCTCTCTCTCTACGCGTTTTGCGGGCTATTTGAAAAAGTTGATAACCGCGTAGCGTCGATTACTCTTTCTCATACTCTCTCGATTTCTGTCTCTCAGAATTCTTAAAACAACGACTGCAATACTAAAGGAAGATATATATAGGTATATATACACGGTTAGCCGTTGGGCATGGGACTGACGGCGGAGTCTGCTACAGCTCCGCGGTGTTAGTGTAGCCCAGTGCATTGGGAAAATGATGTGATCGACAATCATCATGGCGGCACCCATGCTCAAGTGGAAGCGTATCACGAACCCGACGGGGCCCCAGCCTAGGCCCCGGCACGGGCACCGAGCCGTTGCCATCAAGGACCTCATGGTTGTCTTTGGCGGTGGCAACGAAGGCATTGTCGACGAACTCCACGTCTACAACACGGGTGAGTTGGCCTTACCGACGAACATATCAGACTCTCTCTCTCTCTCTCTCTCTCTCTCTCTCGCGCTCTTCCATCCGACCCCTCCTCTTCCTCCTCCTCCGACGCGCTCTAGAAAAAGAACTCCCCGTGCAGAGAGCCGATTCTCCCGCGCGCCACAGAGTGTCGTCGTGCGCTGTTACTGCACATACATATAGGTTGAAGGCGAGCCGCCGACGTCCAACATGGCGGCTCAGGCGCCTCACACCGGCCGGATTCGGTCGCCGCCATTGCTCTATTACTTCTGCGCTGTAAACCCACCCCCCCTTTCTTTTGTAGTCGCCATCTATGTATATTCTTGCTGCTTTTTACACAACTCTTGGAGCAGTAGAATTGTTTGTTTTTCAAACGTTTCGGGTAACAATCGCGTGAGTTGCGGCGATTAATCTTAGAATTTCGAATCTTGAAGAAAGATACCTTGGCAATACAGTCGGCTGGCGGTTGTTCGCGCGGGAGCCGCCATTGCTCTACACCGATACGCGTATAATATAATACATGTATGTATTGCAGTAACTCTGTATACTGTTGGTGCTTCTTGTTCGAACCAGCACGACCGGCCGCTTGCGCAGTGTTGCAAACTTTGCCAGCTGTTCTTCTGTAATCGCTCCGCGCGATGCCAGCCATTGTTGACGTTTTTTTCCTTTCTCGATCCTCTTTCTATCATTATTTACTTGAAATCGCTGATCATTCACGTTATTTTCATGTTTTTCAGCGACAAATCAATGGTTTGTTCCGTCGACCAAGGGAGATATTCCTCCAGGATGCGCCGCTTACGGTTTTGTCGTAGATGGAACGCGAATTCTGGTATTTGGTGGTATGGTTGAGTACGGAAAGTACTCCAATGAACTGTACGAATTACAAGCTAGTAGGTGGGAATGGAAGAGACTCAAGCCTAGGCCTCCTAAGCATGACCCACCTCCTTGCCCAAGATTGGGTCATAGCTTTACACTTATAGGAAACAAAGTATTCCTGTTTGGAGGATTGGCTAATGACAGTGACGATCCCAAAAATAATATACCCCGATATCTTAACGACCTGTATACTCTGGAATTACTACCTAATGGAACTACTGCATGGGAGGTTCCTCAGACTCATGGACATGCTCCTCCTCCAAGGGAATCGCATACGGGTGTGGCATATACGGATAGAACTACAGGAAAATCATGCCTGGTTATTTATGGTGGTATGAGCGGATGTCGTTTAGGTGACCTTTGGTTCCTCGATGTGGACACTATGACTTGGAATAAGCCTGTTGTGCATGGACCTACTCCCTTACCACGTTCCTTACACACTGCTACTCTCATTGGACACAGAATGTATGTTTTTGGAGGCTGGGTGCCTCTGGTTGTCGATGATGTCAAAGTGGCAACACATGAAAAGGAATGGAAATGTACCAGCACATTAGCTTGTTTAAATTTGGGTAATAATAACTTATATTTTTGAATGTTAAACAAAAATATCCCTTTAAAGTTAATGAAATTATATTTGCAGAAACATTAACTTGGGAGCAACTTACGGTTGATTCTCTTGAAGAGAATGTACCGCGAGCACGCGCTGGACATTGCGCCGTTGGTGTTCACAGTCGGTTGTATGTATGGTCTGGTCGCGATGGATATCGCAAAGCATGGAACAACCAGGTTAGGGTTAGTTTTTATAAAACGCAAAGTTTTGACTAATTGAAAAAATATTACTTAACTAATTTTTTTATAGGTATGCTGCAAAGATCTTTGGTACTTGGAAGTCAGTAAACCACCAACACCTTCTCGAGTGCAACTGTTAAAGGCTTCAACGCAGGCTCTCGAAGTCAGTTGGGCACCAACTCCATCAGCGCAATACTATATACTACAAATTCAGAAATTCGACATGCCATCTACTAGCAGTAGTAACTTCTCTGCATCGGCCGCCTCCTCAACGCCCGCGACTACAACTGCGGCTAACACGCCAGCTCTGCCGAGTATCGCTTCCAGCGGGGTACAATCAAGCCCAAGTAGCAATGCAGCTGCTGTACCTGTAACCACTCCTGCTAGGCCGGCTACGACTCCAACGCCAACACCCATTCGTGTACAAAGCTCTAATCAGAAGATTCTTACTTCGCAACCTTCTGCCACTGCGGCTGCTGCCGCTGCAGTGACGGCTAGTCCCAATAAGCAAGTTGTAACTAGCACACCAGCAGCATTAGTCCAACGAACTGGTAACGTTATCAGAATCCAACAACCAAATGTGGTTACTAGCATAGCATCGGGTACGCTTGTATCTGCAGCGGCAACGACGAGTACGCTTACAACAACTATTGCCTCGTCAGCGATTACGACAACCACCGCTTCAGCTCAACAGCCCGCAGCCATGTCTGGCATGGCTGCTCTTGCCGCGGCTGCAATGACCCATAAGATCAGCATCCAGAACAATGTTCCAGTTATCCCAGTGCAAGGTACTACTACGACTGCTCCTATCAGAATGAAGAGTGTTCAAGCAGGTCAGCAGATTCGCTTTGCGGCTCCCGGAGCTACCGTGCTAAGAGCCGCTTCTCCCCAGCAGGGCAAGCAGATTATTTTACAGAAACCGGGTCAAAACATATCTGGCCAGCCACAAATAGTACATCTCGTCAAGACGCAACAAGGCATGGTAGCTATGCCTAAAGTAAGCATCGTCCCAGGTCAGAAGATCCCAGCTACTGGCGCTAAGCCACTTAATCAAGGTCCCACTTTTCTGCGTTTGGTAAATCCGAATACAGTCGGCGGTTCTAAAATTCTTACGACTATGAAGGCATCGAACCTCGTTACCATGAGCAAGGGTCAAAGTATCGCAGGAAAGCAGACCATTATGATAACGAAACCAGGCGGTAACGGTGGACTTGTCGGTAGATCTAATCAAATTATAGTTGTTACGACTGCTTCGGGCTTAAGGACCGTACAGGCTGTTACGACGTCGCAAGCCGGTTCTGGTCAAAGCACAACCCTGGCAACGAATCCCGTAAATGTACTACCATTATCTGCGACGAATCACGTAACCAATCAACAAGGAGTTAAAATGATCATGGTATCATCGAGCGCTATGGCTGGTGGCACTGCTGGTAAGCCCTTAACCATAACGATGCCAGGTCAGGGCGGTAAAACCGTAACAATTGCCACGAAAACTGGAGCGCCGGGTGCTATTTTGCATAAAAACCAACTAGTGGCCATGCCTCAAATACAGAAGGTCGGTACCGAGGCTGTTGGAAAGCCCGTTACACTTCAAATGCAAGGTGGTGGTACCAAAACTGTAACTCTCGTACCCACAAGTAGCTCGATTGTCAGCAGTTCGGGAAATGTCACGGATACAATAGATACTAGTAAAATGTTGATTGTCTCACCGCATAAACAACCATCGGCAACTTTAGCAACTACTTCCGATGGTCCAGCAACAACCGACGCTGCTCTGGCGGCTTTAGCAGCGGAAGCTGGATTGATTGATCCTGTTCAAGAATCTTCTGGTGGTATGTTTATGATGGCTTGTGATGACTCGAAATCTCAAGAAAGCTGTAACGGTAATCAAGATTCTGCAGCTACTGGTACTCTTGTTGAACCTATGCAAGTTGATGGAGAAGGCAATCTCGTAATTCCTCAGGTCGATGGACCAGGAGATCTAATCTTTTCTGACGATGAGAGTGAAACCGCAGGACAGGAAGAAGATCCTACAAACGCGGAAGTTGACAGGGAGTCCGCTGCTCTGGAAATGGAGCAGGATGTTGATCAAGGAATGGCTGCTATCACTGGAGATGTAGACGAACCAACAGGAGAACCTGCAACTATAGAACGAAGTCAATCTTCTGAGTCCATGAATGTCGAGGCTATTCTGTCGGGCAATGATGGAACGGAGCCCCAAGAGGATCTCACAGAACCTGAGAAAGCGTTGGAATCTGCGAATAACGAGGAAGTGACAAAATCTACCGAGACACCTGTTGAAACTACTGAAGCTGAAACAAGCAAAGCAACTGCTGAAGTCGAGGATGAAACGATGACAAGTAAAGTTGAAGAAAATACTACTGTAGAACAGAAAGATGAGGATAATCAAAAAGACGATAAAGTCGTAGATGCTACAGAAAATCAATCAGAAAGCGAAAATATGGCTGTAGATCCCAGTCCCGCAGAGGAAGAAGAGAAAAAATCCTCGGAAACAGTAGCTGAAGCCTCGTCTGAAGTGCCAGTCAACGAGGAACCAACTAAGCAAACACCGGAAGAATCGAGTGTGGCGGAGGGTGAAACCCAGTCATCTGAAGGTTCAGATGCTGCAACGGCAAAGGACGCAGATAAAATAGTTTTTGAAACTTCGAATGACAAAGCAGAAGAAAAGAAAGATGAGAGTGAACCTATGCATGTCGAATCAGAGGTTCAGCCAACAAATGCAGCAACGTCGAAACCAACTTCGGAAACAGCAAGAGTTTCAAATCCTGCCGCTGATGCAACATCAATAGATACTAATATCAAGTCAGAAGAACCAGTAAGCGAACGACCTTCAATCCCAGCTATTAAAGAAGAAGATTTAAGTGTCGACGAACCCATGGAGAATACTAGCGCACCGGTCGTAGCTGCACCGGGGACAGCGAATGGCGATGTTACAGAGAAAAAACAATCAAAAATTGAAAAACCTGTAGTAAAAACAGAGTTAAAAACTCAAGCTCTTGTAAATGAATCAACTAAAATAAAACAAGAAAAGAATGAAGATTCGACCGGAGGTGATTCTATGGCTCTAGCTACGTTAGCAACAGCAGCTTTGGGATCAACTGAACCTACACAGTCCACTGCGAAACCAAAAACGGAACCTCAAACAAATGTAACAAATAATGTAAGATATAATTTTCTCCTTTTTTAGTGTCACATAGAACGAGATGTGTAAATATTCACTTATTTATTTTTCTTTTGTAGAGCGAAGAAGCATCAAAAGAAAAAGAAAAAAAAGCCATTGAGTGGTATGACGTTGGTATAATAAAGAGTACCACTTACACCGTTCAACATTACTATCTTCCAGGAGATGAACCATTAGATATAACACAAGCGTTAACTACAGATTTATTTAAAGGTAGAACAAAAGTTCTCTTAGATCCTGGAACAGCTTACAAATTTCGGATAGCTGCTGTGAATAGTTGTGGTCAAAGTCCTTGGAGTGAAGTGAGTTACCAAAATTCATTGCGTTTATAATGAATAAAAATAATTGTTTCGCTGCTCAAATTCTATAATATATTTACTTTTTACCTAACAGGTGTCAGCTTTTAAAACATGTCTTCCTGGATTCCCTGGTCCTCCGAGTGCTATTAAGATCTTAAAATCTAACGACGGTGCTCAACTTTCTTGGGAACCGCCCTCTAGTAATTCGGGACCAATTTTAGAATATTCGGTCTACTTGGTTGTGCGAAGTGCTAGTGCCATGTCAGAGAACACTGGGGAAGTGACATCAACAACACCAGCGCAACCATCGTTTATTAGAGTTTATTGTGGTCCTACTAATGCGTGTTCTGTACCTAACAAATCGCTCGATGCAGCTCATGTAGATACCACAACAAAACCGGCTATTATCTTTCGAATATCTGCACGAAATGACAAAGGTTATGGACCTGCTACACAAGTGAGGTGGTTACAAGGTAAATTTATCATATTCTTTAAATTATGTTTTTAAAATTATATATGTGGAAACATTAACATTTGCTTGTGTTATTGTATATTACAGATCCAACAACAGGAGCTAAAAATAATATGCAAGTAAAGAGGCCTGCTACTGATGTTCGGTCACAGGCTAGTTCGCCTCAAAAAAAAGTGAAAGCAGAGACGACGAACGATAATTTTTCGTGAACTACTTACTTTATATGACTTTACAAAGAGCGCTATTTGTAATTTAATTTCTGCTCAATGCGTTACCGAACAACGACAACGATTGTGCGTTTACTTGATCATGCTATCAAGTAAGCAAGAGGATCAAACAGTTTTGTGTAGCGTTCAATGCAGACTGGATTAGACGTCTAGATGCTCAGTACGAGCAAAATGTAACGGGACACAAGTCATTTTTAATGTCTTGAAGCTAGACGACTTGATCAAGAAAAATATATATATATACATATTACATTTAAAATGATGCTCAAGAAACTCAGGCTTCAAGAGACATTAAAACATCCGTATTTCTGGCTTTGATTTGATTTGTTCTCCTATTTTTTTTATTTTAAATAAAATAACTGTGTCTCCTAATTAGATTATGATACTTCTGAATTATACGAGCACTGAGCATTTACATGTAATAAGAGGTAAGCGTCAAACGTTAATAAAAAAGATAATTATTTCGTCATTAATACATTTGCAAAACTCGTAACTGTCAATTTATGTCCTAAAGAAAAAGTCTTAAGCATTCTAAACTGTCTTATTACATGGTAATTGTGAACATCACTGAAACATTACATTTTTTTTACAAATATTATTAATACGTTATAAAGATTCAGTTTTTCTAAATGGTATTGTTTAGTGAATTTACAAATAAAAAATATATTAGACATTTTTAAATTATACAATTTCCATTGTACATTAAAAGAATATTAGTGTGAACTAATATTTGAGTAATTTGATGTAAAAGTAAAAGGGATTTAATAACCAAGATTTGAAATCATATGGTAATTTTTATTCACTGATTCGTCCATTCAAAAGCCCACACATTCGTGAAAACTGTCATTATATCAAGATTACGTATGAACATTTGTATTTAAATAAATTTAAAAATAAATCCCATGCATATGTACATAATAAATAGGGTTAAATGGTTCATTATTATAATTTTTTAAAGATTAGGATGATAAATGAAAAAGCTTATACTTATCTTGCTAGAATGCATTTTGTACAAAAATAAACCCTGGGATTTGAAATAATGGTATAAAAAATTTTATATCTATCAAGTATATATTCTATTTTAAACAAAATAAGCATAATAAATATCGTTAAAATTCATTGTAAGTTTGACGAATAAATAGATAAAAGCAGTCACAATAAAATAAAACTTAAAGTAAATAATTGATTTGAATTAATCATTATAAATGACAGTTGATTAGTGTCAAACATTATCATCATACCTTTTATTAAAAAAGTGCACGAATTTTTGTACTATATATTTGCGATAATGCGCAGCAAGGTAAATATTGAATTTATCATATATTATATTTTTGTTCCGACTAGAAAACTAAGATTTCACGAGAGTAAATTCATAATCACATGGGTAGCTATGGGTAGAAATAACGTGGGTGACATTGCTGTAAAAATAACTTCCCATTTAGCGAATTTCTACTGTTGTATAGTTAAGTTAAAAATAAATAATATGAAACGGATATTTGTATGTCAAGTAATTTATTATATGACCTACTGTAATTGGACATATAGTCGCGGTATATAATGTTTTACAATGGCAATATATTCAATTTTTCCACTAGATTAGAAACCGTTCATTTTTTATTATTTAATCATTGTATGATGGTAGATATATATATTTTTTCTTATGCATACATGTACTGTTGTTGCTGTTGCATTATTATTGTTTTTAAAAATTCAATGGCGCCGTATAACAGCGCCGTGTAATAGACATGTCACATATAGTTGTCTAACTACTCTAGTTGAATATCCGTTTAAGCGCGCGCACTTTAATTTAAATCTTTCTATAAATTATTTATTACGGAATGATTTTAGAATAAAGAAAAAACTTTACGAAAAAAATATATTAGACAAATTTCTTTTAAATTCAATGAAGTAGGATTTGATATGAATAAGCGAACAATCTCGACTTGTGCAATGCTATAACAACATAGTAAGGGTGTAACATAAATAGTTTATTTATATAAAAGTGATTAGAGTTTAGCGCAATAATTATACGTATACTTAGTGTAGTTTAGCAAATGGTTAAGACGAAGACAATGATAGTAATAATGATGCGAAAATCAGCGCGAATGGCGCTGGTGAATCTCGATCGGTGCTGTATAGCCGGTGCTCGCTGTTCATCCGACAATTATATTATCATACCGATAACTTTGAAAGAAGACGTTTCTAATAAGAGAAGTAAACAACATCAAGTATTTTGATTGGTTGAATGAAGCAGCTTAATTTCCCTCTGGCTTACCTCTATAATGTTTTCAACTTGTCAGTATAGCTTCTGAAACGTTCAAATTTGATCGTATTTGTAAATTCGAATTGTACAATGAGCGATTTTTCAACATCAAGTCCTAGCAATTTACAATGCAGGTATGTGCATACATCTTGCAATAGCTCGACTTAAGTATATGATAAAACATTGTTTGTACCGTATTAAAAATGTTTATGCAAAACTATATTGCTGCAGTAACTATTGGCGTAAACGCAGTAGTTCGGGTAGCAGCTGTAACGTAAAAGATGAAATGGAGATTAACAATGTAAACAGGTAACTTACTTTATTTTTAGTATTTTCTGTTCATACGGTGACGTTTTAGTAAACGCCTGCACGCAGATTATTATATTTATTACTTCGGGAGCTGTGATTCGAATTCTAATCTATTTACAAGCAGCTTATTATAAAAAAGAAATTCTATTTTATAACATAGTAGCCGCATGATCTAAAGATTTGTTTAAAAAAAAAAAAAAAAAATGATTTTTCGCATGCTAGATCTCGCGAAGAATAATCTCGGCTTTTTCAAACAATAGAGTTAGATCGTAAGTCCATCATGAATTATTAGACATTTTAAGAACAGAAACATTGTTATCCGTTCACAGCGTCACCGATATTTCGAGTGATAGCGATGTCATTTTCATCGAATCATCCACGTCAGCTAAGTTAAATAGTACAATAGACTTGTCTAGCGACGAGGATGAATTGACCTTGCTTCGAGCCAAGAACGATTCGGCGGATATGATTGAGACAATAAGAAACATCGACTATGAAACAAATTTAGACTTGTCCTTTCCGTTGATAGATTGGAATAAGGCAAACTTAGACAGCGACGATTCTTGTCAATCGTTTTCGGATGAAGTTTTTTTAGAAGTTTTCCCTGAGAAAATTCTACACCCAATCGTCAAAGGTGAATGCAGTGCTTTTTTAATTCGTTTCGAAGTTTTGCAAAGTTTTTCTGGATAAATTTTAAATTCTTTTTTCGATTGAAATAAAGTCCAATGATTTTTTTTTGAAAAACTGTTCTAAAAAATATCATTGAAATAAAAAAATCAATTAAAATATTCACTAAACCATACTTCACTAAACCTTTGCAGGACTGTGTAGACCACACTTCTTCTGACTAATTTCATTCCGAATAATTTTTATTCTTAAATATGCATAGCTGAAAAGGAGATTCTCAGCATACACACGAAACTTCCAAAAATCGAACGATCGAAGCAGCGCTTCGAACGAGAAAGCAGAGTAGAGGAATTGGGGGCTCTTCAAGCCATCCACACGGGTGCCGAATATTTATTACATCCTATGGATATTATAATTTTTATTGTTACAATTCCATTCGCTGCTATACTTATTTATAAATATTTTGACATGTGAGAGAACTTTATTTACTTCGTTTTTCGTTTTTATTTATTTACTTTAACTATTTGTAACAAAGAATTTAAACTTATTGTTTATATGTTTATGACAGTTAGATAGTGTTCAGTTTTATATTCGCTCTAGCGATTAAAATAAATTTATATTGACTAAATTACTGCGTTGACTTTCATTTTCTTCATTTTATCCTCCACATAGGGTTATTATCTATTGTAATAATTACTAGCTATAATAAGTATTGCAATTTCACGTCGTAGTTGAAAATAATGTTGAATCACTGTACACACACGGTACAGATGACAACAATTATCGCGAATATCAATTTAACAGTCTATAGAAATGATGAATAAAGAAATTAAAATGAGAATTTTCGAGGATTGCATAGTAATAATTAAAGTAGATACTAGAAAGGAATTTAAAAAAAACGCGTTATAAACAGTCAGCAGGACGCCAACTGCCAAACCTCAACTGCCTCAACGCATCCGGCCGTACCAACATAACAAGCAAACCTGTATACATATTTTCATTATTTTGCACGAGTTTGTCGATCTAGTACTTTTATGCAGTTCTTGCTACACATTTTCAAATTTCAACGGTTGTTGAGTCGACTGTTGGTGTCCCTTTAAAAGAACGCTATAAACGGTTTCGCTTGCACTCGGTGCAAATGTTCTGTCTTTCAAAAGCTTTTTAACCGAAGGACTGAATGATCTTGACAGAAAATAGGTAAGCATTCATTTAATTGTTGTCGAAAGGTCTGATTGTTCAAAAAATTTCTTTATTTTCCTATGATTTTAGCTGTTATTTAGGAGAAGAGCGAACTCGAAAAACGTGACGAATGTGCGCGTCCTTGGCGCCATAAATTCTTTTAAGTTTACGAGAGTCTTTTTCCAATATAAATTAATTTTAAGTCAATCAAACTTAAGATATTAACGTAAATCCACCAATTATGTCACACTTAAATTATATGAGGGAATTAAATAGTTTGACAAGGATGGATGATGCGATCAAGGGTCCTGTCCCTAGATGGCAAAAAAAATGCTTGGAGACTTCAAGTTCTAGGTATGCCCTTTTGACATTCAACATTTCTGTTTCTATCTCTCGACTCAATTTAATATACGTTCATTTTATATCTTAGTGGTAATATTAGTTTAAATAACTCAAGAAAAGCTATGAGCACGTCAATGGTAAGCAACAGTAATACAAGTTCAGGAAAAACTCCGAAAAAAGGAATAGAAAATCAAAATCGAGCAACAAAAGTAAAAACTCCATCAAAAGGCTTGAAAAAATCACCAAGTAAATATTTGCTTATTTCTAAATGTGATTTTCAACATTTATGACACACAATAAATTCAATATTCTCATAGGCCGTTCAACAACTCCAGCCAAAACTCCTTGTGGAGGTGATAGGTTTATTCCAGCAAGATCTACAACGAATTTTGAATTAGGATATTTCAAGGTATAATATACTTTTGATCGTGAACATAAAAGTTACTCAATTTCAAGTATTAAGAATTTATTCTAGTTGCAGCAGCAGCAAAACTCAGACCTAGAGAGCAATAAGTCTGAATGCTCAAGTCCTTCCAAACGTGAAATGCAACGTTTAATAGGAGAAAATTTGCATGGTGGAGATGTTAACAATATGAGAGTATTATCGTATCAAAATAAAGCTCCTGCTCCTCCAGAAGGATATCAAAATCCTTTACGAGTTGTGTATAGTCAAACTAAAACTCCAGCAAGCGTAAAGTCTTCTTCTAGATACATTCCACAGGCACCAGATCGTATATTGGATGCTCCAGAAATTGTAGATGATTATTGTGAGTTTCAATATTTTATATTTAATGTAAATACTTTAACTGACAACTTTATTAAAATTTGAGATAATTGTTGCGAGTTTCGATATTACATTTTAAAGGTGAATACTTAACTGATAACTTTATTGAAATTACAGATTTGAATTTAGTGGACTGGTCAAATAATAATATATTGGCAGTAGCTTTAGGAGCTAATGTTTATTTATGGAATGCTGGAACTGGTACTATTGAACAACTTTTTGAATTGGAAGGCAATGATTACGTGTGTTCAGTTGCTTGGATACAAGAAGGACTATACCTAGCAGTAGGGACAACTGTAGGAAATACAGAATTATGGGATTGTGGCCAGATGAAAAGGGTACGTGTAATGAGTGGACATTCAGCCAGAGTTGGATCTCTTTCTTGGAATTCACACATCTTGTCCAGTGGTTGCAGGTATTTAACTGATTTTTTAATTATTTCTTATTAAAAAAATTTTGTTTTCATTCATTTTTTTTATAATTTCTCAAAAATTTCTCATTGTGCTCTTTAGATCTGGACAAATTGTGCATCACGATGTTCGACAACGTGAACATCTTGTAGCAACAATTAATGCACATGCTCAAGAAGTTTGTGGTTTAAAATGGTCATTAGATGGAAAATATTTAGCTAGTGGTGGAAATGACAACATGTTACAGATTTGGCCATGTATGGCCGGACAAAATTATTCACATGTACAACCTATTTATTCTCTCAATCAACATCAAGCTGCTGTGAAAGCTCTTGCCTGGTGTCCATGGCAAAACCACATTTTAGCAAGTGGTGGAGGTACAGCTGACAGAACTATTAGATTTTGGAATTGCAACACAGGTACAGAATTATTTTTTAGTTCATTCACAGTTTCATGAAATATCTTAAAATCACTTATTAAATTAATTATTATAATATTGCAGGTGCTTGCATAAATACAGTTGACACTAAATCACAAGTTTGTTCCTTGCTTTGGTCGACTACCTACAAAGAAATAGTATCTGGGCATGGCTATGCTCAAAATCAACTAACAATCTGGAAATACCCAGCTATGACCAAAGTAGCTGAACTCACAGGACATACGAATCGTGTGTTACATCTTGCTATGTCGCCTGATGGAACTACTGTGCTCAGTGCTGGAACTGACGAAACATTAAGATTGTGGAAATGTTTCCAGCCTGATCCACATAAGAAGAAAGAAACCACTGAAATAAAATCAGTTGCTTCACGTTTGAAACAATCTATCAGATAAAGACTGAATTTTAGAAAAATAAAATTAATAATTTTTAAATCGAATTGTTTTATAAACTAAGTGATTCTTTTTTAAACTTGCACTCTGTGAGTTGTAATATATTTTCATCCTGAGAATGAAGACTTGTAATAATGACGAGTAATCTGTGTTATAATGTAGTAAGCAAGACCAATTTTACTAGTGTATTATTTAACAGCAAGTAATAAATTTTTACATCCATATTTTTATAAAATTGTATTTGTAAAACACATGTTTATCAATAAGAAAATGCATATAATATTTTTTTTTAAAAACGACATTCTAATGTTCCGATTAATATTCTACATTGATATAAAAAAAATAATTAAAAAGAGAAAGAAAATCGTTATTTGTAAATAATTATTTTGGTTTAAATGTTAACAGCTCGTTACATATAATTAACGCGTTAGTATATAAATAATCATAAATCGCACTTTAACAGATGTATGTTTTCGAAACAATGCATTGCAGTAGATTTCACTTAAGCGCTGTATAGGTACTGTATATTATACAGCACTCATCTAAATACATGACTTGTAGATGATAAGAGATCAAATACAAAATAATTACTTAGTATAGCAACATAACGTTCATAGCAGTGTAATAGCGATAATACTGGAGATACAATATTAAATATATAAAAATGAAAAAAAATTATAAAAACAACACATAGAGAGTCTCTCACCGCTCTCGGCACTAAGTTCTGTGTTTTTATAACAAGCGTTGAATTCTCTTATCTCTTGGAATTTTGAATTCGTCTTTCGCGCGATTCGTTTAATTCGGATGTGCGCTGTAAATAGAAAGAAAGAGGTTTTTTTACCGTTAGCGATATTATATTTGTAATATCGTGAAGGGTGAAAACAGTCCCTGATAAAGGTTCGAGGTTCGAGCCCGTTGCTTTCGTAATCTCTGTTTAGTATATTACTGTCGATTTGTTGCCTCCGCCGGCCGCCTCACTTTTTTCAAATGGTGGCGTAGCGCACAAACACAAGTAATTGCGCCCAATGCCAAAAAATAGATCCCGTTACAGCCTGCAAATATAAAAATATAAAAAAAGTAAATATACCGGGATAAAGATATTAATTTGCCCTTTCAAACTATGTAAAAATTTTAATTTGCCCGCTTTTAGTTTTTTTAGGAAAAAAAAAATAGCAATAATTTATTGCTACGGAAAATAAGCCTGCAATTTGAATGATTCGTGCACATGTGCAGTGTTGCCAAATCTCGTATATACGAATTATTAATATAAATAATAATTCATTATTAATTAGTTTTTGTTGTGTTTTTATAGTGGGCAAATTGAATCGAGCTAAGAGCAATTTTTTCACGTTAATTAGATATTCCAAAAAGTTTTAATTAAAAAAATACAACTAATTAAAGTTTGAATTAAATGTCAACCACTAATTTATTTTTCCTAAAAAAACTAAAAGCGGGCAAATTAAAATTTTTATATAGTTTAAAGGGCAAATTAATGTCTATATCCCGGTATATATATACTTTTTTATATTTTTATACTTGCTGGCTGGAACGGGGGTGGGGTATCTTAACGTCTATCTCGTCTGCTGTACCAACGAAGATAGATACGGATAGAAGTAGAAAGCCCTATCTTAAAGTGAGGCGGCCAGACCTCAGTACGCACCCCGACCAGGGGAGTCGCTAGGATCTGATTCTTTGACGCGATGGTACAAGTAGCAAGCGGTCGATAAAGTACCTATTCAGATGATAATCTTTAGCTAAATCACGAGCGTTGAAATTTTTTCAATTTTGTAGATGATGGTTCAAATCCCACCAAATTTTCCATTTTTTTTTCTTTTTTAAACAACAGATACTGATTTATTTTTACGATTTAATGCGTAAAAATAAAAATGTTACACATTTTAGCTTATAAAAAACAGAAATTATTAATTAATCTAACAGGTTTCCTCACTACCCAAAAGGTACTGACGTACTGTTATCAGCGCGTTGGACTTTTTTTATTTTAATTGAAAATATAAAAAATGTGGAGTCCATCGCCTTCCATCAGGGAAAACACGACAAAGATAATTGTAAAATTAAAATTGAAATTATACTATTATTGAACACACATTTTTCCCTGAAGGCAGCCCTACTAAAACCACAAAAATCTTTGGCAAAAATCCTAAAACATATATATATTAAATGAATTAAATTATTTATTAAATTAATGCAATGATCATATGAAGCTAAAGGTAAAAAATACCCTGCAACTGCTCGGGAACATTCCCTGTATATACTGAAATATAATATTATTAATTATCGAACACTTAGACATCTAATTTAAGCAACTTCTTGTTAGGCCGATTTCCTGTTGCTATATTTTGACGCTTATTAACTTTTTTATCTCTGTCGGGTGTAAAAATAAACAATGTAGTTATGTGGTTTTGTTTTTATTATTTGGTTGAAAACAAAATAAAATTATGTAATAAAAAATTCGCATTATAAATAATATAAATACAATATTAGTTCTATGAACATTTCAATAATTAATAATAAAATAATATTATGTTTAGGTAATTACAACACCGAAAATTCCACTGGATTTGAACCCTGATCAACAGGATTAAATGCCATGTTAACAGTCTACTACGCTAAACCTCTTTATAATTTTTTTGCTGTAGTAGCTTATTAATTAAGCTCTCTTGGTTTTAAGGATAAGGATTTAGATATAAATGGTTTAACTATACATTTTGAGAATATTGTATTGATTTTAAAATGTTTTGATCAATTCTTATAATAATTAGCATGTAAATCATTAGCTAAAATAATGGTTATCATCTGAATAGGTAATTTATCGACCGCTTGCTACTTGTACCATCGCGTCAAAGAATCAGATCCTAGCGACTCCCCTGGTCGGGGTGCGTACTGAGGTCTGGCCGCCTCACTTTAAGATAGGGCTTTCTACTTCTATCCGTATCTATCTTCGTTGGCTGTACTATGACAGCTGACAGCAGATAACAGCTATCTACTATCATGTGTTTTCCAAGAAAATTTTGCATTCTACGAAGTACGAGTATTTGTTTGTGTTACACAAATTGTGTACCGTCTACCGTGTAACAGGTCCGTGTACGTGTACCGTACACGGTGTACGACTACCTCACACACACATAGACACTCACATACATACACACACTCACACACACGCACGCACGCATATATAATACTCTTAAATAAATCTACTCAAAAATAAATTATAATGTGTGATTCCGAATAAAGGTAATACAAAACAAAATGAAGAGTATACCAGTGAAATAAAGTCTTCCTCCGTGAATCTTTTGAAACATTTTGGAAATTAGTTGTCAGTGACAGATTTCTAACTTTGTTATTAAGAAAGAGGCTTGTTTTCGTAAAGTCACTTGCCGAGTGAAAAAATGGCTGAGGATGGAGGATATTCCAAATTTACTTATTCAAAAACTAGACAAGTAAAGGGAGGGTTTAAGAAATCTCATAATCGAGAAGAGCATCCTCAGGAAAGTGTTCCAGGTCCGAAAATTCTAATTAAAAAGAGACCACCACGTCGACCCAAATTAGGCAATGGGGAAGATGCTCCCATTAGCACGATTACTCAAGCCGTTGAGGGTTGTGCAGAAGTTTGGCAGCTGAACGAAGATGATACTAAGCTTTGTACAGATGTTATTGGAAATAATGTTCATATGGAGAGTGAAATCGAATGTGCAGGAGAACAGCTGTTAGCATTATGTCTGAGTCAAGAATCGCTAGTTTCTGATGTTTGTTTTATTTATATTCTAATATGCATGTCTCATCATTATAGTAATGAATATAATAGTTGTCAATGATTAAGTAATATTGCATTTATTTTAGTAACAACTTAATCTATGGTATTATTATGATGAAACATCGAAGCTATTATATTATATAAATAATAAAGATTATAAATAATAAAGATTATTTATTATCAAAAAAGCAATAGTTTTTTTAATAATATTTGTATTTATTTTAGAATACAGAAACATCGTTATCAACGCCAGAACACAAAGAGTCTTTAGTAAAAGGATTAGAACAAAACAGTAAGAAAAAAGCTAGGAGAAATAGAGCTAAAAAAAATAAATGTGGTACATTAAACCATGGAAATGAAGGATCCGGAGTTAATAAAACGTCTGAACCTAATACAAGTACATATCAAGGTATTGATCAAGTAGAAAAGAGCAGAGAAAAAGAAGAAAAGAAGAAGCAGAAATGCATTGAAAACAGAATTAAAAATAAAGCTAAAAAATCATACACTGCGGCCAATGATAAGAATAATCAAAAAGCACAAATCAGTAAAACAGATAAAAAGAAAAAGGAAAAAAGAACATTTAATAAACATATCCCCACTGATGTAGCGCAACAACTACTGTCTATTCAAGATCCTGAAAATCCAAACATGATTGAGGGACATATTCGCATAAATCCTAGATGTTATCAGAATGCTTACATTTCTTTGCCAAATGATGACCAAGATCTATTGATCGTCGGTTTGAGAGATCGAAATAGAGCTCTTGAAGGAGATCTGGTAGTAGTTAATATAAATCCTAAACATACATGGTTTCAACTGACTGAAACAACTTATCAAAAAACTGGACAAGTTTTGAGTATTTTAGAAAAAGTTCATCCACGAAAAGCTGTAGGCTGCTTAAAAAAGCAAGATGTTTTTGTTTTTCTTCATCCTAGAGATTCAAGGGTACCATTGATAAAAATTAATCCCAGAACAGTTCCTAAACATTTTTATGACAATCCAGACCAATTTAAGGATACCTTATTTTTGTGCAATATTGTTGATTGGCAAAAAGTAGCATTTGCTGAAGGGTAATTTGAAATATTTTCATAACTAATTTCTAAAAATGTATATTATAAGTAATTATTTATTACAGAGAAATTTTAAAGACTGTGGGAAAAAAAGGAGACTTAAGCGTTGAAACTAATGCTATATTACTAGAAAATGATTTAACTTTAATACCATACGATGATGAACTATTACAAGATCTTCCATCTCCAGACTACATTCCTACAGATGAGGATCTTATAGATAGAGAAGATTTAAGAGAAACGTGTATTTTTACTATTGATCCTGCCACTGCTGTAGATTTAGACGATGCTGTGTCCTGTAAACCGCTTGAAAATGGAAATTTCGAGGTGATAAGTCTTCAATTACGTATAGAGAAAAAAAGTGAATAACAAATACATCAGAATTATATTAATTCTTATTTTATTTATTGCAGATTGGTGTACACATAGCAGATGTAACGCATTTCTTAGAAGCATTCTCACCTCTGGATATAAAAGTAGCTGAACGGGCTACCACTGTGTACATGGTTGATAGAGTTTACCATATGTTGCCAAAACAATTATGTTTAGCTTGTTCTTTGCTGCCAGGTCAAGATAAATTAGCGTTTTCAGTTATTCTAGAATTGACTCCTAATGCTGAAATAATTACTTCTCGTTTTTCGAAAACTGTCATTCGCTCTTGTTGTCAGATGAGCTATGAGCAGGCTCAGTTAATGATAGACAACGAGTTTTATGACTGGGAAAGAAATGATAGCTTAAAAATTACTGGAAACTACAAACCATCTGATTTGAGTAAAGTAGTAAGAAATTTGTATAAAATTTCTACAAAGTTAAAAAAGAAAAGATTCGACAATGGTGCATTGAAAATTGACCGGCTCAAATTATTGGTAGTTTTAGACAAAGATACACGATTACCAAGCTCTTACAAATTTGAAGAGAAATTAGAAAGTAATAGGTAAGCAGTTAACGTTGTTTAATTAAAAAGAATTCATTATTTTCTTAACGTGTAAAACTGTTTGTATTTCAGTCTTATAGAAGAGTTTATGTTGCTCGCAAACATGACAGTAGCCAAGTACCTATATGAAACATTGCCGAACGTGTCACTTTTACGCTCGCATGCGGAGCCACTAAAGCGAATGCTTCAGAAAACGCGCGATTTACTTGCTAAATACGAGATTTATTTAGACATTGACTCTGCTGGATCTTTAAACAATAGCTTACTTCAGTATCAACCAAAATTTCGTAATAATCAAAATGAACAATCATTTCAGGAGGATAATTTCAGATTTATGGTCATCAAGAACCTTTGCTCTAAATCCATTACTGTAAATATAATTTTTGTTAATAATTTGATTAAAATAGGTAAAAACTAAGAACATATAAATTCGAAACTGTTTTGCTTATAGCGTGCGACTTACAAATGTACAGGTTTAATTGCAACAAAGGACAACCTACGACATTATGCATTAAATACTGATTATTATACGCACTTCACTTCGCCAATTCGAAGATATCCCGACTGTGTGGTACACCGACTGCTCTATGCAGCTATAAAAAATAAACCAGTTACGGCAAAATGGTCTTCTAAAATTTGTGCCGAGTAAGTAATTTATATTGTTTTTCTAAAACATACAATGCAAATCGCCATTGTGTAACAATAAAAAATATTCTGCAGAATAGCAATGAATTGCAACCAAAAAATATACTCAGCTAAATTGGCCCAAGAACAAAGTAATACTCTGTACTTCACATACATGCTGGACTTGCAAGGCTCAATGAATGTCTTGGCGGTTGTAACGGATGTAAAGGAAAGGTCGGCTGACACAATGCTCGTCGACACTGGATTGAAGGTTCGGCTATATTTCTCCGATACAATTGAGGAAACTGTATGTGATTTCGTTAACGAATCAGGAGATACGCCGACTGTCAATTTATTATGGAAGGAACGCAATGTTTCTCAAGTAAGTTCATCTTTATAATTTAATTATTTAAATATTACGAAGCAATATTACAAAGATGATGGATTTCAATAATTGTTGCAGCTCATATGTATATTTAGTATCCTTCACATCAAGATAACAAAGCACGAGCGACTTTTCAGATTACAAGGAATACTATTACCTCCTTAATCCGTGTAAATCTCCTGAGTTAGGTTACTAAATTAATTACACAAACTGCCATATGCATGAAAATGTATTTATTGAGAAAATTTTCGATCAATTTACATACTAGCGAAATTTACGATATATAGAACAAAGTATCCGATGGTTTATTTTTAATAGTCAGTACAGTAAAGCTAATTTATAAATAAATAACATTTTGCTATAAACAAACTATTTTTTTGACACAAAATCTTGTAATTTTATTTGAAATCATTACAAATTATTGTAAATAAAATGTTATAATTTAATTTATAATAGTCTTTTTTACATGCTCACATTCTCGCTCTCATACACACTCAAAAATCGAGGAAAAACTTTTATATTAATTTACTATCATTACTTTAACTTTGAAAATTGGTGACCACGATATATCGCTACATATACATACTCTTATGAATGAATCGCTTTCATATCAGTATATAAAAATACCATTCATATGCATATCTAACTTCTTTTTACAATATACAGACCGTTACTTTCGCTACTTATTAATAAGTTTAAAATTTTAGCAAATTGTTCTGAATAGAGATGTAGGTTAAATGATTTAAGAGTGAATAAAAAGTACATAATTAAATTATCTTCAACAGTAATTTTGAAAACATTAGTCACACTACGAAATGCTAGTTTCTAGTATCTATGACAGACATAAGTTTTGAGCCCATATAATCTATTGGGTAGACTAATGAATTACATGTGCACTGTTGGGGCAGTCATTCTGTGCATTGAAATAAGTAATGAGATTTTTTCTTTTTTAAATTACAAAATTAGTAGGCATAATCTGAAGAATATTTGATCTTAAAAACTAATGACTTCAATGTATGAACGAAATCAATATTATCCGAAATTCCTACAAGTAAAAGAACAAAAAAAGAAACATAAAAATATTAACAAAGCCTATGAAAAAATTGCTGAACAAAGTAACACTTCAATCTTGCTCAATTTTCTTTAACTATACCAAAATAAAAATTGCCTTTGTCTCTTCAGAGTTGGCATAAAAGTGATTTGAATCCAGCACCAAATGCTATTTTTTATTACACTATTTTCACTTCAAGATGTCTAACAAAATAACTATTAAAATAGTACGAAAAAACTATAAATGAATTTCTTACAAATATTTACCGCAACCATTATTGACTACAATATTTGCATAATGAAAAATGGTGTGTATTATTTTATTTTTAATTTATTTTAATAAAGTCAAAGTCTGAGTTTATCCATGCCAACCCTGAACACTGATTCAGATTAAATTTCCTAGGTTAAAGAAAAATTAAAAAACAGCCTTCTGATTTATTCAACATTCGCATTATGTATTACCATATAAGAGATTAAAATCATAAAGAAATAGGACAGCTGGATCCGAGGAAAGAGAAATATTGAAAATTTGGTTAATAAGATATGAAAAGTGTGTCCATTGATTAAAGTTAAACAATAAATACTCGTAGATTATTGAAAACATTGTTCCGATTGTTATGGTATATAAGCGGTTGTGTAAAAGTCCCTAATTCGCATGAGCAAAACATACATTTCTACCCATACCTATGAGTTATTGGTACGTTTCACGTATGAGAATTAAGGGCTTTTAATTGAACCCGATATTCATAGAATATTAGCCATATTGTAACCTCGTAAAGACAATCTAGTATTCGCTAAGTCGAATAGAACCTGTACGAATGTTAAAGGTGCCTTGAAGCACTGTCGAAACATTTCATAAAAAATATCACTTTGCTCATCAAAAAAACTATTTTTTCTTGATAATATTTTTATTTAAAATAATTCTATGAATCACAGAAACAAATTAAAGAAAAAATACCTCCTCGGATCCTGTGACCTTCGATCTAAGAAAAGTCCAGCAGTCGTAACTCGTTGCTTTGTCGACCGATAGGTGTTAGAGCCGTTAGCTTGTGGTAGCCTGCTGCTGTTGCTCTGTCTGCTGCTTGTTTCTGTGCTCATAGTTAACCAGCCTCTGGCCTACTAGATACTTGTCATTTTTTATGTGTTCATACAGTTTTTTAAACTGTCGTATTTGTACACTGATGACAATGCAGACAAGATTTACAAGCAATAGGAAAGGATATAGCCGGCGCGCAATTAGGATCTGTGTCTGAATATTAGTGACAAATAGCGGCACGACGCCGTAGGCTACTGCATAAGGGACGGCTAAGGCTAGACCGAAAGAGCAAATTACTGGTGCAGCGAGTTCTGTAACGATAAATCGAAGATCCATCTCGCGTATACCATCGTTGTATGCACGCTCGATTGCTAATTTTAAACGCCATTCGGGACCCATCATTATCACCGCTGTCGCAATTTTAGTATACAGGACACCTAGAATAAATTATTTTTATTAATAAAGGCAAATAATTTAGTTTAAAGTCAAGCCATTTCGATACATTGTTTTTGATGATAGCCATTTTTTAAACATGTTTTAAATATCTATCTTGAAAATAGTCATTAACTACAATGAAGACCCATTTGAACAAAAAAAATCACATTTTTTAATTAAAATTAAAAACAAACTATATATCGAAAATGGTATTTTGTACCGAAATGGATTATTACAGTAATTCTCAATAATATTACTTAAATTAAGTGACTTTTAAAGCTTGTGATTACTTTGTTCGTAAATAAAACTATGAAATTTGATTGTATCACATACCAAGAGCCCAGTCTTGCCAGACAAAAAGAATAGGATTCTGTTCAAGAGGAACTCGAAGAGGTACAACGACGACAAGTTCCAGTAGAAGGCCAAAGAGCAAAGGAATCACACCAACTAAAAGAATGCAGGAAACAAACGCTTTTGCACCGATAATAGCCCAATGCTTAACGCGGTCAAGAATGGCTCGACGACCACGCGGTAACCAGGATACAGCAAACGCCAGACCACGTGCCGCAGCCCAGCATACGTATGTACCACAAGCTATCGTATAAACCTCGTGAACACGATCTGATAATGCGGATGCTTCTACAGTGCCTTCTGTAGATTAATTTTAAATAATTATAAAAATAAAATGTTATTAATTTCCTTATAAAATATTTTTCATTATTTACGATGTTCAAAACGTGTCTCACCATTAGTAGTAGGAAGAGCTGGTGGTAAAACAGGTGGCGACGGAGCTGGCGCTCCAACCATCCAAAGAGCCATAACCCTTCTACCGATCCATACTGGTAGTATCATAGCCAATAGACTAGCTAAGACCAATGACACGCAGACACAAAGCAATAGTCCAAGTAATCTGGCTGGGAACCACTTAGGTCTAACATATGGTTGGAAACCGAAAGGTCCGTCGCGTTGCAATAAAGCCTGATGGACGGCACCGAGATCTGGATGTTGGGGTTCTTCCGCGACCGCTTGAGCTGGTTCATCCGTCTGTTCACGCAATAAATACGATTGAAGATCCAACAACCAAGCTACCACTCGACACCATCCCCGAATGAGGGCTTTTAGCCAAGTACGAGTATGTGACTGTTCAAGGAGAGCCGGTAGAATAACTTGTAGAAGCAATAGCTCTAAGGAAAGCTCACTGATCTATAATCATACATAATTAAACATTAATTACTAATACATAATTATCTTGAGAAGAAAAAGTATTTAAAAAAAGATTATTAATTCTCACTTGAGTTTCAGTTTGCACAGTAACAGTATACGGCAAGAATCCTGGCCATATCCACCTTAGAATCTTAACTGGTAACCAGAGCATAAGGAGAATAGCAGTTCCAAAAATGACAGCCGATGCGACGAGACGTCTTGCATGTATCAGTATAGGTAAGTGAATCATTTCCTGAAGAGGGGAAAAATCTGGATCGTTGAGATTTCTAAGGAACCAAAGAACGCCAGGACGCAGAACTTCGCGCAACAAAAGAATAAACGAAGCGACATAGTAGACGTAAATCATGCCAACAAGCCAGTGAATGAACATGGATGTGCCTGGGGCCAGTCTGAATGATGACTCGCGGTCTCGTAGAGTGGCGTCGAACATCGCCAAAGAGCAAATATCTAGCCACCAGCCACAGACTAGTGGTAGAACACCGATCTCAACGACACTGAGTAACGAGACCTGATACAATCAACAAATACGTTAGATTACTTTATCAGTTTACAAGATTTTTAGTTAACTGAAATAATTTATTATAGTAGTCTGTAGTCCAGAAATGTTTCCAAGTTCTTTACCTTGACGATGACATATCCGAGTCCGAGTATACGTTGCGATCGTTGAAAGCCGAGTAGAGCAGCTAAACCATGTAAAACAACAAGCAGAACTCCGAGAACGCAATAACCGCATAGAGTCGTTAGCAAACCCTCAAAATGCGAGGCGGCGACCATCTCTTGGACGCGTAGAAACGATATCGCGTAGTAACCAATTTGGTAGGGTAGAAATGCGAACAACTGAAATGTTAAAATAAAAAGTATTTTAGTACATAGAAATTGTCAAACACTTAACAAAAATTAAAAGTAGACTGTATGTTTACCAGGATAAAAAGAGTATTAAGCGACATGACCCATAATACGTGCTCGAGGAACAGTAATGATCCATCAAGACCGAGCAATCGTTCCCAGGTCAACTCTTCAGCAGGTCGATCCCATTCCATGGGATTCCAATTAGCCTCCTCGGCCTCACCTTGGCCCTGCTCTCGCCATTCCGCATCTCCCAGTGCTGCATTAGCTTGTTGTTGTTCCTGTTGGTCTACAGGTTCGACTTCGGGTGGAGGAACTGCTACTGCTGGCTCCGGAATGTTGATTTCGTCGTTGTCGATTGGTGCTGCAGGTGCCTGTGCAGCAGCAGCGGCAGCGGCGCCTGGACGTTCGGCCATCACCCGGAACAAGAGCTCTACTGGGTTGTTACCCGCAGCAGCTGAAAGCGCAGGAAAAAATATTAGAATTTCTTTCTAATAGGATCTAAAAATAGAGCAAGTTTTTTTTAATGCATTCAATGACATTACGTAATTTGTTATGATGCATAATTTAGCTGTCATTATTTGATAAAGAAAGAAAAATAATTATCTTCAATGAAACAAATGTCTGTTTCTTTATTCGCATTTGATAATCAAGTAAAAAAATGAACAAGAACAGAATATTTAAAAATCAAGTTTTGGTACAGGATTAAATCTAACTAAACATAAAAAACTAAAAATTAATGTTACTATATAATATATTATAAAAAAGTGATAATTTTCAATACCATGATTGTTTGGTTCTTCTGCCCTAGGTTCTTCAGCAAATGGTGGTATATTGTTATTATTTTGGGCCCTTGGTGGAAAAACATTATGATCCAATTGCCCAAAATTGTCAATTAGAGGCATTTGAACATTGTCTCTTTCCAACCATTCTGGACCACCAGCATGTAGAATTTGCTCCCTTAGCCACACAAGTCCAAGAAATGTAATTAATGTACAAGATATCACAAAACAACCATGGAAAGCATCAGAGGATATGTTTTCTGTAGAAAGCAAGTCCATTGGTAAAGACATTACCTGAAATGAAAATTGAATTTATAATAGCAATTCTACATAATACTTTTTTGTATAATTAACCTTTTTCTAGAATATGAAAAAGAAAACAATGTTTTAATGTTTCATGAATTAGATCACAACTTCCTTAAATTAGTTGTTAGAACCATTTAAATATTGTTAACTTCATCGTAATGATAATGTAATAAAAAGTCTTAAGAAACTATTGGAATAATTTTCCAAAGTTAAACTGAATTCAATGTACAGAATATTCATACCCGTACAAGGTCTAAAGAACCGCTGAAGACAGCTCTGTACGTTCTGCATGCTGTCAGAGGTACAATTCCTAGCCAAGCAATAACCACTAAAGTATAATGTAACCAGTACTTCACGGCTGTAACAACACTGGAGAACAGACCCCCGATTACATCTCTGAGAGGCAATCTTCTGGGCATATCTGGACTGTAAATAGGAGTAAAAGAAAAACGATAGCCACATAGCTCGCAGTACTCCTTTCTAGAGTATCTCATCCATTGAACGAGACATTCCTGGTGTATCCACTTAATACTGCCTGTACATATGCAAGGATGGAAGAGCGGCCGATCAGGTAGACCCTCTGATCGACACACTCTGCATATGTCAGCGCTTAACATGTCCTCCGTCATGTTGCCTGCTCTCTGATTGTTGTTCCACTTTTAACAAGCACTTTCTTCGGTATCCTTAACCCTGAAACACAAAAGCAACCAGTTCAATTATTCGTCTGGGACTGAGACACTTGAAAAAAACCGGTCTATTACGCGAAAGTAATAACAGCCGAAGGCAAATGTGCAATTAGCGACATAGAGCCACTTGACAGTTGATCACAACAAGCCATATTGTATTTTTAGCGCGCACGAACACGTTGATACATATTTGACGCGGAAAAAGATACGTTCTACGCTAGCACATACCCAATACGACTACGATGCCACAGTGCATCAATATTCAACCGTCGCAAAAGTGAAAGGAGCGACGGACATAGCCAACGTTTAGTCCAAAGAGAGAATAAAAAGAATCGCGTATCACATAAGTAAGATCTCCCGAGTGAACATCATTGTATATTATACTTACGATTACGTTGGCTATATTCCTTCCTTTCTGAGCGTTAGAAAATAATCATCTGGCTTTCGGTCAATAGTATCCAAGAGCCAGGCTCTATATATCCGCGTTCATCAAATAAATCTGGCCTCTTCCGTGTTTTTCCGATCTCTGATGAAGTTCGCGAGAGAGAGAGATAGAGAGAGAGAGCGAGAAGAGGTACTTAGCCTTAGCACGGTCTGCGACGATCAACGATGACGAAAAAAAAAAGCTGACCAAGTCTGACCAAGAGACGAGATAATAATGACTCGTGTAGCGACGTCAGATAGTAAGGTGACGAACGGGAATGGACCTCTTTCCGCCTACGGGGCCGACAGCTGTTCTCTCATGCATCGTCAATCGCCTGATATACGCAGTTTATATTATATATATATATATACGAATCACGATCTCAAACCAGCTCAAACCAGCTCAAACTTATAAGCCAACTATACGTCGTTGCGTCTATGCCGTGGATATAACACAGAAAGCCCTCTTATTTATTATTTATTTATTATTTTTCTTCTTTAATAGAAAATAATAATACTGTGATACGTGTTTGAAATCTGTGCAGGTATCGCATGAAAGAACTTGAAATATATGTAAAATTGAAGGATTTTCGATAAGTCACCGAGATCCTTTAGGGTTAGGTTAATGTTTTGGCGGCAACTTTGAGTCTTTCTTCCGGAGCTCGACGATGCAGTAAATTCAAAAGAAATATTTTCCAACTATGGATATAAATGATGAAGCATCGATGGATAGCAGGACTTGCATTCTCTCGAGGACCGGTGGAATTTGGGAGTCGAGGAAATTTTTCAGTCTTGTATCCAGAACATTGCTTCTGGCTGAAGAAGAACAGGATGACCCATTGTTGACTTTGGAAGGTATCATTTTCAAGTTAATTATATTTCGACGTAGCAGAATAGTGTAGCTAAATAGTGAGCTATTATTTAACTAGACAGATTCGATTTTGTTTTGGTATTGCTTTAAACGTTACGATAAAGTCGCTAATTTTAACGTTAATATTTTTTTTATTTCAGAATTGCTCAAACAAACGTGGAACATCTGGGGAGTGTCAGTTCTATTCGATTTGAATTATGAAAGCGAAGTGCAATTAAAGCAATACGGCAAAAAGTTGAGGGAAGAAGTCGCTTGCATTTTGTCGCAAGAAAATGTCAGTTACAATGCCAAGGTCAGCGTTTCGGACATAAAACCACCTACAGAAACCGATCACCCCGTCATAAAGGTAAAACAGTATTTAAAAAATGGTAAATTTATAAACACCTTACATTAACAACTTATTGAGTAAAACAATAAAATTAATTTCAGATCGAAATATTAGCACGTGTGACAGGTCAAGAGGACAAGGAGACCTGCGTCTATAAGGGCTACCTATTGTCCTGGCGTTCGCATACGTTAACAGATGTACCTACCGAAAATTCAAGTCGTTTACCTCTGCTATTATGTCGTGGTACCACGAAGGCGGTGAGTGCAGTGCACACTACGCTCACCCAAATGTTCGATTGTATGTTCGTTGGAATGCCGGTCTCTCCCGAAGATCTGATGTGGCTCTTGCCTATTTTTCTCAGTTCTGGAGCTGGACAAGATGTGGCTCGTGAACACGACGAAGCGCAGCTCGAGTACGGCATTCCTGGATTGCCAAACTCTGAGACCATCACCATCAAGTTTCACGTTAAGAATCTGATTGATCTATGGAAGAAGTGAGGATTTCACTGCAACTTTATTTTCTGTTTTTCTTTTTTTAATTTTAATTTAGTTTATTAATCGTTAGGAGCATTAAGATTTTTAGATGAAAAGGAGAGAATAGACGTTGCGGAAGTACAAAAGTTTCATGAGGTGCTGCAGACGCAAGTGATGGAAATCGGTAATCTACAGTTAGGATGCTGTTTGCTTCATAGATTACAACTTCCCTGTTTGACAATTTCAGGGAGTAAGGTACGGGAGTTTGTCATTTTCTTTGATATATAAATATTTAGCGACACATTGCGTTTAAATCTGTACATTGCACTTTAACATTTCAGATGAAAGTGATGAGCATAGAAGCAATGGACACTGTTTTGAGTTACTTAAATGAAAAGGCATTGGATGCACTTCACTTGAATACACTAGGCTTTTCTAAAAAATAGTATTTACTTTCTTTGCAAGTAATGTAGATTATTTTCATTTGTTTTTATAATCAAAAATTATGTTTACGCATAATGTACAAACAAAAATAATTGAAGTACTTTACGGGTGTAATAATTGTGTAAGCATCAATTAAGTAAGAATTTCATTGTTTATATGAATAGTGGGAAATCTTGCTCTGAGGACCACGGGGAGTTTTTGACTATCTCTCTTGTCACGTATCAACCATTTTTTGCGTAGGTAACCGTCTCCCAGAACGCGGTTAAATCGTTACAAAGAGTAATATAAATATTAGTATGATAGATTCATATTTATCATACAAAAACGATTCAATTATTAATATAAATAATTCTGTAAATGTAAATTATATTACAATGTATTTTCTAGAGGCAATTAAAATTTGTACAATAATAACTAACATTACGCAATTCACTGAAAGTTTATTTAATTCTTTTTCCAGAATTACAATTTGATCGTTAATAATTCATTTAAAAAATAGGAAACAATAATTATTCCGTTTCCTAAGTTGATAAACACACAATCTTTAAGCGAATATGGATAAATCCTAAAAAACATGTTTAACGATGATACATACAATGACATATAACATGCATTTATCAAAATCATGCACGTCAATCGAATTATCTTCGAATTCTGAAAATATTTAAATCCACGAATGCTCGCTTGACTTGAGCCTTAGTTCGCAAGCCCATTCCGTGACGCACCTATGTATTATATAGATTACGATTTCCGGAAAGAAGCTGCACGAGTATAGTGAATTTATATATGGATTTTACGCCACATACTGTATATACACATGATATTTACTCGTTTGACTAGCTTAGTACCCATAAATATATATATATATATATATATATACGGCTTCTCTCTCTCTCTATATATATATATGGGTGCAGAAGCGGCTCCCTGCGCCCGTACGCCGAATACCGCTGTGCCGCCACCGCGAAGTAAGAGAGAAACGCCAGTAGTTCAATGCTAGTCGGCGGCCCAAAATGACGGCAGTGTCCGCACCTCCAACAAGCGCCCACTCGATAATTCAAGTCGTCAACGAAGCGAACCTCAATAAAATCGAAAGGTGAGTCGTCGATTATTTTGTCCTCGTAAAATTTTCCGCATATACGACGATGAATCTGTATTAACGCCCGTACGTCTGTCCCTAGCTTCTTCAACGACTCAGCGTACAGGGAAGCCATTGAGAACTCGTCCACCTACAATAGCCGATTATGCAGGGAACGCAGGTTACGGATGCCTTTTCTAGACTCACAGACGGGTAAGTTCATCGAGATATTTATTTTTTTAAGTGTTCGGTGTACCTGTGACTTTAGTTTATTATAGGAGATCGATGTACATACTCTCTGTGCCACATAGACGCCGTGGACAGAGTTGAAAGAGAGAGAGAGAGAGAGAAGCTAACGCCGCTGCTGCTACGAGCGGCGGCTTTGTTGCATACTTGTATAGAGAGGCGGAAAAAATCATTATGTATTTGTTCGTTTTTTCTTGGAAATGCTTAATTTTTACGCACGATTTTAGTCATTTGATTCTATGCTCCAATCTGCGTGTTATATACAATGTTATTGAGCCTACTACTTGTTTATCATTTTATCTTAGCTTTGTTTTTACAAGCAGACTTGCTTGTTTACGATGATACTGTTATCAAGCTGGCAATTAATTCATTGTGGCATTTAAGAATGTAATAGTTAGGTGTGAAATGTTTTTTGATAATTAACGATACATAGATAATAATCATACTGTTCTTTCAGGAGTTGCACAAAACCACTCAGCCTTGTTCATGTCTGCGAGGGAACGTCTGCCAGGTTTACAACATGGTCAAATCTACACATATCCCAGCAAAAGATGGAGAAAGAAACGAAGACAGTACTTGATGCACTATTTCCATCCCAAGAGGGTAATACGAGGTGACATCGAAGATGGAGTCGAATGCATCGAAAACTCTGGAATACCTGGAGCCAACGATGACAGCAAAGACTCCATTCCATTAAAAGGTAATTTTCATTTATAACACTTGTAAATGTTATTAATATTAATCACGATTTAATTCTAAACATTAAACATTTTTTTTTGAAACACATTAATGATCGATCGTAAAGCTTTCTACTCGTTTCAAGATGAACATAGCAAGGATGCATGGTTCTATGATGAACAAGATATGTTAGACATGGATCCATACGAGGAGCCAGATCCAGACAGTGATTTCGATTATGAAGAAAGCTATAGTACCAGGAGGAAAAGAAGGAAACCTAGAGGAGGTGGTCATCATCCTACCAGGAATCATCCACCAGCAACCGACAGTCCAACAGGAAAAAGAACAAAGGTGACATACTTTACGATATTATCTTTACCGGTACAAAAGTCATAAATTCTGATATTAATGATTTGTTTTCACTGAATACAGGGTGGCGGTCGCGGAAGAAAAAAAGTCAACTACGATGCCAGTGACTCTGATAAGCCGTTCGTTTGTGACCGTAAGTTTAACCATAGATACAACTACAAATGACAACTTCCTCTTATTTGTTTTTCTACAGTAATTATTATTACTCCGCTCGTTATACTGAATTCAACCGAGCCACAAACGCACTGCGTCAAAGGATTTTATTCTGTTAACGTTGATCTACGGATTATAAGTTTCATGCTGTTTAGACTAATTATTAACTTTCTAATTTAAACTAAAGAAACAAAGAATATATAGTATAAGATGAAAAACGGACGCTCGAGAAAAAAGATGAAATATTTTAGTAAATTGTATAGAGTAGATTTGTAACGAAATACAGCGACAGTTAATGAGTTATAAAGATGGTATAACGCCGCTTCGCTCATTATATTTGTTTGACATGTCCAAAAAATAATTATAATATACATAAAATATATTGACAGTTTTTATAGCTTAAATTTTCATTAATAATCAATTAAAAAAACTCTTAGTAGATATTATTAAAGTTTGAAAGCTATAGTTGACTCTTGACTATTTAAAGAAAAAAAAATTCGCCAAATTATTAGATATTTTGTATAGTACAAAATAGTAGTTAACATTAGTAAAATCTTTGAATAAATCCTATGATTTATCATAGAGAGTAGATTTCCATTCCTTAAGTAATAAAAATACAAAAAAATAATCATAAAACATCTCTCTTATCAATAATTAGCGTAATTAAAGTAAAAATTAGAATAGCTTGTTGAGAAAAATTGATGAAAAAGACTTTAGATTAACTCGAATGTGCCTGCCAATACGTTTACTCCTTCATAACGCTCTTGTTTAGAATTAGAAACTTGATTCAAAGGTATTTGGTGGATTGCGAACGCGAGGTTCAGATTAACGATTATTATTTTATTTCTTGCGCTGTAGTCTTGGATTCTTTCTTTGCTGAAACAGTGCATTTTTGCAGTGCATTTTCACAATTAACAATTACTATATAATTGAAACAACAACCAAAGCATATTTCGTTTATTTTTTACGTAAATTACAATATTACAATAGTCGTCGTCTATATTCTATCGTTAGAAAGTTATGAAAAAATCATGTGATAAATGCTTGTCAAGTCGTTTTCGCCAAAGACAAACACCAAAGATAATAGGAAGAAATGAAAAGTAATCGAATGTCGAAGAAATCTTGATGCTCTCAGCCATCGATTATGCCTTTGAGGACTGTTTACATACGCAAATAACCATACATACTACATACGAAAAGCAAGAATGTTATTACTTATATATAGCTCACCTCTGTAGCGAGCTCATTTTACCGTAGGTGTATTCGAGCATTTATTTAAGCCTTGCATCGTATTAGTTTTGCTTCTTGGGCTGGAACCCTTTCACTGCTTGTTCAACACGTAATAGATCGATAGGTGGCTAGGGATGTGTCCTAGTACGGAAGGTATGCAAGTGCTCTCCTGATAAAAATCCTCTACCTTTTTGTTTTTTCAATTAAACGGTTTCTCGAGAGTTTACAAGGATTTTTCTGTAAAACTGTCTCCTTTCAGAAACCGCTTAATGATTCTCATCCACTCAATCACCCAGTAATTTGTGCAAACTCTTGACTCTTTACTCTGTTCAAATTTACTTTTTCTCTTTTTTTCAATCGAAACGACAGTTTACCAAAGAAACACATACAAAAAAAAATTAGCCATTGCATTAGGTGGTTTGCGGGAAAACAAGTACTTTGCACTTTTGCAGTATGCAGCGCACGGTATAAAACCAGACCCGGTCTGGTCTACCATTACGGTCATTCCCACTCTACTTCCTCCGGCGATCCTGCTAAGGAACTAAGTCCCAGTCCCGCCGATGTTGAATCTCGGAGCGTGGCTGACGCAGTTGCTTCGGACCAGCCAGGTTGGAGCCACAAAAAGAAATAAGCTCAATTTTCTCCTTTCTTTGAGCAGAGCGCTCCATTAATATCATTTTTTCATTTAACTTTTTTTTTATTTCAAAAATTGCGTATTTTATACATTGTTATGTTTTTTATCCTTCTTGCCTTCGGATACATTATTACTTACATCGGCTTTCATTGATATATTTTTTCATTATTAATTATCACCATTATTTACACGTTTTATGATTGGTTTTTTGAATATTGAATTTTCCTGCTCATGCGCTCTATATATTTAGATTGAACCTGTTTTTTCATCTTATTGCAAAGATATCTATCTATCTATATTTATATATAATATAAATTTAATAAACGAGCCTGTAAAAGAACAAACATGTGTATTGCAGACAGTGTTACATATTTAATAATGTTTAAATGGGATATTGTCATTATTATTATTATTACTATTGCTACTATTATTATTACTTTTTCTCGTCGTATTGACGATTTATCCAATTATTATTATACGTATATTGTTTTCTCCTTTTGTTATTACTGAATATTTAAGCATCACTAGTGTTTCTATATTCAGGGCTTAAAAATGTATAAAAATTATATGTACTGTTACCTGCAATAAGAGTTTATTACAAATCGAACAAAATCCAGTCTTTATTTGATTTTGCAAAACTAGCACTTCTGAGCCCTGTTTATATACTACTACCTCGGAATTTTTCCAATTTTTTACTTTATCCATATACATTTTGATATACTGGCTTTTAGCATTGTGCTGGTGAAAACAATGTTCTTCAATATACGATTCTTTTTTTTTAAATCGTTAACTATAAAACTATATCTGCAAAGATAATGGCAAGGACAGATTAATAAAGCTTGAATTTTTTTTAACTTCCGAGAAAATCATGCAAAAATTCAAGAAATCAGATTTGAAAATCGAGATCCCCAGCACATTTCTAACACAGTTTGCAATAGCATGATGCACCTTTCATATTGCACTATATATATATACATCCATACATATAATATCAAACATGAAAACTACTCATTTCACCCGTTCGATCCTTTAACACAATTTTATCAGTTTATGTAAAAACATTTTTTATGATTATTATCTCTTAGCGCTGGGAGTGTTTGACGTGTGCGAGTGATGGCGTGCATTTTAATTTCATTACTTATTATCCATGTAATAGAGCACTGTTCTTCAGTGCATCTCAAAGCTGCATGACGTTTTATTTTTTTCTTCTAGACGAACAGTTTAACTTAGAAGCAATTAACAAATGTTTCTTTCAATTCGTCGAAGAAAAAAATAAATTTATCCAATTAATGCTAATTTCACTTTCTTTTAATATAAAGTAGTACGTATTTTTTTTAAATTTGTAAGCCTTTGCATTTAAGTTTGTTGGCTCGATGCATTAATTGTTTGGTATGTCTTAATTTTTTTAAATATAAATTTGAATTAGACGATAATCAATAGTATTGTTATGTCATTGGTGGTGGAATGTATTGAAATCGCACGTTATGCAGAATTGTATCAGCTGTTAACGAAGAAGTTTGTTTTCTCTTTTTCCTACGTACCTAATCTTTCTCGTAAATATGCCAGCGATTCTGTTTTGACATAGTTTGCAAATCACGTGTGAATAACAATCAAAGAAAAAAATCTAACTCGCGTTCCATATAGAATTGACCATTTTTCAGAGATAAATATATAATATATATGTGTCTAACGGTAGAATCACGTAGATATACGAAACAATGTTTTTTCAGTACTTAAATTGTAGTACACATAATCGTAGAAATTTTTTATTATGTCGTAGATTATTTTTCAAATAACTCTAAGTTTTAACCTTTTGATATGCGTGTAAATAAAATACATGTATAATATTAATTTTGGAGGAGAGAAAAAAGCTAAAAATATAATTACCATATTTTTAGTAGCACTGTATATTGTCGCAATCTAATTTCACATAATTATTATCGGCATGTACAATTAATCTGCACAAAAATAAGAGTAAGGCCTTTTTTAGTAGTTCTTTTTTTTCTTTATGGATAGAAAATACTTTCAAAGGCATAAAAATAATGATAAAGATACAATCATCGCAAAACGTATACATGGATATTGTACATTCAATTATACTTGCCTATACTCGTACTATAAGTCACAGATGTAAAATAATTTTAATGACGAGTCATCAGTAATTGGAAAAATATATAAAGCATATTGTTATAAAACGAAAATTTTTAATTTTTTAGAACTTTCACACCCTTAGTCTCAGTCCATCGTGATATATATTTATTATTCTATATTTAATTCACAACATCGGCGATGATAAAAATGTAGTAAAAAGAAAGTAATTATCCCTTCGCTGAGGCAAGATTCCTTCAAGAATAGTGCAGAATTTTCGTGATGCGGCAGACGACAAGTATATATATATATGTATATATATATGCCTCTGATAAATATGGTAATTGCATGTGGACCTCGTGAAAATCTGTCTTACTTTCAATATGTATAAAGCAGAATCGAATCGCCGGACAAAAATTCACGCGGATGACTTCGCTTCTACTCAAGACTAACATTTGTACGCAGATAGAACGTTTTTCTTTTTATTTGAGTAAAGTCTAAAAGCGGAGAGGAAGCGGGAGAGAGAGAAAGAGAGAGAGAGAGAGAGAGAGAGAGAGAGAACGAGTTATCGTATGCATGCGAAAACTGGCCTCTATACTACCACTAATGCTAATTTTATTGTTATTATTATAATACTATTATTATATTATACGTGTTTGTTAATGTTATTTTTTTTCTATGTGTATTTTCCTCGTTATTATATATAGATATATTTAAATATTTGACATGGCGCGATGTATTTTCTTCTTCTTATCTAAGAAAAAAAACAAAAAAAAAAAACAGAAAAGAAATTAATAGTTGAAAATGAAAAATGTTGTTTTAACAAAAGAACAATTGAATAATAATTGATTATAAAGCATAAAAAGAAAAAAATGCTATCGAGCATTAGAAAAAAAAGAAAGCATACGGCCTCGGTCGAAAGCAGAGTTAAAAAAGCGCAACTTGTGGGTATGTGGTCGGTTTGTGTGTGTATCCAGGTGGTACGCGCCGAGGTCGTCAGAGCACTGCTACCGCTACCTCCTCTGCGAGCAGCACCTCAGGGCCCTCGGCAGCGGCTGCCGCCTCCTCTGCCTCTGTCTCCTCTATATCAGCTGTCGGCGTCGGGCCGACACCGCTGCTCGGCACTGCTGCTGCTGCTGTTGCTGCTTCGACGCCCTCGAGCTTTCAAGTCAGCAATGGCTTGACAAGCCAATCGAATAGTCAACAGCAGCAACAACAACAGCAGCAGCATCAGCCAACGGCCGAATCGAGCTGCGCAGCCGCTCCAGCCTCACCTACTGTCTCAGCTATCGGCCAGAACCAGAACAGCAAGGACGAGCTTCACCGGCCACCAGCAGCCCAGTCACCGATGAACAACAGCGGCTCATCGCCCAAGCCGAGTAGTATGGACCAGCAGAACTCACCGATGTCTCAGGCGTCCTCCATGGGACCGGGACAACCCGGACAGCCTAATCAGCATCATCAGGGTAATCATCATCATGCCGGCGGTATGGACGGGAAGAAGGCGAAACCTGCTCAACCGTCGCCTTACTGCGACTTCTGTCTCGGAGACGCGAGAGAGAACAAGAAGACCGGAGGCTCTGAAGAGCTCGTCTCGTGCAGCGACTGCGGCCGCTCAGGTAAGAACAACCATCATCAGCAGCAGGACCGACCGGAGGAGAGAACCAAGCGCAAGTACACCAGGCGGACCAATAATCACAATTGAGTGCCTGGTGTTATTTCTCCTTGTCTTTTATTTTCATCTTTTTTTTATTCTTTTCATCTACAAATGACTTCCCGACGTTTTTTAAAACTAGAAAAAAAAGAACGGACAGAGTGTGTGAGAGTATGTGAGAGACTGTTTCACGAGCTTTACGCTAGTCAAGGCACTTTGACGAAATTATACACATACAAAGCAACTTTTGGCTTTAATTCCATTTTTTCAACAGAGTAATAGACGAAATACATTGTGAACAAAACAAAAGACGCACTGCACCGCGGGCATTATCATTACGTTGTTCCATTTAATATAAATCTCGCGCGGCGTTCTTAAAAATTATATCTTAGATATAGTTATGTTAGCTTACTACTCAGCGGGAAAAATTTACTCGCTTGTATGCCATTATAGTTTTCTTTTATACTCGACTACGATGTTATAGAGATTGTCTCGGACTCCTCGTAGTTTACTTCCTCTTAACTTTTTTATTCTACCAAAATGAAAATTTAATTTTTGAGAACAACCGCCAGTTTTATATATACATTATTATACATTACATGGTATTATTATTTTATTATAGAATTATTATATATCCATATGATATACTCCACGAGCACAGTCCTCGTTGACTATGAGTGTGTGTAACAGTAGATCTCGCATGCGAAAATACGATAAAATCGTGTTATTAAATATAGTTTCAATACATAAATAACTACAATCAATAGAACATAATCAAAACAGAAAACGAATGTAGGCGGCGAAAGAAAAAGATGGTTCTTTTTGATGTCGTTATATACATTGAACTTTTTCTCGTGCATTTATATAATTTTAGATAGTGTATTTTTTAAAATCACACTTTTTATATATGCGACAATGACACGTGGATTATATGTAATATAACTGATATATGAACCTTATGTGTTCTAAAGACTGAACGATTATCATTAATTTTTAGTATCGATTTTTGTTGCGAACAAAACAGAAACTGAAAAAAAAACAAGATTTAATGACGGAAAAGGTTAAAAGATTTTTTTTTGAAAATACCATTGGAATGCAGATTTTAGTTGATTTAAAACATTAAAAATTTTCGAGCTCATTTAAATTCAATTTTAATACAAACGTAACGGGAATTTCACGAACACGATGTGCCCTTAAGCGATATTAAATGAGAGAAAAATGAAATAAAAGTTGCACAGCAGTAAAAAGCATCAGAAGCAATCCATGAGTAATATCATATTTAGTTGACGAGCGACATCTACGCGCGGGACTTTTGTATTTAGCCGTCGTCTTGATACTTCGAATTCATATATATATAAAGTGCGTATTAGTAAATCGGAAATTCATTATTATTTGGATTATTACGCTTTTGTTTAGTCGGGAAATAATTAAATTATGAACTTGAACAAACAAAGCCTAAAGAGTCAGATCTGAGCATCTTTAAAATGATAAGTAACAAATATATGCGTGTGCAATCTTTAAACATGGCTTTAATATTCATGGCAATGTCGAAAAAAAAATCGCATAAATTGGTGACGGTGCGATACAAGAGCAAATAGTTCCTCTTTGTTATATAACACTAGAGACAATTTGTTATGTTAGACGTTTTTTTAGTTAAGCAAATTAATCAAGGCTTAAACAGATATGAATAAACGTTAGTCGCTCATTTATAATAGCTAATAGCAGCTACATCAAATTTAACCCTTTGTTGGTCCGACAAGTGCAATCCTCGTGCTGGCTTTTGTCTCATATATATGTATACATAGACATATGTATGTGTACACTGTACGTAGGTAATTCAATTCGCAGATAACAAATAATCTTCAGTAATGTGCAATAGATACGTAGCCATTTTATAAAATGTAGATCATAGATCAATCGTTCCAATAAAGGGTTGACGCACTATCGATTATGCATCACAGAATTCGAAGCGAAATTTTCGCGCGTTTACTATGACATTTTGGAAAAAAAATTAGTTTTGAAAACGCGCAGAAAAGTCGTTACTAAGATCCTATTCTATTATCATCAATCATGATCATCATCATTATTATTACAATAACTTGTAAGCGAGTAAAGATTAAAAAAAAAAGTAGTTTAGTGTTACGAGTGTGTGTGCGAATGCGTGGGTGCGCGTAGTTGTGCGGTGTTATGAGTGAATCGCGATGAGACTATATATATATATATATACATATATATGTATGTGTATATGTATGTGTGTATATATATATAAATTAAAAAAATATAATTGTGTGCGTGATGCGAGCGAGAATGAGAGAGAAAGCGTGTCGTATAACTGCGACGTTTATATTGTGCTGCGCAAGAAAGAACGTGAACTATTCCAAGGTACGCCCTGCTATATACTTTAGACCATCAACTGCTCCGATCGATTTTACAAAAGTGAAGCAAAAAAAAGAAAAGAGAAAACATTGTTCGAAAGATATATATATATATACACGCACAAGAGCAAAGAAAGAATAATTATGAGAAATAAAAAGACTTTTTGCTGAAAAAAAGAACATACTAGCTTGTTGTCTTATTTTTTCTGGACGTTTAGTGCTGAGGAAAGGTGAAAGACTCTTTTGCAAATGATGATGAACTTGTAAAAGATAACGAAACAAAGTATCGGGTTTACTTTGTTATTTTGTTGGCAAAATTTTTCGAACACAGATAATAGAGATTCGGAAGGTCGCTTTCGAAATCTTGATACGAGGGCGCGTATATTTTGAATCAATCTAGAAATAACAGATAATAAAGCATAGCTTGGAGTTCACTGTTCTTCGGCACAAGATAAATGTCCTGGGCACCTTTTTCATTCTCTCGTCTCCTCGTCATCTCCTATTAGAATCTCTTATCCCTTACGCCATGTCTACCTTGTTGTTATAGGACATCCAACGTGTTTGCAATTTACCGCGAACATGATCGTTTCTGTACGCAAGTACAGGTGGCAGTGTATCGAGTGCAAATGTTGCTCCATTTGCGGAACCTCCGACAACGACGTAAGTATCGTTCAATACGAAAGAAAGAAAATAATTTAACTTAAACGCGAGTTTGTTTTCCTTTTCTTCACATTTCCATACTAATGTCGCGAAAAACTAAAACTAAAATAGGATCAGCTACTGTTTTGTGACGATTGCGATCGAGGCTACCACATGTACTGTTTGTCGCCACCCTTGACTTCACCTCCCGAAGGTTCCTGGTCCTGTCGTCTCTGCCTCGCTGAATTTCATCGACGCGAATGAGGAATTGCACTGACAACGGCAGCGGCAGCGGCAGCGGCAGCGGCAGCGGCAGCAACAGTAGAAGTCGTGAAGAAACAGTAGCAGCGCACGAACGAGCATAATAAAAGATATATATATTTAATGGAATTAGGAGAGTATTCGCGAGAGAGAAAAAGATTACGAAGGATTATACTCGTTCTATTATAAGGAACGCCTGTGTAAATGTTTGTATTTAATATGGTATGTAGCATCGCGACAACGACTATGTATAATTTTTAAGGACGAATATTTTCTTTCGTTGCCTTGAATATATATATATAAATATATTATGGAGATATAGTGTAGACTTTACGAGGAAAACGCTACAATAATGTGTACTTTAAGAAAGGACTGCCGCACTTTTGTAGTCCATGTGTTGCTGGGTGCTTGTGTTGTATATCCATATACTCTACTCTATTCGATATTCAGTCGTGGCAGCTAGTTACTTAGTCTAGGGTTTATAATATTGTACATAATCGGCAATCTTCTATAGATCTGGCGCAGCGCGACGATATGGCAGCACGTGGTATTATCCAGAACGGGTCGTTACAATGACGCTTACATAATATTGACAAAGAACAATCCTGTCGTATACCTTCTTCGATATATATATTTAAATATATATATATATATTCTTATACTCTCGTATCCAGTCTCAGAAAGCAAACAGTTCGTTGAGTATTAAATATACCCGGTAAAATAGGGGAGGGGGGAAACAGTTGATATGGTTGCAGCATTTGGTGACATCTATGTAACTCTCAGGCATCCTATGATCTCAGACAAATAGTAATTTTTTAAATGAACCCGCAGGAACGTTTCTCTCCTTTTGTCTGTCGACGCAGGTATATTCTGGCCTCAATTAGCAAACAATCGATCGATCGATCGACTCATCGAATGCACGTGTGTACTTTTGGCGCATTGCATAAGACCGGTATATCTGATATTTCTTACGACTGTGCATATAAGTAAGCTCGGCGTGTGCGCGAACGGTCGCGTTCATTTTTTTATTTTAAGGTGAAGCCCCCGCATCATTCATTCGATGATAAAAATGACGATAAAAAATACTCTCCTAACATCGAGAGCGTAGCTAGAATTTGTGGAATGAAGTTTGTTTGTTTTTAGATTTTGCTTTTTGACGCTATTCTTTTCGACAATATACCTTGGTCATTGCAGTCGATTCAACAGTCGAGAATTTTGTATACTGACAGATAAGTGATGTATATGTGATGTATACAAGAATGATCTAAACAGCTGTGATATTTCTAAACCTCGTTTTTATTTGCATAAAACTAAAACACATATGTACGTTTTTTATGATTTTTACTAACAACTCGTCTTTTTAACTCCCTAGACTAGAATTGAAATTTCCATTGTGATGCATTTTTTAAATTAGTGTCTAGCGTACGATTTATTCTGCATTACCCGAGTAATGAATGATTCAAAGTGAATGGGGCTGCACCTTTGATAAAATAAGAATTGTAACTATATAATAATAATTAACGTCTTGCCTGTATGATTGGGCGAGATATTTATCTGCTCATACCTCTTGTAAATTCTTGTAATTCTAAGTGTATTATGTTGACAATAGCATTATGAGGTAGTTCTTAACCAAACGACTGAAAGTAGCCTGAAATATTAAACGATTGATGTCAATCATACAAAGCATTTACTTTTTTTAGAATCTATAGAAAAATACTCTCCTAGTTTGCGTAATTTTATCGTATAGCTGAAACTTTCAAATTTTGACACTTTTAAACAAACTTTATTTGGACAAGGGCGAACGAAGACTTCGGCATAACAATATTTTCTATGTAGTCCGTTTTTTAATCTGTTATTTTTTCATTTCTTGAAGAATGTGTGACGTAAGTGTAAGTGTACGTTAGTTGCCAACGGAAGTGTGAAATAAAAAATTTGTCAGATAACTCGACATCAGAATCATCGCAAAGAGTTTGTTCAACTATGAATTTGTGTATAAGACAAAGATTGTAAATTATTTGTACCATAAGTATGCAGCTTTCTTTTTTTTTTTTTTTAATATTTATACATCGAAAATCACCGAATGAATTTGAAATCTTTGATGTTTTGCGCTGATTCTGCTGGATATTTTTGATTGCAAGTACGTAATGTTTAGCGTGTCGTGTAATAATTGCTCTGTAATACAGAAAAACAGAAAGAAATGCTAATAACGTATGTTTTTAAATCTGTAAGTATCGTGAAACTTTCGGTACTTTCAACACTTAACGATAGAAAAAGTCCTCGGTAGCAGCATATGTGTAAGAGTAGTAATAAAAGATTAACGAAATGAAGGAAAGAACGAAAGCCATTTATGATAAAGCCAAGTTCTGTAACAATAAAAAAATAGCGTGCTAACAATTCTAACGCCCCTTGGTTGTTTTAGCTCAGTATTTTTGTATTTTACATAATGTAATACGTATATAACGAACGAAACGCCGTGTACTTAATGATTTTTTTTTTTATTTTTCTTCATAATAGTTCTCTGGTAATATATACATGTTTGGTACTCAGCGTGACGTAAAATATCAGTGCCGAATAAAAGAAGAAACAAAATTCAAGTGAAATGCAAGTTTCCTTTGTTTTCTCATATACTATAAACGAGTGATACGGCGATTGAATGGATCATTGATCATCGTGTAAAAGTGAATTACAAAAGTAGCGATGGTAACAGTTTTTAATTGAATTGTACACACACAAAAGAATTTGCGTCTCCATTGATTCTAATGTGCGTCTTTAAATATAATTTTTATACTGCTTATTTTTAACAATAATGTACGCAAATTTGAATAAACATTAGTTTATACAAACTGTATCGCATCGTGTTTTATTGTTTTATTGTTTTATTGTTTTATTCGAAAATAGATTTATACTATTTTTAATAGACAATTTGGAAGATTAGAAGATTTTCAAGAAAATCAAACTCTACTAGATCTCAACTAGTATATCGTCCAACTCCTTTCTTTTTATATCGGGTACCGTAGCATCGTTAGCAGGATAACCAACAGGTAGCAACAGTACGAGTTTCTCGTTAACTGGTCTGTTGAGCAAGATTCGAAGTGCTGGTCCGCAGTTCATCGGCGTTGACGTTAGAGTTACCAAGCCTGCAAACTGCGCAGTAAACGAATTAGTTTATAATAAAACAACCTTTTTATTAAACGTTCAAGGACATCGCGTGCAAAATCACCTGCACAGCAGTGATGAGAATTCCGCAAGAAATTGCGACGCTCATTTCTTTGTAATAATGAATTTTCTTTTTTCCATTCGGATAAAAACTGTAGTCCTGTTTAAAGACTAATATAATATATGGCGCAGTGGTAAGATACTCTTTACACCAATTGGTGTTGAACGGCTTCAAGTCCATCGTCCATCTCTTGTCCATACGTTTCCGGTAATTGAGCTCTTCTTCGTACTCAACGATTTTCCGAATGCTCTGTTTCATCGAAGGACTCGACACTACGACATAAGTCCAAGGCTCGGTGTGGGCACCGCTTGGTGAAGTACCTTTTGTTAAAAAAAGATAGACCTCCTTGATATAGATTTACTACGACTACTTGTGTCAACCGACACGATAAGTTATTACTTATTTCATGATACCAAAAGTCTTATAATTGATAAGCTTACCCGCTGCTTTAATAATGTTACGTATGACCTCGAGAGGAATTGGGTCAGAACTGAAAAAACGCACCGATCGCCGAGCGTTCGTATTCTTATAAAATTCTAACGATTTGTTCAGCATCTCTATCTCCGACGGCTTTTCGTAATCAAAATGTACATGTTTCACATCATTAGATGGCTTCGATTCGTCTTCAGAATCATCGGTTGGTTTGTATTCGCTGAAGTCTGTTCGGCAAAAGGAGATTTGTCAAATTTCAAATTATCAACTTTTTTTTCCTCGCTGCCAGCGTTTAATACTGAGATTGCAGATAGTTATATCTCTCATTTGAGCTTTGTCTTGCAGCTTGGTCTGCTCTCCGTAAAATTCAAAGTGAACTAATGCACTAATTTAGCTTAAAATTCCTATGAATACTCTTTAATGCGATCTACGTATAAATGTACGGTTTTTTTTACGAATAAAAACGTTATTAAAGATTAAAAACTGATTTTACAATACTATTTTTTTTTTTAAATTTTCCGATTGACGAAATTTTCAGATCGAACTTACTATAAGTGATCATCGAAGAGACTTACAGATACGAAGTAAAGCTCAAATTAAGGATAGAATTATCTACAACTTTAAATCCATAAATGATGTAATTGATAAAATTAATTAAAATTTTTAAGTTTGGGTAGCCTCCCTTATGGTAGCCCAGGTACCTTACCCCTTTAAAATAAGAATTTTTGTTCGTTTACCTTCTTCCGGACGCAATTCATTTTTCGTATCGAAATTTTTGGAACTGTTTACGTTGTCTTTGGTATGCTTGAGAACGAAGTTTACAATCGATGCTAGGAGAAACGTCGCTAGTACATAGTGCCCGTAGGTAGCGAAGAATGGAAAGTAGTCGAAGCTTTCTGTAATTATTGATTTTGCACGCTCCATAATAGTGCTGTGATCTGAAAAGAACACCGATGTCAAATAAAATCATAAAATAAAATATTATTATTGAATAAAAATTACGCATAAAAGGTATATTGCGGGATGCCCTCTAATTTGAGGATTAAATTGCGAAATTCATCATTTCATTCCTAAAATTCTACTTTCAATTCTACTTATCCAAAACCCGGACACTTGTTTTTAGATTTTTGAGATTTTTTTATAATATTTTTTACGGTATATTTGCTTTCTAAAAAGATAAATAAAATACCTTTGCTTACTGAAGATTTTTCTTTTATTTATATACACTTTTGTCTCGATTTATTACTTCTTTATCAATTGCTTTTTTAATCTTATCTCAAGTAAGTCTTTCTTCTTTTTACATTGGTTGTAAAATTCATGTTCAAATACTTTTCCAACTCCAATCGTTTTATTTCCCGAGGCTCCTGTAAGTTTGAACTGTTTCTATTACTCGGTTTATTTTCTTCTAAATTTTAGTCTCATTGGATGTTACCATAACTTAGAAGAGTTTTCACATTTCTCTAACACTTCTGGCAGTCTAACAAATTTAGCTAATTTTTTCCATAAATCATAAATTGAAATCATTTTTATTATTCTCTCAAGTAAACACGTTCAATTTTATTGAAATTAATGAGATTTCGTTTTCTCCCCTTATGCATCTGCAAAATCTGTTTCGAAAACCGATAACTCGACATTTCGAATAATGCTAATGCGTACGTATATATACCTACGTACGATTGCTCAGAAGACGTGTGTCGACAGAATTCTTGCATTTCAAACATATGTTATGAACTCTCGATACGATCGTTACTATTTAAATCTATATCGGTAAATTTACATCGAAATATAATCCTTAAAGATTAACTCTTTAAAAAATTTATATATAGCTGTCCCGTGAAAAACAACAAAAAATTATCGCCTTCTTCGTATTATATACGTGGAGTCGGCGATTCCTTGACATCATTTGGAACACTTTCACCGACGAGGCTGTTCAATCAACGCGTCGAAGAAAAATCATCCTCTATTCAAAGTTATTGGTTTTCGAACAATTTAATTAATTCAATGTAGACGATAAATCAAAGAATGCGATGTAAAGAAGAGGTTGGATAAACTTTCGTTATGTACGAACCTGGATCAGAAAAGTTTGAACGGCTAAATTGTCACGACGAAGTTACTAAAGAGCGCCGGTGAGCAACTGCAGCGCAGCATCGTTTACTCTGATGCATTTTCTCCCACCGCGAAGTCTCGTACTTCTTCAGCTCTGTTTTTATATACTTATTTCGTAACCCGACAATGGGGAGGGAGAAAAGCTATACCCTAATTATTATAAAGCTTATGTGCGGATTGTATGTGTATATTATTGAGATTATAATTGAGTCGGAAAATCGTCCATTAAATTAAAGAGCATAAGGGTACTCGACGCAACTTAACAGTTCAATTTTCTCGCAATGCAAGCCGTTTTTAAATTTTGCTTCAGCTGAATATCAAGAATTCTATCTATTTTTACACTGACATCTCGACGTAATCTACTGGAAAAGTACACTTTTTCGTATTTTTCTCAAAAGCATATCAAGTACTTTATATCATTGACGATGTTTCGTTGACCTGGGGGTCATTCTCATACTTAAGTACTAGTGCAGGATGTTCAATACTATTAGAAATATTTTACACTTTATTAACTAATTAAATAAAGTCAACATTTTTTATCAAAAAGTATTTTTCTAAATTAATACATTTTTTTATTTAAAATTTCTCAAAACCGACTGCCAAACTTATACGGATTTCAAAATTAATGTACCCAAATAGGTGACTTTCAATTCAGAATTTTAATACCAGTGTCAAATCATTATTATTGGGCTTCAAATTGAGTTCTACTCAGACGAACGTATTTCACTTTGTACATTAGAATATGTTTATTATCGACATATTTGAACTTAAGATGAAAAGTTACAATTTAAATATAATATTTTAATGTAGTAATTTTGGTGATTTTGGTGATTAATTTTCCAAATTGTCTTTCATTACAAATGATCTATTTTATCAAGTTTGTTGTTTAATCTATTTGTTGATAATTATGTTATTATTGTTTTAATCGCTTACGTCATACCTAATGCTCCGGGTTAGTACATATTGTCATCGATATATTAAGAAAAGCATTAATTTATAAATATAGTCTATAAAAAGTAAAAGAATCTTTTAAAAGCATAGTATTCGATAATTGTGGTCATAATTGTGGTATAAATATCTTAAAATAGAAACATGATGTATATCCGAATCGTTTTCACGCAAATATATTAGAACATGCCGAAGAATAAAGAAAGTTCAAAATTCACCAAAAATTATTCTACAACGTTTTAGAACGTTTTATTCTTATCCGAAAGTTTATGTGAAAAAATTTGATTTCTAATACCGTTTAGGTGACCGTCGTATTAAATTTTGTATTCCGAATCCTGCCTTTAAGTTTATGACTCAAACCCACTTTTCTATTCATAAAGATATGTATATTACCGGTTTCATTCAAAAAATGTTACATCTAAAATACTTTCGTATGAAAAACAGTATGTAATTGATACGAGTTATACGAAAAAACTGGTAGAAAATCCAGCTGAAATGAACGTTGTTTGAGATTTCACAAAATTGTTCACTTCCACATTCGATTGCGAGTCAAAAATCATCGATCTTTCTGTTACAGCCATGAAAAGGAGAAAAGTTCTTCAAAACGGCCTGAAAGACAGGAGGATAAAAAGAATATGTTCCACAATCGTATATAGCCATGCGTTCGAAGTGCATTGCACTGGTTGGGAGAGACCCCTCGAAGAAATCCTGTCCACACGGCAAAGACGAGTCTTCCTTGCGTCCGGTGTGTATGTGCCTATACGCACGTGTTCCATTATAATATTCGCCCCACGAATGAGCAGCTGCCGCAACAGAAGCTTACTCGAGCGCCAGGTGTATGCAGCCTCACCTCGATCTACCGCAGTTATACCTCTGTATATATATGTATGTACATACACGACACGCCAAAGGTTTGAGGGGGATGTATGGCGATTTCGTGTAATAACAGCTGAGAAAATTTGCGGCATCCGTAGAAAGTCTCTGTTTAGGCGACAGCCGTTTGCCGAAGGGGGTATGGACGCGTCCATCCAGGAGATTCGACTGTAAGAACATCATCGGGGTGGGAAGAAGCGATGATGTTCAGATTTACGCGTACGTATAAAATTAGCTTATATGTATATACGACTTCACCTGCTGATATCAACTCGTTAAGCGTATGCGCACCTGGCTGTAATTTCTTTTTTGCACGAGATTTTGGTGGGGCGCTTTATGGAACATTTTCGGAAACTTGTAATGCAAATTTTTTTTATCACGAAATAAAACTAATTTTATTTTACAAGTTGCGCTCGTTAAAAGAAATCGAAAAAAGTAAATTACTTTACAAGCATCAAACTATTCATTTAGCGAAAATAAAATTTGTTATGTTCTTTCACAACAAAATACAAATGCACGTGTCACGCCAATCGGCATACTCGCAACCAGTTGAATGCGACGATTGGATCGTAACCTCTACAAGCTCCACAAGTTAAATGAATTATTTACAAGAAAATCAGGTTGACAGCGGTGTAAATAGATTCGGGTGTGCCATATTCATAATACGTCAGTAAAAAGTACAATTATTCATAATTAGCGGGTTCGCTATGATACGCGCCTATGGTTACGAGCATTAATTGGATATAATAATATAATGCAATAGAATAGAATACCATAGAATAAGTTATAAATTATAAAAATGACCGGGCAATAAAGACATCGCCGAATGATAATAACATTACATTGACAAAATAGGAAAATACAATAAAGTACACGTACGCGCGTGCAGGCATACTATGCGGAATATTATTCCACAGTTTGGTCGCGCTAGTGTCAAAGGGATTTTCGAGCCATTCCCTGTTTGCTTGTTCGATCATGAAGTCACGTTGACTCGCCCTCTTATTTTCTTTTGTCTGCACACCTAGTGGAAAGTGCATTTTCGCGCAAGTACAAAGGCGTACCCCATCCTTGGAAGTGCTTGCAATTAAAGAGAGGGCAATGTAGTTTTTTTTTTTGCCCCCGACCCGTAACAATGTTTTTTTATGAATGGGTGTAATGCGCTCCCATATTTCGTTACCGTCCACGGAATGCAACGCTGGGCTCGTGCTATACGTTTAAGCTGCCGTATACTAACTCGTTTAAAATCTTCACGACGAGAGAGCTGCAGTAATTAAAGGGCAAGCCCGAGTAGAATGCTGAAAATAAAACAAAAAGATAATTCAATATCGATAGGTACTTGGAATGTTCTAGACGCAATCGATCAATTTTCCACAAACTGTAAGCAATATATTCCTTTTCAGTAGTCGAATGGATTTTCTAGTTCACTTTTCGACTATGATTCTTCGTTTAATTATTAGATCTACTTACATACGATTCACCATTATTAAATTGCGTGTATCTCTGTTACCTGCAAAAAATAATTAAAACAAGAATTATTTCTGAAAAGTAAATCGGATAATTCCGTATAAATGATACTCTTTCGGGACATTTTAAGCTTATTCCCATACCAATGGGCTGATTACGTAACTCAACAACTCCTGGCAATGATTAACAATACAAAAATCAAGCACTTAAAAGTTCGACAATACCAAGGCCCAGATGGATCGTGCGATGCATCCATTTAGTATATTAAAATAATGCACTATACGTATTGTTAAATTATAAAAAAAGTGTACGTCAGTAAAACATTGATTAGAATGATTTCGACTCGTTTCGGAATCAAGAAAATCCCCCCTCCATTTCTCAGCCTTGAAAAAGTGGTGAAACAATGATCAATAATTGCCACATATCGCGGTCTCTTCGAAGACGATGTTATGGAAACCATACTGATCAAGTCTATAGATTGGCTCTCGTTCCTAACTAAATCGCTTTCATTTACGCAGCATTGATTTTTGGTCCATTACGTATAGAGAGCATTTCGCCACAGAAGTGAATAGCGTATTAGTGAATGGCTTCTCGAGCATCGATCTAGCGTTGTTAATGTTACCTCGGACTTAATATCAAAAGTCGCCTGAATTAGCTTGTACTGAAATTAGCTCGAAACGGCGCTTACGGCTTATTTCAGCAATCTAACGCGATGAAGAAGTCGATGTGTGCGTATATATAGGTACAAATACGCTCGGAAATCGACGGCAGGCGAAGCTGCGACACACACTCGAGTGATGTTGATGTCCAGGCCGTATAGCTCTACTATATATAGTCTACATATAGTCTACATATAGTCTATATATAGTAGAGCTATCAGTAACTTAATGATGCATATCGCACAAGAGGGTCGGCGCGAAACTCAATGTGAGAAGAGATTCAGCTTGTGTGGATCGGTTTGCCGAGTGTTCGTCCCAAGCAATGTTGAAATCTCCTAACAGGAACATCTGTTCGTAAGGCTGGTATAATAGCGCTCTCCATCGCTGCACAGTAGCCTGCCGTCGGAAGACGGAGAGCTATGGACACCTGTAGAGAATAATCTTAAACTATCTTTATGGTATATATAATGACAAATAAAAATTCGGCATAGTTGATCTATATCAGCCTATGCAGAGAGCTATGAGAGAGACCCTCTTTCACGGGTCATGCCTCAAGATCTTCTACTCCGAGATATTCAAATATTAAGAGATTGTGCAGGCTCATTAAAAGCTCTCAGTTAACAGAGGTAAGGCAGGACGAATTGAATATTAACATGCCTTCTATATAATATATACAATAATAAATTCGTAGGTAAATGATTCCAACTATTTTATCACTAATACGTTTCTAGTAATTGAACACCTGCACGCATGATGCAAATTTATATTTTAAATGCTCTTTGTGCTCTTTTGCAATGTCCCTATAATTAATATACGAACGATACTTTATACACGACTCGGGTAGAGCCTACACCGACGATTAAAGAGCTTTATTCTATAGTAGTAGTAGTAGTAGTACTAGTAGTAGTAGTAGTAGTAGTAGTAGTAGTAGTAGAGTCTTTATTCTATAGTAACAATGATTTTTTCCGCTTATATAAGCTCGACAAAATTTTGTGAATGACGAGTCTCGGGTTAAGTTTCGATTCTTATTTAACATTCATTACCGCTGTAGCCAGACTCGGGCAATTAGCGAAAAGCGATACATTGAAAACGTTTTCCTCGATAATGACCGATTACTCTGGACGAAGATTACTTGACTATTTTTTAATATTAAAAAAAGGATTTTCAAAAAGTATTCTTGTAACATTAAAGGGCTAATTAAACTGAATTAATATATCAATAATTTTCTCGAATTTTTAGATATACCTACAGGTGAAATACAATTATGAAAAGAGTTGAATGAAGAAACTTTTAAATTGAAATATTTTCATTCCAAAGTGACTCTCTAAAGGTTGATGCTATCATCGTGAGCACAGACATGGTTTTTTTAATTTTGGTTTTGGCTTCGACTGCAGCTGGAACAGTTTTTGGAGTTTTAAGATTCAAAGCTCATTTGATGAAATGAATTCAAATTGTGTTATTTCTATGTAACTTCGGATTATCGAATTGTATTTAATTAATTTAATAATACTATTTGTATGTTGAATGAGTCTTGGAATAAAAAAAAAACATAATTTCACTGCTTTTTCAGATAAATTAAATTATTTATACCATAATGATACATATGATAAATATTGAATGTAATGTAACATCATTTGAGCGTTGAATATGAAAAATCCATCAAACTGTAAATTACGTCAAAGCCAAAATTAAAAAAATATCATATCTCTGCTCACGATGATAATATCAACGTCTGGTGAGTCTTATTAAATAATGTTTTTCAATATTCTATACTTTGTAATAATATTAAATTTTTTGTTACAGACATTCAAAGTTCAAGGAAAGAATACGTGTAAGTGTCCTTGACAACTTGGCACAAAAACTTGGGGTAAAGGTGTAAAAATGTGAAAATCTAACTTTTACTAAAGTGAACAATAGCAAAGCTCAATAGCACTATATAATGGACTACATTAGAGCCATAGTTCGGTAGATATGTACTTGCAGTATTAACGTTTCAGCTATTTAGATTAAATAGTCTCTTTTCTCTGGCCAATAAATTGACGTGTATAATTTTGAGAATTAAATCCAGGCTTAACCCCTTTAATCAAAAGTAGAAGCGGCGAAATGATTTTAGACAAATACGCTTCGCGTCGCATCTGCTGGATATTGACATATTAAGCTGTCAATAATCTAACGCAATAATCTGTCGCTTATTTCAATTGCATGCTTAGACTCGGAGGATTCCAGTAGAATTTCGTCAGGTAAGGAATCGTGCTCATCAAGGCAATTGATAAAATGAACTGTTCGCTGATATTTTATTTCCATCAGAAGCCTACGCGATATAGGCAAGAGAACTCTTGCCGGAACTAGAACAAAACCGCCCGTAAGCACACGGCGGCAGCGAATAAAAAGCCTAAATAAGCGGACGATCGTATAAAACGCGTAGCTGAACTCACGGAGAGAGAGAGAGAAGAGCAAACAGAGCAGAACATTCCATTTACGTAATTTACATGATCAACCGCTATCGTACTCCAATAAATAACTCATAGACGTCTATAGGTGCGACAAATGCGAGCGCGCAAGCTCAGCGACGATCATCCCCGCTCATATCCGTTGTGTACAATATATACATATACACAAGAATACATAAATATAGCGAAACATATTTCTAGCTGTAACGTTATAAAGTAAAAGCTCAGTATCTAGACTGACATTGCCAGAGCGCCGCCGCGAGAGTAAGCGAGAGAGAGAGAGAGAGAGAGAGAGAGAGAAAACGCTCGTGTATCAGCGCCGCCGACGGTCATTTTCCTATTCACGACTCCACGTCTTATTTTCTCTCGTTGCATACACACGCGTGCGCGCACACACATATATGCCCAGAATTCTGCGTCGGAGAAGACGATATTTTGTTTGACTTTGATTGGAATCCATCTCCTATTCGGACGACAACAATCGCATCGTCAAGCTCGCTCTCCGAAAAAGACGATTGTCGCGCAACTAAGTGAGAGAATTCACATCGATACAGTAGTGTCGGACGAAATGCGCGACGACGACGACGACGAAGCTCCGCCCCAGGATGCAGTTGTAAACAACTCGCATCGCGTACCGCCAACAGCCAGCGCAATGCCGTTTTGTAAATAGTGAGTATGAAAGTTAGGTTATAATCTCGAAGGGAAGACCTTGAAAAAAATTAGAAGGAGCAGATAGTTTTATTTATTGACATCGGAAGAAAAAGATACATCGAGTCAGATCGCTTTCCGGACTTGGAAACACCCACGAATGCGAGAGAAATGAGCCGTACAGCTGCGCTCTCGAGAAATGCAAGATACGACGGAAAAGAGTAGGTAGTGGTCGTGCAACAGCAGCAGAGCGGCAGCGGCGGCTTCGACATAACCTTGAAAGCCCGCGTGTGCGTGAGTTCACGTACGTGTGCGCGCCAAATCAAAAGAGAGGTGGAAGCACTAAAGCATGTTGCCATCGTCGTCGTCGCCGTCGTCGGGCAACAGTAGGAATAAAGGACGATCCGAACCAACTATGCAGCCTCCGCCTCCTCGCGCTGCTGTGCCGCGAGCGTCTTCCACGAGCAATAGCGGGGATGGCTGCTGCTCTGACGGCACTAGTGTTACCCACGTACTGACCTTACGGTGAGTCAAATACGAACGTCTTTTATCTATATTTAGAATCATAATGTTTGTTTTGGAAATTGCGATTAATTCGAGTCTATAAATGCAGCTTTTCTCCTTGGCGGACTCGTTCGTCTCTTTCTCTTTCGGACTTTTTCCGAAACGCGAAAGGATAGAGATCGCGTTGCGAACGCGATATTTGCTGGAAACCTTTTTTTCATTGGGAAGTTAAGGTTTTGGCTTGCGCGATTACGATTTTGTGTACGATTTTGTGTAGTGTACGAGCGCGCGCGTTCCGCCGATTAACAATTTTCTGTGCAGCACACGTTGGACTATTAATCTCTAACAGATTGAATAGTGTGTTTTATCGTTCTAAGGTGTGCGCAAATATGTGTGTATATATATACCTATATGTCGTTGTTGGTAAACCGCGGGATGTAGGCAAATTGATGAACAATTTTTGGTTAATTCATCGAAATAAAAGACAAAGCTGTATACGCATTCGCGTAATGAATGACAGATTGAGAAGCTCTACTTTTTGTATACACAGTAGCAGAAAAAGGTCCGTTGTATTTCGCCCAATAGATTACAATTTAATCGCTGCTTCGCGCGACGTAGATAACAATGATTAACTTTTACGTTCTACTGCCACCTATAACGGTATCGCAATCCTTACGTAGGTGTATGCCATACATACACGCGCGTGCTTACACATGCACACGTGCAGCACAGGTTTCTCACAAATCAATATAAAAGCATTGCACTGTGACAGTTATCGACATTTTTCTTTGTTACTTTACCTCACAGGACGTGTATCTGCAGTGTATATTTCTGTCTGTATGTGTGCATCTATCCTCCCCACTTTCTATCTCACTTTTTTGTCACTTAGTTTAACACTCTTTTCTCCCCGGGATCGGGCGTACAATACCAGAGTATATTGATTTTATATTCTTCCTATACACCGCTCTCCTCGCGTAACCACGTGCTTTCGATGAAATTTCATTGTGCTTTAACAGTCGGTCGATTAAAAAAAATAATAATCACAAATAAATAAAAAATAGTATCCAGCCAATTTAGACAAACTGGAGAGCAAAGGAGTACTAACGACTTATCGAATGTTCTGTTATATTTACTGTAGATATATACATAGAGAGCGATGAAAGAAATTTACGATCATAGGTTAACGAGCGACTTATTAATTTTGAGAACTTACGAACAGGCATGGGGAATCGATATAGAAGGCTATATCGATTCCCAAGTTCTAGTGCATATCGCATTAGTTCTGAGTCGTTGCTAATTCTCGAAAACTTTCTGTGAGTCCTCTGTGTAAATACGACTGATAGAGTAGTTGCCACATCAAAACGCGAATCAATAAAAATATACGCAATCGAAGCAACGACAAGTAATCTTTATTGATTACTCGAGAGTATTCTGACTGCTATCGCGGACTTGATTATAATAATATAATTGATATGTATACATATTTCGTAAATAGATACTTTTTTATAAAGATCTAAACGAATGTATTTATAAATGATCGCAAGTATTTCATTTGATCTGGTACAGGATACTTCAAAACCTTATTCGTTTTATTGTATATCAGGACATGACATTTACTCGATAATATCTCTATATTACGCTAAGTGTTTACGTGCTCTGATATGTATATATATATATATATATATATATATATATTGAATATCGTAAATATCGAAAACATTTGGTCGTTTTATTGGAATATCGCATAATTTCATAAGTTTTTTAATGATCTAGATTCTGTTCAAGCTTTATAATTTTAAGTCGTAGAGTCAGACTACGAAACATATAATGCAGGTCAATAGTTTTATGACTACGCACGATTACTTTCAGTTGAATGTGTGAATATTTAAGAATACTCGATCTACTCTAAGGGGAATTAATTTTATTCCACTAATTATTCAATATTCTGATCCAGATATAACATTTTATGATATAACATTAATAAAGTGATAGAATTAACCGAAAGCAGTAACATGTAATTGATTGATCTTATATTCGATCATTACTACCCTAGTAGGAATTGCCAGTACTGTCTAAACGGAACAATATTGACGATTATCAGTACACCGACTGCCAGTACTGATCCATTCTTGATTCGATATCGTAATACCGCACTAATCCAATGTCGTCGTGTCAGATTTGAACCAGAATTAAAACTGTGCAGCGGTTAAATACTGAACGCCAATACTGGCTCAATACTGCCACAAGACTAGTGCGCAAGACAGGCGCGATGTTGGCACAGTAATGGCACAATACTGGCCCAATATTGGCGTGACATTCGAACTAGAGTTTAACTTTCAAATACTTGAGCTCCATTGTGCGAGAATTTTCACGTTTCTGTGTGTATTTATAATCACTTCAGTTTTCATATCAGTTTACCGTAGCTGTTAATGCAGTTATCTAAGTAGCATCTCATTAAAATGAAAACCAAATCGTCGTACTCATTTGTCAAGTGCAGATAATGAAATACATACATGAATTATATATATATATTGGTCAATCTCTGATGACTGAGCAGTCAAAAAAATTTTAGAAATAGAGCTCGATTCACAGGTTGTGATCTCTTCGTATAGACACTTTTGTAAAAAAATCTAATAAAAATCATGAAGATAGATACAGTGACAACCAACAGTTAAAACATATTTTAAATAAAAAGATTCGTTGACTGACCAATCTGTCAGAGAATGACCCATATATATATATATGCTGACTTGCCAACTCAGAACCAGAAATAACTAATTCATGCCAATACTGGCACGGTACTGGGCTATTGGTCGATTCCTACTAGGTTATAAGAACACATTGGAGAGTTAAAAGTAAGAAAATCATCAAGTCGTAATAAGCAAATACTTATACAGTCATGAACGTTCGTGAGCGAATTAAGATGCTTTGCTCACTTTCTCCAGGACGGTCGGAAGCGGTGTACCCGCTAGAGACAAAATCAATCGGTCGGAAAGTCTCTTGCGGAAAGCACCGATCTTTACCTCAGCTATTTTCTTTGCTGTTCTTAATCGCGCTGTTTGCTGTAGATTATAGCGGAATTTTTCGCCTCGATGTCCGTTTTGTACTATTCCAATCGAATAGCCTCTCGATCATTAAATAATGCCAAAGTTAAGTTCTAATGCGTATTAGGTAGTTTTTAAAGGGTATTTTTTCTGGATACTTCTATATTTTTTTTACGAAACACCATACACTTTACGCACAGGCGTTTCATACAGTTGAAATGTTAATGTTGCAACGACTCGAGATAAAAAAATTTACCTTATGAATTGTAAGTTATGGCCGTATATTATACTGCTGCTATATAACACACGATGATTTTTTTGCTCACACTCACTCACACAGGAAGTAACAAGTTTGCGAAAACTTTTCAAGTTTCTCACACGTGAAAGTATAAAAATTGAACTCCATAACTATCTATGCAAATTATTGATGCAGTAGACAATTTGACGAAGAGACTGGTCCTGTCGCTGTAACAATCAATAACATAATGCTGCACATCCGCAAAAGCTTCAAAAACAATTATCGCGTAAGTTTTTAAACGCGTCAAAAATAGCGTTGCGGTGTATTGCTTCTATTATGCGTGTTCGCGTAAATAATAATCTGGGATTTATATGATTTGTCGGAAGTTCCTTGAAAGAAAAGAGTCAAAGAAAGAACTAATCAGCCGTGTACATACGCGTATAGACGTGTGCGTTGGTTTTAATATTTATTTATAAGTCGACGTCGAACGACATATCTGCGTATTAAACAGTTTTTTGAAATCAGATGAAAAGAGATAGATACGTTCAGATGTGGAGACACGAAAGATGTATAAGAAAATGTTTCCGTTTTTTTCTCGTCGCCGAGAGACTAAGCGATAAGATGAAAAGAGGAGCTGAACGACCTTGGATCCATTTTCAAAATGATTTAGCGAACCCAAGACTTATATTTTAACCGTGATGTAGCAGCGATTCACGTTCGTGTATTCCGACCACTTTAATTTCATTGTGCGCACGTGCACCTATACATATATATTCATATATATAGAAAAAAGCGCGTAGACTTTGATGTTCGTAGCCTGAAATTTCTATATAACTGGTTATATGAATAAAGTTTCAGACTCAACTGACAGGATTTTATGATTCTTCAACGCATTTCTTTTCACTTTGAAAATACTCACGTTAAATTTTTCTTTCGTATTTCGTTGATATTTTTTAATGCCTGTCTATATATTCGTGACTGCATAATAGAGAAAGAGAAAGAAAGAGAGAGAAGAGTATCGATGAATTAAATTAACAGAAAACGTAATTTACATGAGAGTAAACAAAATTTATTCAAATGTACTGTAACTGTTTGCTTTATTTATATACAAATTGATCTTCAAATTGAATTGAATTTAGTTAACGGGCGGTGAAATAAATTGAATTGCCGCGTGTAAGGCTACAGATTTGAAAGATACATACACTTCAAACTTTTTTTTCTAAATAGCGCATTATGCAGCAGGAAGCAAAATACAATATTCTTAATCATTCGTGCACAATAAACTTAGTAATAATTCATACGATAGCACGAGACTACTTTTTTCACAAATAGCATTGATAAAAGTAATTTTATAAAGTTGCAAGATATTATGTATTGCAGTCGTTTTCGATCTTCTTGAAACTACTGTGTGTATGCAGTGGCAGACTATACAACCGCAATGCGGCCTCGGAAATGAAGTCGTTACGAGCGCGTTGCGACTTTCACCCGAACCCGGAAATATTGTACGGATTTTGTGTTTCGAGCTATCCGTCACAACACTCAAAATACTTTGTAAAAATATGCATCTGCACAGTTTGATTTAATTAATTCAAATAATGTTAAAAATTACAGATTACTTCGAATTGTTTTCAAAAGTTCTTCTTCGCCAAAACAGTTCGCGTGTAAACTCATACTCACGGAAATCAATGAATTTTTTATCGTCAATCGCGTCAATGCCCAAGACGTGTGCGTATGAATACCTGCCGTGCCTTGAAGTGCGTAGAATGACGTCAATATATATAACTTAGATAAAACTGCCGCTAAACTTTGACTAGAGTGTTTTATTTTATGCAAGACTTATATATGCAATGAAAACGGTTAAAAAGTCTCTCTGTCTCTGTCTTTCTATTTTATTTTTATATTTCGTTTTCATTTATATATCCATGTTTATTTATTCTTACAATCAAACCACTGATGAGATATTATTTTATTTTCCATTACGCGAAGACAAGTCAGTTTGTACGTACTATTCGACATCGCAAAATAATTTTTTTTCTTCCTATGAAGCGACTGCTTGTCAGACCGGACCGTACGAGTCCTTGATCAAAATAAATGTATCTATCTATTTATCTCTCTCTCTCTCTTATAATTACAATAAAAGAAATCTGGTTTCTTCGAATTAAATAAATTATTGAAAAAGTTTCGGGCTTACTTGTATCAAACTGTACGTGTATACATTAACACAATTGTCCTCTATTCCATCAATATTCTTTTCGCCGCACAAAATGTCAGCAGTTCCAAAAGTGCAACTTTCAAGAATGAATCACGACGAAACTTATAAAGTAAACAATATTCACAAATTGACCCCCATAGAGCCCACTGAGTTAGAAGCATTGTAACGTAAAAGATAATGGAGTCAAGGATTTTATTGACCGAATATTTATCTGTCTTGTTGAAATATCTTTTAAATTTCGAAAGAAATGCGTACAAAAATTAAATGTCATTATTATGAAAACTATTGGGCGATTACTTTTCTTTTACTTTTATTAAAAGAAAATATTTTTAATACGCTTCGCTGGAATTGTATACGAAGAAGAATTTCAATGTTATCGATTGTGATTAAAACAAACTGACTAATTATACGTTACGATATCTCACTGGCGATATTTTTACATTACACAAATTAATGTATTTAAGCTAGTTTCGTGTTGAATTTATGTCAAATATACTAAACGATAATAATTCTTATTCAATTGTTAATAAAAAGTAAAGGTGAGAATGAATAGTATTTGTTAAAAATTGCATGAAACATTTTAAATGAAAGTTTGTACAGTGTATACTCGACAGAAAACGACAGTGATCTCCGAGTGCGTAAAAATAGTCCACGAGATTCCGGAGATATTTCTCCCAGCTTACGCATCCGTGTTTAAATCTAAAGGGACCGTATAGGGTTTGAAATATTACACCGCGCACACTTAATACTTGTTCCTCTATCTCATTCGTATTTCGGTATATAAAATGTTTAACAAATGTTAAACAAATGTTCAACAAATGTTCAACAAATGTTCAACAAATGTTCAACAAATGATTCTCATAATTTCACAATAAATGTCCATCGTTCATAAGTGCAGAATATTCAAGAGAGCACATATGCATATGTAAAAATGCAGAATGCAATGATGAGACTAAACGACATCGAAGCCAAACCGTATAAAAAGAACATTCGAAGCTCGACAAGAATGCACGAAAAGAAAGGCCCAAGCGTTTGTGGACGTATCCACGACTCGTAAGTCGAGCTCTCCCTAAGAGACGAGAAAACAAACGAACTCGCGCCACTGTCCGCGTGTTTTCCAAATCAGCTGATATATAAGTAGCAGCGATTTTCGTTCTGGTATGCGTGTACTTGCGTCTCTTTGTGCGCGCATATACCGGTATGTGTGTATATATATATATAAGACATAAGAGCCATCGGCGGAAAGGAGAAGGAGAAATCGAGGGGAAGGCGGACGAGATACGCGCTGGCTCGTTAAAGCGATTGTTATATTTGCCTTGCGTGCATGGACGATCATCGTCTCATTGCGTTGAACTAAGTGTGCGATGTCTCGAGAGAGAGGAGAGTTATAATGCTTTGGAGACGAAGTTCTTCTCGGTATTTTTTTTAAGTAAATTTTTGACGGCATAATACTTTGCGTGCGCGCACGCAATGGTTATAGTCTAATTGGTCTAATTAAGAGGTTTTAACGACTTTCGTGTAATGGTCTGTCAGGTTTTAATATATGCATATATGTGTGTGTGTGTGCATACATATATATACAGTGTGAGGAATGGAACAGTGTTTTATATAGCCTGTGACCTAAATAGCGAACTTTTGAGAGCTCAAACGGCTTTTAAAACCTCACAGCTTTTCGTTATAAGTTGAAATTCATAGGATTTTGTAATATACGTATATATCTTTATATCTATATATATACACACGTATATACATTCCCTTGACTTTCAAAGAATCTTCTTTTGGTACTGGTGCCGCCCTGCCGCCTGCAGGTGTATTAACATCCAAATATATTCACAGTCGGTCCATCGAATTATAACCGGTATTATGCTTAAAATTATATTCACGACCATATTCACCACATTTACTTCAACTTTTCTATTTACTCAAGTTTCGTATATATGTTTTCTCTCTGGGTATACTAATAACCAATCATTGCGTGTTACGAAGAGAGCAGGTATCACTATTCCAAGTCAATCAGTCTTGTATATTATCGTTGCGTAACGTCATCCAAAGACTTAAGTTAATAATCACGCGTACTTTGCGAATGCCTCTCTTTATTTCATCAATAATCCAACAATTTGCTTCCCCTTTTTATAATATCTCGTCAAATTTTACGTTCTTAAAAAATCCTGCTACTCTTCGCATTAAACGGAAAAAAATCTCTTACCAAAAGTCTTGGAGAGAAAGAAAAGATTGCGTGAAAAGTCGTAATCCCAGCGCACGGCCTACCTTCACCTCATTAAAAAGCCAAGATCCTCGAAGCCTTAGTGATCGGAACACGCCTCGACACGTGCTATATATATGTACACACGCGCTTTGCCTTCGGCAACGCACACATACACGAGACGGAAGAGAGGTATTCCCCCATCTCGTACACTCGCGTCTGCGCCAAGATGTGTTCTCTCACTCTCTCTCTCTGTCTCTCTCTCTCTCTCTCACACACTTCCACGCTCAAGAGACGAGAACGCGTATTCAGGTTCCTTTATATAGTGTGAAATCAATGCGCGATAATTAATCGATGAATTTAAAATGTCGTATAGATTTTTGAAACTCTAGCCGGAGATACGAGCAGACGTTTATTGCGACTTCTTACATACGTCTGTACATATACCTATAAGAAGCTAATGAAGGCGTTGGGACGCACGTGCGCACGTGTTCGAAAACGCTGCTGCGACTTTTGTGCCCACGCGAGGTTGACGATGTATTTCATTTTGTTTTGCTGCAGTGAATAGCGACAACAAATTTACGAAGATACAATCGATAATATGAATCAGAACTTAATAGAATGAGGATTGGCATCTGAAATTTTTGAAAATCCAGTTTCGAATCTCAGGAATGAAAGACCCGTGATCGTACACGTACATGGAGAAAGTGAAAAGTCTTCTTGTGCAAGTACGCACTCATATCATGCCTGCGCGTGTATATGTGTACCGTTGCCGACCGCGAATCGGATTCTCCAGTTGGAATGTCTCTCTCTCTCTCTCTCTCTCTCTCTCTCTATATATATATATATATATATATATATATATACTATACTCTGTCTATATATGCTCATAGTCTTAAATACCGATGTATTTTCGAGTTCAATTACTTTTGTAACCAAGAGTGAGTATATAAAAAAACACGTCACAGACTTTACATTAGTTACAGTATGCTTACGCGCGTACATAATGTGTGAAGCGAATGCTGAAAACAAGGGACCAACGCGAAGAGAGTTCTCCATACGAGTAATGACGTCCGAAGCTCGAATTTGCGTTATACTTTTTATCAGCCTATATAGCCGGAGTTTCTTGTTCTTCTGACGTAAAAACTGCGTATTAAAGATGCTAGAAACCACCGGAGTAAGTTCGACGTGTCGGTACGCACGAATACATACATTGGAAATCCGTATATATAGCAATTACATAATTTTGTCGAACGAATAGCATTATCGTCTTGTTGCTGTATCTGTGCAACAATAAGGAGAGAAAAAAAGTCCTTAGTTGGCAGCCATGGAGACTAGCAGACGACATAACCTTCAAAAAGAAAATATACGATGCATAAAACAATGTTGTTGGAATGAAATTGAATGGAAGGGGACACACAGGAAGGGAATCCCCAGCGTTGCTTATAAAATTGCATACTTTCCTCCGACTACACACACAGACACACTTAAGCACTTACACACACATGTATGTGTGTATACGTGTATTGATAATGAAAGTTCTCATAAAGCGAGTCGTATTTCGAAAAGTCGAAACAGCGAAATTCGATGATAAGATATGGCCGAATGGACTATTACAGCTATCGGTGTATTGAGCGTTTTAAAATTGTTCCTTGGTATTAGTTTCAATTAAGCGACAAATAGCGGAACGCATGCTATAACAGAAAAATTTTAGATTTTTAAGAATAAATGTTACTATACTTGGATTTGAGGGCATCAAGCGCCTATATAGTATCTTGCAACAAGTGCCATCGAGACGAAGATTTCGCAGTAAACAGTGACTCATGCGTAAGAGGTTTTTTAGTCGATCGCGCGAGAATTCCGAAAATCACAGATACATGCCTATACACAACAAAAGTCTCGACGTATACGCGCATCGTATTCTTCTTTTAATACGGATCTACATACGCATTCAAATTTCACAATGTCCTACAAACCGTTTATTTTACTCTTGCATTATTTTTCAGTTAAGAATTTGTAGTTTTTGTTCGTTCGAAAGAGCATCGCGGTTGAAATACAAATGAATAAAGGAACTTTCTTTCGCTTATAAAAGCGATAGTACGTTACTCGAAAAATTGATTTTTTTTTCAACAAAAACACATTAAATTAAATCGAATCCGATGATTCGTTACAAAAATCATAATTCATTTTATCATAAGTGATTAATAATCGCGAAAACAGTTAATCTTGTTTGGATGTTCCGACGAACTAAATTACAAAGTTGCCAAGCCCAACAATGTCCGACTTCTCGTAGATTTGCTCGCTTATATATACATAAACAAAGTGATAAGTACAAGCCTGGTAAAACAGGCGCAAAACTGGCGCGCACGAAGGTCGGAGTATAAGTACAGCGCAAAAACGGAGCAACAGTAGGGCTCTCTCTCTCTCTCTCTGCCACCCCCCTCTCCGCCCAACCAAAATAGAGTGGGGAGGTTGCGAGTGAGACAGAGAGAGCCAGCGAGAGAGAGGGAGAGAGGGGGAGAGCCGTACGGACAGCGCGTGCGAGACAAATGTGTCAGTAGGATAGCGCAGCTCGAGTGCGCCGTACCTCTGCATGCGGCCTCTCTTCTCTTTACTCCGAAAAAAACGTAGATTATTTCTGCAACATCATTAACAGAGTTCTTCCGGTTAAATTTCGGTCGTGTGTTTGTTGTGATACATGTATAGTGTCTAAAAACATTATATATATATATATTCATGTGCGTACATTAATACTGGTGCCGGCTAAAAAATATAAGTGCTACTCGTGAAGGATGTGTTGACTGATACGCCGTAACAACGACGACAACGGCTACTTGCACGAGTAGAGGACACTGCTTCAACGGAGATGACGAGGTCGAGGTCGATGCCCAACTGAGGCAACCCGAGGCGTTCAAGGCACCAATAGCCAAGTCAACTTCGGATTTGAAATTAAAGATGACTCTCGTGGCTGAGCATTTGTCGGATGGTTCCTCAATGGAGGAGGAAACCGGTAGACTGGCTACGAAAAATTCCGAGCACGAGAGTGGTTACTTCGAGGACGGAAGCGACGTAGAGGAACGTCGAAGGACGGCTAAACAATCAGCCGAGTCAAGTGGATGGTCGTCCTCGTCGTGTTCGAGATCGGGACTGACAAAGGCCATCAACGAACTCGACGTTAGAGACTCACCGGCTTCGCCGGATCCCGAAGACGACGACGAGTACAGACGCTCCGAATGCCAAGAAGGTGAGAGAAAGTCCTGAAATCTATATGTGCTTATTATCTACCACGACTCGTGGTAAACAGTGCGTTTCGAACTTTTGCTCGAAAGGCCAATATCGTATTATCGCTCGCTGCGCGTTGCTAGTTGTACTGTCGACGGTTTATAAAGTGAGGGAATTGTTGAGTTGCAATAACGTTGGATTTATGACGCACTTCCTTGAATTAGGATACCACTATTGGATTAAATATATCGTCTCGAAGAAAGTTGTAAAATTCATCCTTATTTCCGACAATTTTTTAATGTACGCACAAGTAAGCTTTGAGTACTAATGATTATTAGCATCTTGGCAAGAAAAAAAGAAAAAACAATGCCACGGAAGCGCGAGTGTATTGACATTGCTATACGATTCACTTTCGGATACAATACGTGAACATGAACTTTCAGACTTGTATATATACTTATCGTAAAAGAAAACGTAAAAAAAGTAACAGCCGAGATGAGATTTTTTTACCAAATTACATCTTCCGATTATTCGTACGTACAGTTGTCGTCTCTTATGAGTAATTAGTGAAAATAAAAAAATGACGCGTCTTCATCAATCAAATCGATAGGCCAAAAGATTAATTTAGATTCACGTTACCTCACAGAGTTACGAAACCAAACCAGTCAATTTCTGCACTATCAATATCTACGTTGTTTTCCATTTTAACAAGCTTCATTTCGAACTCTTAAATAATTACTGAAAATCTCCGCAGCTTGTGAACAAAAAAAATCATAACGACTTACACGTGCGAAATATCCGAGTAAAATATAACTTGTGCTGCACAAGAATACAATACATATGCTTGCTTCGTATAGCAGAATTTTTTTCTTTTTTTATTTCGATCGCGCGTGACTTCGGTCCGCCATAATATTGATACAGTTGCATACGGCATAAGAAAGCCTCATTCGCAATTAAAGTTTCATTGACCCGTTTTCTCGCATACACACATCCGCACCAAAGTGACAATTCCAAGCAGCGCCCGAACTCAGCTGAGGGAGACCTTTAAATTCCGGAAAGAGAAATTGTCGACACGAGGTAGAGACAGAGAGAAAGAGAGACAGGCAGCCAGAAAAAAGAACGTCAGGTGGCAATCCGCTAGATCGCAGCTGACGATGAATCCTGGCACGGAACTTCATAGGGGGCGAAGGAGAGAGAGAGAGGGGGGGGGGAGTCGACAACAAATTCTCCAGCTGTTTACCTCCCGCAACGTGTGAATACTATGTTATGCGAAAAATAAAATAATGATAGTCCTGATGTGAGAGAGAAGCAGAGAAAGCCTTGTGAATTTATAACCACACGTGGAAATCGAGCACAGAGAGTATAATCCAACGCGCGCGCGAGTAGCCAAGGCCGCGCGCGCGAGAGCGGGCCTCGAAGTTCCAACGCGGCGCTGCTGCTCAATGTTAGGCACGCGCCGTTAGACACGAGCGCAAGGCGAGAAGGCGCGTGCAGTGCCGAGCTTTGTTGTATCCGACGCTGGTGTCGCACGCAAACTTGATGTTTTTTTATTCTTCGATTACTTTTTTTCTTCAGACATTAGATGTATATAAGTTATTGACGATCGTGTAGCGGAAGTTTGCTTTTTCGTATTATAAGAGTCGATCCATTGATTTTGTGCCTTTATCGACGAGGTTGCATTTTGCTCTCAAACTTCGATTGGTAATGCTACCTGATTGTTTCGATGAAACGATAAAATATCTCGCTTTTCAGGAAACACGCGGTAGTTTGACGACACTGATAAAAACGGACTGATAACGTATTTAAATTTTGCCAGTTCATAATTCAATCGGATTCGTGATTGCCGACGTCGAGTAGATCGTGTATATGTATACGTGTGTAAGTGGACAGAAAAGTGTGTGCGTATAACTTATATATATATATATATATATATAGGAGAGAATATAACAAAGCGTGAGAGTTAGGTAACTCGTCGCTTTTTTTTCTTCCGCGACGACGACAAAAATATTTCAGTCGACTTGCGACACGCTCTTGTGGCTGCGTTGTATATGTACTGATTCTAAAACTAAATTTTATCATTTCTTAGAACAATTTTGTATAAAGTCATACCACTCGTATGTCGCATCTTTTCTACAATACCATTCATATTTTCCTTTTGTAATTTTTACGTAATTCTACACCATCGATAGCCATTAAAATGTAATGAAAAAATATTGTGCATTGCGTGTTAGCATTATCGATTAGAGAAACTCATCACTATCAATTTGGTTAATTTTGCAAACACTTGCGTTTATATTCTGTATATGTATATATTTTATATGTACATGTAAAATACACACAACTAAATTACACTATACTGTAGAATCAGCATTAATTGAAGCGCGTTTTTTGCTGTCCACATACAACTATAAACTTTAAATTAATACGGCCATTGTCATCGATTTTCAAGCAATGTAACTGTACATATAGCATATTGCGTATACTAAATTAAATGGAAAAAACACATAAATATAAAAAAAGAAACTGCGAAACAGGAGCAGTTTCGTTTCGACACGTGCACTGCGCGCCGTGTGGGCGACTGATAACGCCACTGTTTACAACGGCGATATTCAGCTCAAAATTGCCGAGTACACAGCAATCGCTTTGCTGCTTATATATATTTTATTTTATTTTCTGGAAAAAAAACTGTTTACTAGTTGCAAGTCGAATTCTTCGAATATATATGTATATATAAACACATATATTCGATATATGTAGCTGATGTTGGAAAAAAAATGTATGCACGTAAATTGTTGCGGGTAACCGTGAAGACACTTAACAAAAAATATCGCCCGCAAAGTTCATTTACCCGAAGAAATATACACATTTGAAAGGCAAATCAAATTCGCCATTGAAGAGGAAAACAATTCTTTGCGATGGGGTTAAGCGACGATTTCAATTTTGCACAAATAAACTATTTGAAGCGTCGGTGCGCACGAGTTGAAAATACAAAAGAAAGTATAAGAATAAATAAGAGGATAAGTCCTGCACGTACAACATATGTTGGTAAATGTATATACAGAAAGACAAGAGCTCAAGGTTGACCTTAATGAGCCTCTGTCGAAAATCGATAACGATTCATTCAGCCGACAAAAGACGAAGTCATCGGCTTCGACCGATAATACAGTCTCTGATCCCTTGAGAAATCGGTCGTCGATGGAAAATACGTTCTATCTTTCGATACCGTTTTGTCTATAGCTTTATTATGTTACATAGTGAGAAAAATAGAAAATAGGATATGATTGTTTGACGCAGCAGTATCGAACGCGTCGTGTAAACGATGATACGAGTAAACAAACTAATTTTTCAAGTAACAAATCATACGATTTCAATTATTACACGCGTATACAAAAGTCTCTTAACTAAACAACTAACGGTTTCCATTCGAACGTCGGACCTCTATCACCGAACGTGCTTATGTACGTACATTCAACACGAACACATAGACAGTAACGAAGAAAAACAAAGCGATAATCGCGCGTTGCTAGGAAGTATTGCCGCAATTCACATGTCGTGGCCGCTAGAATTTGCGATAGCTGCACGACAGAGATAAGAGATTCGAAGTCATCGTTGTCTCCGTGTGAGTCTTACGCGAATCTAGAAGCTGTAATGATTCAATTCAGGAGTCTTCAATATTACAGCGTGTACAGTGTAAAATTTTTCAAACCCATCATTGACGTCATCCGAGTCTGTATCAGCGCTGCAACTCAAATAGTCCGACGTCGACAGTTTTGCTCGGGTTATTCCCCGGCGGCAGTGGTTTCGAAGATTAATAAATTGCACCTCGTTAAAGTGCAGTAACTATACGTTCAGCCCTTACAGTCTTTCACGCTTGTCAAGTTGGATGTACGTAAAAGAGAAAACGAAAAATTTTTATTTTCAAAATCAGCGTAGACCTCTTCTAATGCGTCTGTTTAGGAACAATAGAAAGTGTCCGGCCGATGTATACCGACGGTCGGTTATCCTTCGAAGGAACAAGCGACTTACGAAAGCTCGTAAATATGTAAATAAGGGTTGTTTGCCCTGCGATAATCACCCGCTGTGCGACGAGGACCTTGACTGTATTAGATACGTATGTATAGGTATATGGTATACATGTATATAGCAACCACATAGTGGTTTTTACAAACACCTTTCCAAAGTTGAATGCCATTGCGCGCGCGCGCGCAGGCGATGATTCGCGTGAGACTGTACAACGGCACAGGGTGACTGAACCAGTGAACGACCGATACGAGCGAGAAACAGAAAGTCAAGAAACATTTGCTTCTCGACAAAGAAGAAGTTCGTAGTATTTCTTTTTATTCTTTCGTTTTTTTTTTGCAGTTCGATTTTGCAAGTATGTCATTGCTGAAAATAGCGCTGCGCTTTGTTGCCGCTGATGAATTTGGCCAGAGGAGCTCGAGAGACACGCGCACAAAGAGCGTCCCAAAAAAACTCTTCTCTTGATTTTTCGAATTTTCAAGAGCATACGTCGTATCCGCTCTTCGGGTGTATGGAATCGACATTCACGGAGAGCGAGATCGTCACTTTATTACGCCGTCTGATTTATGATAATAATTGACGCTCGCGCTGCTGTCGAGACAAAAAAAAGGATCGAAACTGAGGCGTCGAAGGTCTTCTCAAAGAATCGTAAAATGAAATCAAGGGATTATCCATACACCTTACTTATACGTGACGCTTTTGGCACTGAAAAACAAAAATTTCTCGCCTGGCAACAGCGCTTCTAAATAGTAGGCGGAGACTACTGGTGCATACAAACCATCTGTCGCATCGGACACGTGGATGGCACTCGATCTGCGCCATGTGGGATGTTTCTACTTTCAGGTACTCCAAGGGCCACTTAGAAAACAATTCTCTTTATTTGAATTCGTTTACTTGCAAATTTGAAGTTTGACGCTATGCGCGCATATTACATAATTTCACGTTATGTAGCGTGTGTTTACTCTCTCTCTCTCTCTCTCTCTCTCTCTCTCTCTCTCTCTCTCTCTTAAGCGCTATATTGAATAATCGGCCAATGAGAAAAAATAACGCACATGTGAACCTTCTATTACGATAAGACTAGAGCAACTTTTTTCTGCTACACGAATTTCCAACACAATAAATCCAAAGCTTTCACCTCGTCAGAAAAGTTTTTCTCCGAAAAATCATTGAAACTTTCATGCACGACCTTGTTGAAAGGAGAAAGAAAGGAAGCGAAAGAGAGGGAGAGAGAGAAAGCAAATACAAATCCGCAAATCATCTCGTTTTTAATTCAGTATCTCTTTCCCAGGAATCTTTCTCTCGCTCGGAATACTAAGGAAAAATGAAGCAAATCTTGGCGAATGCAAATGTTCGTATAGCAATCTGCTCACGTGAGAGTCGAGTGCGAGTTTTCCCGGAAAAAAATCGTTGCGCCACGCGAGCTTTGTGTCGCGACACAAGGTGATCGAAGCGTCTCGAGAGAAGTTTTTCTTTTCACTGAGTAGTTTACACGCGCTTTTGAATTCTGCCTTCAAGGCTTTCGTTTTCACCTTCGATGTATATACCGATATGTTATGTTTTTCCCCTCTTTTTTAGAGGAAATAATTGAAAAAAACACACACACACACACGTTGTATAAATTAATTGTTAAGATAGTGCACAAAGAGACAGGCGCTTTTTCGTCGTCTAAAATATAGCAGCCTTGAGAGCCGTTCGAGAAATCGATGAAACGATATTCTGGCGTTATGCTGACCTTCAAATTTTTCAGTTATCACTAGGCGAATACATGTGTACGCGCGCGCGCACACACACACACACACACACACACACACATTCTGTACATCTATGTATATACACCTCGACAATTGCGCACGTACTGAACATATATTCATATGATTGATTGCCTGTTTTCAAAAACGATAAAAATGAGAGGCTTTGAGAATTTTATATTTCTACTCTGTATTGATTTTAAAAAGAAAAAAATCTTGTAAATACTTATCATAAATTTGACCATTTGCCTCTAGTGTACATATAACTTTGATAAGCCACTTGGAGAAGGTCATGACCGTATTTAAAAAAAATAATGAATATAATAAACCACTGATTATCAGCGAGACGGACGCAGCGTATGTGGGGTTATATTATACACACATAATACGCACATATTTTTCAGGCTTACAAATGGTATTTTTAAACTTCGACGCTTAGGCGAAGTTTATGCGATAAAAACAGTTTTTCTTTCATTCTTTCTCTCTGTTGGACATTTTTTGAAGACTATTCGTCTATGTAATCCACCATAATATTTTATGCTTACCCTCGACATAGACCAGAATTTACATTCTCTATCTGACTATATAGATAAGGCATATAGGTACAGTGCAACTAAAAAGATGCACATACATCTGTGGAGTTGTCCGACTAGTCGCATATATCCATTATCTAAAAGATTGTGTGTTTCCGTGATGATCAATGTATTTTTCTTTTACGAAGCAAAAAATTAGGTACACACACACACACACACACACACACATATTTACTAATGAATCTGACGAAATCTATATAGAATCGCTGATTAGATCAGGTCAGAATGTGGATAAATTTTCAAAAAAGGAGCACGCCTCTCCAATCTTATTAATCGCGCTTATTGTACCCTATATAATATAGAGAATAGCCAGTGAATCGTGCGAAAAGTGCATGCATCAGCTGTGCGATCGTAATTTTTTAAGGGTGGCGTGGGAGAAATCTTGATAAAAAGTAGCCAGCAGTATACTTACAAAATGTTTGGAGAGATTCAATGAGAAGCATATTTTCCTTGACAATCGAGGCACATCATTGAGTAATCTTCAATAGAAAAGCAAACTATTCCATAATCACGACTATATTCGTTAGCTCAATCGTTTGACCAAAACTTCACCGTCTTTGTACGATTATGAACTAATGCAGTAAAAATTCTTTATCTGAGAGCAATCAGAATAACTTTTCTACTCGCACTAAGATAAGATAGTACGAAATATCCCATGGGATAATTCGTATTTCGTACTCGCCATTGAAGAATGCTTTTTTAGCTGAAATTCCTCAGATTTTACACCTTCGAATAAAAAACACCGTAAATGCGTAAAACATATTGTCACAGGCCTGTGATACTCAGCTCGGTTTCTACTGTTTTTCAGTCATTGTTGAACGTACATAACGAACGTACATAATGAACGATATAAACCAGGCTAGAAAGGTGCACGTTCCCCTTTAAGTAAAAAACTGTTATTTCTGGTCCTTTCTACATAGAAATGTTAAAAAATATATATTTTTCGCGTGCGCTTATGACATATGCATAAGCGTCATGCCGTTATACAAAAATTTGCTCAGTTATTTTAATCAGGTAAGAAATCCTCGCCCTTATCACCTTTCTCCGGTGTATACGTGTGTTCGGGTCTGCAACAAACGAAGGCATCCCGTCGTCATCGTCGTCGAAAAGGAAACGACGCCGGCAGACACACTCTCCGCAGCGTGTGTTGGATAATAGCATTATACCACCGTTACGCCGGCGAGACCCGTTATCGAGCGACCTAAAAGAGCCACCGTCTCTCTCTCTCTCTCTCTCTCTCTCTCTCTCTCTCTCTCCCTTGCTCTCGAAGAGAGCGTATATAGGTAGTTTTATACACGGTATGCGATGTGAACATGTTCATTCAAATTTATTATTTTTTTTCATTTAATCAAATTGTCTGGTCACGTGGGTTAATATGAAAATTACTACAATTATAGACGAGCCAATGCTATCTGGCTGAAACTTTCACCTAAAACAGTTAGACTATTTGTTTTTCGATCACTACCTTTCACTCGTGTATATGTGCGTATATAAATACAAACTTCCAAGGACGAACTTTTGAGCTTGAGATTATTAAATGTTGGATTCGAGCAATTAACTTAGTTAATTAAGATTAGTTGGAGCTCTTTATTAATACTTTTCTCAATTACGTTTTCTCTATCTCTTTCTCTTTGCTATTTATTAGATATATAAAGTTTCTAATTAGGTAACATTCGCGCAGACAGAAATGAAAATTCCGGCGCGTTACCTTCCTCTAACGAGAGAAATTCCCGATTCTTGTTATAACGTTTGTTCAATTTACCTTTTTAAAACTCATTATGTTCACGCCCTTGACGTATCCGCGTTCTTTCCCAAAGAAATAAAAAAAGAAAAAAGATCCTTCGTATAACTGTCGCTCTACATACAATATTGAATTGTAGACATCGGACGGTAACGTTCCAGCAGTGTCAATAGCCGAATTACAGTTCTGTACTTCCGCTCACCAAGTGTACTTCCGTTCAATCAAAAAAAGGAGAAAGATTGAGAGAAAGAAAGAACGATTCTCGCTCATCATTTTCCGCGTGTCATCATTTACGTAAGTCGATAATCTCGATTACGCAACGGACGGCTCGACGATTACTTACCGTCCGCTATTTTCTCCGCGCGAAGGTTTTCCGCGAGGAGAGACTGCTACGCTGACCTTCAACTTGTATGAGTTTCCAGTGAAACCGCCGCTACCGCCGCCGCCGCCGCCGCCACTGCTACTGCCATCGCTTGTTGTATGTTTCATGCACACGTGTAAATCTATACGTAAGTTGCCGCGAGTAAATGTGCGCATACTCACATCAAGCTTGTGTAAATGTACACACTAAGGACTAGGAATGAGAGTAAGAGAGATAGATTTAGAGAGGCGTATTGAAATAATGAACTGTGAATGTATACGTATATAGCTATACGTATACATTCAAAGTCATTAAGCATCTTTCAGTCTGCAAATTGTCCGGATAATGACTTCTAACGCATTTGTAATGACTAGATTTTGGGTAACGACTCTATTAGGAAATCGGTGTGTTGTCATTATTTTTCTCTCTTTTTTCTATACTTACGAACAAGTGCAGGATATCGGAAAAAGCTATAATTACTATTATCCATGTGACGTCGTTATAAGCGTCGTCAGAATATTGAAGTGCATTCGACAATCGCGAAATATGAGAAAGTCACCACGTTATTAGGTTATTTCGAGAATGTTAAACTCCGATTAACATTTACTTATGTTTACACATTCTTTGAATGTATATATATATATAAATGATCGAGAGAAGAAAAAAATAAGGAAGATAAACAGTTGAATACGACGACATTGTTCTCTTCGAATCGATGCGAAATTCGCTCGACCTTCTCTTGCCGATAAACATCAGCTGGCTTTGCACGTGAAATGTGAAATAAAGTTTGGATCATACGATCCAAAAATTCACTCGCAATGAATAAATCGTTGGAAGCTTTAAAAACAAGGTTCTAATAGCTGTACTCCAACATCGAGGAATCAGCCATCAGAACGAGCATCGCGTGGTTGCTGCACGCGAGCGAGCCAAAAGTCAATAATTTCCTAAGGTTTCTCTCTCTCTCGCTCTCTCTCTCTCTCTCTCTCTATCTGCTTGTGGAATATAACCTACAATCGAGGGGGACAGTGGCAACTCGACTCGTTCGTGTGCATCGGTCCTAAATGTATACAGACTATAGAGCGCGAGCCTTTTTTCCAATTAACCTAATAAACAGAGACTGTTATAATAATCAACCGCTGAATATGGAGCGATATTTTACCGATAATCAATCTCGTTTGCGTATATGAGCAATGACAAAGGCTTTGAGAAGTACATATAACTTAATTTTCCGCGATGAAGGAGCCTTCAATTTACGATAGAAAACGCGAAAGAGCTTTTTCCCTCGGTATTTTGCTATCCTTGATAGAAATATGCGCACGTGTCGTTAGGGACGTATATCGCATCGATGGAAGGTTCATATTCATTCGTCTATTTCAATACGAATCTCTGATTTCTATAAACAGGAAAAAAAATCTTATCAAACTCGAATGTTCGCCATTTGCCATGCGCACAATGTGCGTATATAAATAAACAACTAGACGACACAAGAAAGAAAATGTTCTCCCCTCGTGTTCTTTCCTTTATTGAACAAAGGAGTCAGGGGCAGGTTTTCCCAGTCACCCCAGAATGTCCTAAGTTTCCTTTGTGCGATGATTTTTCCAAAGAAAGATCTCTTATATTGATCCCCTCCATTGTACGCAAGACACAATTTTTGGAGCCACTCGTATTATATTATAGTGTGGCTTCTTTGAATTATACGGGCGACTGTAGTTAGAAAACGTCGGTAAGAGAATAAGAGAAAAATTTCTTCAATTTGCCTTTTAAATATTCTCGGATACGTATGCTTATTCATAACAATCAGAATTCACTTTCGGCGAGCATTCATTCATTTAGTCCACGAGCTCTGACTTTCTAATCTTTAATGAGGGAAAAAGAAACATTGTGTTACTCAAAATTCGTAAGTGCTTTCGTCTGTTTATCGAATTGTTATATATGTGTGAATTGAAACACTTCCGAATATTTGGCCGAGAGGGAGAGAGAGAGAGAGAGAAATTGCATATTACTCTTACTTTTTCTTTTTCGGGAAAGCGCCGACGGCCTTCGAACTTTCTCTCTGCGAAGTAATATGTAATGAAATTCGTCTATTACGAGCACAGTTTCTTTCCCTTATCACTGTAACTTTTAATCACAGTTCGAGTCGATTTATATCGCGAATGTATTATTAAAAATAAAAGCACATATATTTAAATTCAGCATCATTACCGCGCTTCCTAGTTCGAATGATTAAGCAGATGTTATATACGGTTGCATAACACGCACGAAAGCACAAAACATGCATTTTCATTATCGAACGCTGTTATTATTATTATTATCATCATCATCATCATCATAATTATTATATGAATAAATCGAAATGTAATACAAAAATGTAGAAGATTTTTTTCGCTATGTTATCATCTGACTTCTTCTTCGCCTATACATTCACGTCCTTGAGACTCTTTCGTTTACGATGAGAGATAACACAGAGAGACATTTTTAGGTCAAATTACGCCTCACCTCGTTCTTCTTTCGAAAAACTAGCCGCACATATTCACTGTACACAATGTACATTGGCCGTTGATCGTCAGCTATTTTTCACGTATGTACATTTATGCGCATGAAGTAATTAATTTTTCGAAACATTTTCAATCAAAGCTATCAAGCTCGGACGAGAGATACAGAGAGAAAGAAAGAAACAACAGAGTATACAACTAGCATTTCGCGTTGTAACATGGAAAGGCCACTCGCGAGGCCGGGGGAAATATGCCGGTGAAAGTCGGGGACTGATGTCGGTCTCTATCACTATATACACGGTTAGTACACAGCTGAGAGCTCTTAAGTCCTTGTGTGTGTATGATATAGGTATATATTATACATTTACACTACCGCATGTATATATAATGCAACGAGCAAGTTTTTCGGTTCTGTTATTGTCTTTCAACGCAAATCGCTCTTGTGTAAGATTACTCTTTTCTCAACGCCGAGTGGCGCTGGAAAATTGAAAAATTTCAAAAGTATATTCACGTATATACGTGTGTATAATATAGTGGAAACCAAGAGTCATCGTTGCGCGCCGCCGCAACTGATTAGTCTCTTTAAATGCGTGTGATCTCGATCTTGGCTCGTGTGTTTCAGACGACTTTATGTATTTATCTCTCTCTCTCTCTCTCGCTCTATATATATATATATTTTTTTTTTAAATCCTGACTCTGTTTACGTACCATTAACGCGGCGACGAATTCAATACACCGACGATAACACATATTCTACCTGTAAATGCGAATACATAACTTTTCATTATTCGTTTCTAACTGTCGCCGTAATCGGATATGCACACCGGCTCGGTATATAAGGAAATTTGTCTTGCAAACACTTGTGCACATGAAAAGCGTACATGCGGATATTCCATAAAGAGACTTGAGCTATACATTATGTATATGAGCAAATCCAAGAGATGCTGGAAATAATCCGGTACATGAAAAAATTATTCATGAGGGTACATATCGATTTGATGCTAATTTCTTACAATTCATATTTAACCATTTGGTTTTTAGCAATGAAACGCAAAAAACAGTTTGAAACCATTTCTAAGCATTTTGAGTTTGCAGATTTTATTAAATTTCATTAAGTTAAATATTTACTCGACAGTTCCACACACGCCTGTGTACACAAACATATAGTAGCTTAGAATTAGATTAAAACGTATTTAATTTAAAAAAACTTATCCAAATTGTTAAAAAAATCTTAAAACATCTAAAAAATATAACTTTTCACTTGAGAGTTAGTCTTAAATATGGGGAAAGTGATTTATTAAATAATTTTTAAATATAAGAATAAGTATAATTTCGACAATAATAGTGTTCCCATAGATGGTATTTTTTATTATCAAATGGAAATAAATTTTTAATCGCGTGTCTGATCTGGACAATTTTCAAAAGTCTGGTTAAAAAAAATTAATTGCAAACTACATTCAAGGATAAATTCGAAAAATAGAATTTATTTTTCCAATAATGCTTCAAAAGTAGCTTGAAACTTTTTTACAGTATTGCCCGTAAAGACTAATTATCTAGTATAACCAATTAACAATATTAGTTTATCAGTTGGGGGGGGGGGGCGATATAGAGGAAAAACCAGTCGATTTTTCGTTTTCCTGCAGGAAACGAGTTGTTTCCAGTATTTCACGGATTTGCTCATGTATGCATGCATGTATATTTAATTTTTATTAATCTCATTAGTGCGCGCGAGTAATAGGAATTTCCGAGGCACTTTAAAAAGAAATTAATGCGTCCGGCGATGAAAGTCCGGAGATAGTGAGAGCTTATACACTTTTCCGAGGATAATTTTAAACCTCATTTTCAAATTAGAGCATCGCGCTTATGTAAACGCTTCGACGATTCCGTCCTTTACTTCTCTTGTCGCGTGTCCGGCTAAGGAGATTCTCTTGCGAATCTAATGAATTCCTAGCTGTTGATTCACTACTGTATACCATTGTGTATAGTATATATGGCAATAGTAGGCTCGACTTGAGTTTTAATTGAGGAATGAAACAAAAATAAAAAATTGAATCATCGTCAATTTATATATGTATAAATATGTGTGTGTGTGTGTGTATCTTGCACGCGCATTGCCGTACGGTCACGCGCTGACACGTGCAGCATTAGATCTATACGTGTAAATATACATACATCTAATGCTGTAACTCTGACATTCCAATAATATTGCGCACCTCGTTCTTCGAAAACATCAGCCGGTGTATTTGTTTCGCTCTACATACGATTTAACAAAGCTCCATATCACCCGCCCAACAATTCTATGCCCCATAGAATTATGCTTCTTTTACATAAGTGTCATCGCTTCCATTCTGGCTTCTCCTCCAACTTTCGCTGCTACCGTTACTATACTCTATAACAGAAGTGAGAAAGGGAGAGAGAGAGAGAGAGCTAGTAGCTCTAAAGATAGTCGCGACTGGCGATATTTTTAACCCCGGCCAAAGTAGTGCGAAGTATCAGCATTACGTCGAGAGCGAAAGACGACCAATCAACACCTGTTCGAGGTATATAAGACCTGCCTTCGCACGCGCGCCCGCTTCTGACCTCCGACGAGTTGAAGCTTTATATTTATATTTGCTCCGCGCTCGTAATTATCGACGGTTTCGCTTTTCTCGCCAACGCTATACGTTAATCTGTCGAAAATTTCGGTATTTTACGACTTTGAGTAGCTGCTAACTGTTTTGGGCAATGGGATATATATATACATTTCTCCATACGATCAACGATCGATTCCTCGAGGAGGTATTACTTTCGGCGCTGTGAATGTTGCTCGAGATCGTTTATTTAATAACGAGTAGCTTCAATTTCAAAAAAATTGTTTCAAGCTGCAAGTCTTTGCATATACAAAAAAAGATATACCTATCAAACATATATACAGAGACTTTCTAAAATTTTCAAAGTGAAAGTCATCCGTTCTAGAAGATTAAAAATTGCGCAACTATATAATTTATCCCAAACTTCAATCGTTCGCTTCGAAAAATCTCCGAAGCTCTAAGAAAAGTTTGACGTTTTAAAGATCACGTATATATCTCGCACAGAAGCTACCCACAATGATAAAAAGAGGCATTCCGCCGTTGTATGCAGTTTCGCAATCAAAGTGGAGCTAAGAGAAAGAGAAAAAGAGAAAAAGAGAGAAAGAGAGAGAGAGAGAGAGAGAGAGAGAGAGAGAGAGAGAACATTATCAGCTTATATAAATATACACAGCACAGAGATATGAACGACGAACGAAGCAACAACGAATGAAAAAAAATCTAAAAGAAATCGAGAGTGAGAGTATATATGACAGAGACGAGGAAGGGGGTGGGGGAATTACTGCTACTACGCCATTTAACCCACTTTCCCCTTTTGTCGCGTAGTTGCTTGATCCTATTTTTTTTGCGCACCCGCGACAGAGAAAGAGGAAAATGAAGTACTCCGAGTTCACTGATTTATTACACAAAAGTAAACGAGCCATTTTATCACCGAACATTGTACAAGCTTATACTGCGCATCAATAATTAATCCATACACGTGGAACGCCGATACTCATTTTTTGTGATTTTTTTTGTTTTAGGTAAGTTGTAACAGATGATATACACAGTGGATGAACACTCGCAATTGTAGTAAGTCGACGTGCACTTTTTTTCATCACTCCGCAATATTATACGATATTCGCAAGTAGATATATTCAAATGTCTGCGCATGCGCGCAGCATCCCTTCCACGCGATCCGGCTTTACTCCCGCGTGCGTCTGATGCAACAGGTGACGATGTCAGATATTATGCCGCTGGAATTACACTTACCGCCGACTGCTTTCCGACTACGACTATATGTATTATAGTTTATATATCTATAGACATACGTATTACACATATATATTGAATGTACACTTACGCGCGGAAGTACCAGGTAGAATTATGTCATCTTTAGAGAGCATTGAATTATCTATGCAGCTTCATTGTGTTTTATGATCGGTTTGTAGATAATGACTATGGATAAGGAGAGAAAAATTTGAATTCGTTTAACGTCGACTATTTAAATGTCAGATGAATTCGTGGATTTTTAATGAAGAACAGAAAAGGCACGCACGTGCCATAGAATTTAAGCCGAATCATGCACGGCATCGCTTATCGCTCGCTCGTTTAAATTTAAACCAAAAAAATGTATCGAACATTTTAACAGGTATCAAGAATTCCTCGTTCTTAAACGAACCCATCGCATATAATATAAAAGATATGGAAAAGAAAGAAGCAACTGAACGCGGACTTCTCTCAACGGACTTTAAATCCATTTCTTCTGCAACGGAAGAACGGCAGTTGCAGGGCTGAACCGAAAAGAGGAAAAAGTTCTTGGTACTCGCCTTGTACACGCGCCATCCGTGTCTCGAGGCAAACAGAAAACACGTACATATGCACTTGAAAAAGCCACGAGCATTATTAAATGAGAAGAAGGTCATCTTTTTATCAATTTTCAACGAGCGCGCTCGTAACGACGTACAAATGCGATTCTCGTTTTTTTGTGTTCGAGCGACTCGTGCGTCTACAAATTTTTGTACACAGATCTATCGTTCATTTCGTTGTCGTTACACACTCAATTTTCTATTATTCTACGAGGATAAAGAGAGACAGATTGATATCTGTCTCTCTCTTTCTCTCTTTCTCTCTCTTTCTCTCTTTCTCTCTTTCTTTGTCTCAGGAAATTCATAATCGCGTGTATACGGCAAGTTCTTTGTGCGATAAATTCCCATCCATTAAGTACACACACACACATATAGAGAAAGAGATGGCGTTAACCTACTCCACATTTTTGACATCGAAATATTAATGCGAGTCGTGACTAATTGAAAATTCTCATTGCTGCAACATCCGCGTATAGTCTTCGAGATTCTGGAAAAAGAAAAGAAACGCGTATATACAGAGAACTTAGAAGATAATACTGTGCAAAAGTAAAAGTAACAATAAAATACCGAGATTCCACGTCCGAAAAGGAAAAAAAAACACACCACGACGAGAGATTGATTTCTGCCGTTAGTTTCTCAAAACTACTTTCTATACTCGTGAAAGGAACACGTATATATACATTCGAAAGACACTGACTTTCTTTCGCGATGTGCAGCTATTTCGCAATATTTCTCGATTTAATACGTATTATATGGATCTCTTCTTTTCCGTTTCTTTGTGTAAATCACACTCTGTTTCTTGGGCGTCGCGCATCGAAATCGTCGTACGAAGATTTGAAATGGAAAAACTGTCGATGAAAAAAGTCAAAGGTTTCCTCCCCAATGTACATTGTACATGCCTTCGGTTTTCCCTGCCGCTTAGTTAGACACGTAGGCGTATAATGCGCAGAGCGACATAGGGCAGAGAGACTCGATGCCGCACAGGAAAGTGATTTCCTGTCCCGCTACGCCCTCGTTCCGACGACCTTACACGCGCGTACGCGCGAGGTGTCTCGGCGCCGTCGGAGTTTCGTAAAGCGACAGTCGTTGGTGGGGAAAAAAAGGCCAAGTGTTACGTGGGTTATACAGAATCGCTTAAGGAGTGCACCGGTGTACAGCAATAGCAGACGCCTTAGAGAGATTTTCTCTCATTTTGTTGAAATTAATATGTTTCGATAAATACATATACGTATCGTTTACGCGTTGTCTATCGCACTAATTAGCCACACTTTATAAACTATATCGACCTTCACCTTTCTCTGCATCGTCTCTGGAAATATAATAAAACCAGGCGGTGTCTAGTAGAGACTTTCTTACTCTGCGGTCGGCTCTCGAAACGGTACTCGGACGCGTAACGGTGGAGTCGCGAGCTTTGCTATACAGAGTATTTAACATATATATGTATAGAATACAGATATAGATATATCCATATACATACTCTAATGACAATGACGAGGACAGCCGGAAGTCTCTTTGAGTTGTCTTTTTCCATCTAAGCATATTTGTCTCTGTCTCTCTCTCTCTCTCTCTCTCTCTCTCCGTCTCCGAGTCTACACTCGTATAGGTACGTGACGACTGACGAATGTGTAATTACGCTCTTATTATATATCTATATACGTGACTTTATACTTCTTTGCGAGAATACGCGTGAAAAACTGAGGACTTTAATTTCCTCGTGGGATTTTGCCTCGAGACTCTGCGATGTTCTTTATATTTTTCAACAGTTATTCCCGATGGTCGTAGCGCTAATAAATGTATTACTGGTAGCTGTCTACACTTAACAATTGCCACAAAACAATTGCTTTAAACAAGAGCCTGTGTATATTATATACGTATACTGTCTCGGTGAGACAGAGACTTGCATCGCGCGAAAGAAAGTCGGTCCCGTTACGAAATAGCGAGTGAATGCCGGCTATCTGGGTCAGACAAAAGCGGAACTTCCGCGACAAGAAGAGGGAGTATGCACTCGTACTACTCTGTCGCGTCGCCGCGGGTCTAAACGCATTAGAGAAGCTACTCTACATTTTTCACTTCTATGTATGTCTATCCACGAGTGAGTCTATCTATGTGCATATACATAATACATATATGTAACCAGTAGTCGTAAAGGAATCTCCGACTCCGTCGCAGTATATTTCCTCATCAATGCGATTTACAACTCTCGAATCAGTATACATTCCGGCGCACGTCTAATCCGATATACTCTCTCGGTCACCCTCGAAAGCGGAAGAAAAATGAGGATGACGGCTGCGCTCTGAACGAAGGGGAAAAGTGTCTTGAATCGACGGAGAAGCATAGCCGAGAGAGCGCGAGAGAGCAAAGTAGGAGCTGCGATAAAGTAGGTCACCTGCAACACTGTGCCGCCGCCGGCGCACCACCTTGACACGGATTCTGTTTGTATATATATGTATATATATATATATACATATATATATGCTCTCTCTCTCTCTCTCTCTTTCTCTCCCTCTTTATATACGTATATATCCGTATATATACGTATATAATATACACATGCGCGGTAGTCAGGGCCGGGGGCACGTGCGGCTCTCCTCCCAAGATTGCCCACCACTACTACTACTACAACTACTACTACTTTCCCCCTTGTGGTACCAGCCGGGATATATATATATATATATATATATATATAGGTATACAGACACATGCAAGTAAGAGAAAGGAAGAAAGCTGGCAAGGAGCTAGCCCTTCTCTCTTTCTCTCTGCCTGACTTGTGTACTTACAGTTGTGTAATATGAAATTCTCTTACTACGTGTATGTATAAGGCACACATATGGTTTTCTCGGCACTGCGTGCGTAGATAGAACGATGCGTTGGATTACAACGAGCGAGAGAATGGACTCTGAATTATGGGATCAGCCTTGGCTGATAATACTTTCACTCTCTCGTACACAACAATTGAGTTGTTGGATTTCGTCTGGCTCTTTCGGAAAATCGACGATACGACGATACGACGATACGAGGCTCTCTTGATGATTTCCGGCAATTTCTCTCTAATAGTATTAATGACAATGATGTTGATAACGATAACGACGAGTTAAATAAGCTCGGACTTACGATATTGCGTAATGATCTCGTAATTCACCCATCAATTATATACTCTTTGTACGTATAATGAACGGATAAAATCTGTCTTACTCTCTCTTGCCTCTCTCTCTCTCTCTCTCTCTCTCTCTCTCTCTCTCTCTGTCCTCTCGGATTTGTTTACATTGTTTGCGAGTCTTCTAGTATAACATACAATGTAATGGTAAAGTACATCGCGTCGATCGAAATTTCAATGGATGCCTCATCAGTGAAACGATTAATATCGTTTACGACTAGACTTTTTTTCCTCTCCAAAGTTGCGCAATGGTCGAACAGTTTTTTCAATCTCTTGCTTCACGACGGTTCATTTTTCTTTCTCGGATGTTAGACAGAGTTTTGAAACGTCGTCGAATCGACATTAACAATTACAAGTGCAACCCGACGAAAAACACTGATCACTTCCTCGTTCTGTCATGGCTACGAAATCTGAGCTTATTGTAAAGGAGAGAAAGAAAAAAAGGAAACTCCAATTGTCGGTTTTTGCGTCTGATTGAGTGTCGTCTATTAATAATCAGTCACGTAGACTATACGTTTCGCACAGATCGTGATTGATAATTACACAATTGTTGAATAATCGTCCCGTATAAATACTCGTCGTTAGGCAACTGGAAAATTACAAGGTACATCGCTAGTTTATCTGACTTTTTGTTAAATTACATAAAATCTATTTTACGCATAAGCGTATATTTCGACACGAGTACAACTTACAAGACGAGAAAAAACGTACGTGTCTACTTTGTATGTTGAATTAGATTATACATTCATCGATTTCATTTTCACGCGTATATGTGCACATATTATACAAAAATTATGATTATTCCATCGCAGGCGCGTAGCGAGTCAAATGAAACTCGTTAATTTCTCGGTAGCTTCTCAAAAAAGTGAAAGCTTCAACTCAATCGAAAGTTTCCCGAAAGCAGTAAGACTTTTTTCGTCCTCGCAGCCGTTTCTATTTTTCGCTGCGGAGATCACGCGAGGCGTGTCCGACGTGAAAAATGCCGGAGATTCCGTTATGCGCGAGCCGTTCAGTCGGGAGTGAAAAAGAAAGAGATGCACATTCGAATTTGTTCTCGGTCGCTTTATTTTTAAAGAGCGTATTCGTATATGCCGGTCTACTGAAAGGAGCGATAGATAGAGAAAGAGAAGGAAAAGATATGAATATCGTTTCGTTCGTATGTCGGATAAACCTGTGCACGCGTGTATACGCGTCTGTATACGCGTCTGTATACACGTCTATATACACACGTGTATGTCCGAATATAGTTGAATTTCTGTGTATATAGCTGGATAGAGAGTCGACGGCTTGATAGAATTTCAATTTTATCTAATCTCTTACTCGATCACTTATACACTAAGCAACTTAGCGTTATCAAGCCTATATTTCTGGTATATGTATACCGTCTATTACGCTCAACCGTTAGCGTTTCATTTTTTTCGCTAGTTCTACATCCATCTAATACATTAAAAATCGAAAGACCAATTTCTCTTGGGTTTTATTTTTTTTAAATATAGTAAAATATCGCTCTCGATACGTGCCTTCCATTCGTTTTCTTTCTCTCTCTCTCTCTCTCGTTCGTCGTAAGTCTTTTCCTTGGAACAAAAAAAATAACACTGAATATTTCGTAAAGCCTCGAGAGTCCCCTTCTTAAAACAGACAGACGCAAAGAGCGCGAGAGAGCTCGTTTTCTGAATAATTTCGAGGCTGGAATTCGAATGCGACACGATTATTCAGAGCTTACGCAACTGTCCTGCAGTAGTACGACTTTCTTCGGAGTTGCTATTGTGTATATATATAAACTGTCGTGAAGCGTTACTTCGATGCGGGCGGTGTAATTGATATAGAGTACTGTATAAGTTGTATACATGTTGATTCGTTAGTCGAAAAGCTCGTCCAAAAAAAAGGCGACGATTACATAAAAGGCTAGAGAGAGAGAGAGAGAGAGAGAGAGAGAGAGAGAGAGAGAGAGAGAAAGAGAGGGAGAGGAAATCGGGTCACACGCGCGCTCTATTCGATTTTCGTTGCTAGTGCAGGTACACGTGCACCTGACCGATGTATTATATATATGCAGGACTATTGCTTTAATTTTTCCATGCTACCGTGCGCTTACAGTTTTGTCGATACACGTTACATTGTGCGGCGAACGAGGAAATAGGCGAGAGGCTAATCTTTCAGTATTATTCAGAGCGTAAAAAAGGTTCGATCTACCGTGCGCTGTATTTCACGCGCGTTTAATCATCGAAATTAAATCGAGTTCGATGGGTTTTCATTACCGTACTTTGAAAAACAAGAACAAAAATACTAAAACGTACCAGACTCGCTACACTTTTTATCATTTAACTAATGAAAAACTTTTTACCTTTTTTCAGTTAATTTAGCTGATAGCGGAGGCCAAAGAGTTGACATGACGCATTTCGACCTACTTAAAGTCCTTGGGACCGGAGGTGAGTTTTGCAGCTACATACGCTACGCGCCATATATATACACGAATTTAAAAGCTCATTTTCCCTATACCATACATCGCATTCTCGAATTTAATTTGACTAAATTATACGAAATTTTCACAGCCTACGGCAAAGTGTTCCTGGTGCGCAAGCGAATAGGCGCAGACGCGGGTCGTCTCTACGCTATGAAGGTTCTGAAAAAGGCCTCGATCGTTCAGAAAAAAAAAATGACCGAGCACACAAAAACTGAGAGGCAAGTCCTCGAGGCAGTACGAGACAGTCCTTTCCTGGTTACGTTACACTACGCCTTCCAAACTGATGCTAAATTGCACTTAATTTTAGGTAGGTGCTCTATATCCACGTATAATAAAATATCCTCTTCTAAAGTGACGCGGATACCGGATTTTCCCGCTCTCTCTCTCCGGTATAGATTTACCTATCCCGACAGTGCACCGATCTGCTGTGAATCTAAAGTACCGCGTGTGATTACAGATTACGTAAGCGGCGGCGAGTTGTTCACACACCTGTACCAACGGGACAAGTTCACGGAACACGAGGTGCGAATCTACGTTGGCGAGATAATCCTCGCTCTGGAGCAGCTTCACAAGGTGAGAAAGAGGCCTATTGCGTACGCGTAAACGGGAGGAGCATTGGTTGTTCAAACTATTATTTACCATTGCCCAGTCCGCTGCATTAATGTGTGTGTGTGTGTGTGTGTGTGTGTGTGTGTGTGTGTGTATATGTATATATATAATACTCGATGTGCCAATGCTCGGTTTCCTAACTACGCTTTTATCTGGGTCAGCGCTTACCGCGCGCGCCTGTACCTCGAGTCCTCTGGAACTCTTTGTTCATCGTTTGTTCGAACGTTGACTTTCTCTCCGGATAAAAAAATGATATAATGTTCCTCAGCTTGGGATTATCTACCGAGACATCAAGCTCGAGAATATCCTGCTGGATCGAGAGGGTCACATCATACTGACGGATTTTGGACTGAGCAAGGAGTTTCTGCCTCACGAGAGAGACAGCAATCCGAGGGCCTACTCCTTCTGTGGAACCATCGAATACATGGCACCGGAAGTCGTTCGTGGAGGATCCGCTGGACACGATATCGTCAGTATATCCTACGTGCTTTTCGTACCGCAAGCTTTTCATTATCCGGCAGGTGTTAAAATCGATGTTTTTCCTTTAACAGGCCGTTGATTGGTGGAGCGTCGGTGTGCTGACGTACGAACTTCTGACCGGTGCGTCTCCCTTCACTGTCGAGGGCGAGAAAAACACGCAACAGGAGATCTCCCGACGTATTTTGAAAACCGATCCTCCCATGCCGCAAAACGTCAGTCCAATCGTCAGCGACTTCATCTCCCGCCTCCTGGTGAAAGATCCGCGCCGACGACTGGGCGGCGGTCCACGGGACGCCCTCGAACTCAAAGAGCACGACTTCTTCCGCTTGGCCCCGCCGCCGTTCAGCTGGGTCGCTCTCGAGCGCCGCGAGGTCCCGCCTCCGTTCGTACCCCGCATCACTCACGAGCTCGACACCAGCAACTTCTCCGAGGAGTTCACGAAAATGGTCGCTGCCGACAGCCCCGCCGTCGTACCTCCGAACTACGACAAGATCTTCCGCGGCTACTCCTACGTCGCGCCATCCATTCTCTTCGGCGACAACGTCGTTTCCAGCGACCTCCTGGCTTCGCCTCCGTCTTCCCCGGAACAGCCGCGCTCCGACGCCCTCGCCACGCGTTTCGAGGACTCGAGTTTCTTCCAACAGTACGAACTCGATCCTCGCGAGGAGGCTCTCGGCGACGGTAGCTTTTCCGTCTGCCGACGCTGTCGTCATCGTCAGACTCGTCAGGAGTACGCGGTTAAGATCGTGTCGCGACGCGTCGACTGCGGCCGCGAAGCGAGCCTCCTTCGCGCCTGCCAGGGACACCCGAATATCGTGAAGCTCGTCGAGGTTCACCAGGACCGAGCGCACACCTACCTCGTGATGGAGCTGCTCGCGGGCGGCGAGCTCTTGAATCGTACGCGCGTCGCCCCGTTCAGCGAGAAGCGCGCCAGCGCGATAATGCGCCAGCTCGGCTCGGCCGTGCGATTCATGCACTCGCGCGGAGTCGTTCACCGGGACATCAAACCCGAGAACCTGGTGTTCGTCCACTCGGGCATCGACGCGCCCATCAAGATCGTGGACTTCGGGTTCGCTCGTATGAAGCGTTCCTGCGAGCCCCTGCACACGCCTTGCTTCACCCTTCCGTACGCGGCGCCCGAGGTACTGGCTCGCCAGGGCTACGACGAAAGCTGCGACCTCTGGAGCCTCGGCGCCGTCCTGTACTCGATGCTCTCGGGCAATCCTCCCTTCCGCAGCGGCAGCCCCGATCTTGCCTCGCGCATCGCTTCCGGCGAAGTCGACTTCGACGGGGAACAGATGCGATCGAGGATCTCCAGCCTGGGCAGGCAGCTGCTCAAAGGATTGCTGAGCACGGAGCCCAGCCAGAGACTGACCGCCTCGGCCCTCGTTAATCACCCGTGGCTCCGCCAAGACGGTAACGCCGAGCCCGACTACACGAGCATCGAGCCCGTTTTCAACTTCGTACCAAGGTAAATAACAGTAGTAGTAGTTCTTTCGCGCGTCTCCGTCAATCGGCTCGCGAACAGCATAACTAAGTTCAGCAGCTTTTTCAGCAGCCAACAAGAGCGAGTCGAGGGCTTCCGACTGAAGGAGGTGGACGGCGCAAAGCTCGCGCAGCGTCGCAAATTGCACAAGCGCTCTAACTCCAGTTCAGTCTCGTCCTCGGCATCCACGACTTCTTCCAGTCTGTCCGTGCAGCTATTGCGACCGCCCAGCAGTACCGCCACGAACAACACCAACGCATCGCGTAACTCCAGCTCGCCGGCGCAGCCGTCAGCCTTCGATTTCGGCGAGGACAAAGTTAACGAGTACCTGTCCAGTCTCTCATCGTCTTCGGACTCGAACTCTGTAACAGCGGTTTCACTCTGCACGGATGACGACGGCTCCAGAAGAGCCAAAAAGCGCAAAAAAGAAGAAGCGCCGATCGCTTCGAGCACAAGCGGCGACAAGAGTGCCGATGGGCCGGTCACCAGATCGAGAAAGAGAAAACTGGAACAGACGACGAGTAGCTCGGACAGCTCGGTCGACAATGCAGAAGCGGCGCGATTTTCCAGACGAGAGGCGAACGTACATAGGAAACAGAAAGCCGGAAAGCGGCCCAAACGCCTTGCTACTATTATCGTTGAATAAACTATTCTAAGCGCGTTTTTTTTCATTTTTTATTCTTCGAATCGTATCGTTCTGTTTCCTATGCATTTGGTCTGTGAATATGTTGTGCGAGGAAGTGCGGCATCGACTGCTTGGTTTTCAATGAGTAGATCTTGTTTTATCTGCGATGGTTGAAGGAGAGTAATAATGCTTCGATTAAGACTGCTCTGTGATTTACAGATCCTTTTGAAAGTACTACTGAACTATCTATATTTTTATCAATCGTTGTCGAGAGACATCGCTGATAAGTAGAGTTCATTACATTGAGAAAAATAGCTGAGACTTTGCTAAAATAGCCAACTCTTGATTACACTTGTTACTAGTATGTATACGAATATTTGAATGCACGCACGTCATATACTCTCTACCTATTATTACGTCCTAAGATTTGCTAGTTCAATAGAAACTATGTGTACAGCAGAGTTATTCGAGTAATACTTGAAATTTATAAATTTTATACAATGTTGAAATTTTGTTGGAAATATAGTATTTTTATTAAGTTTACATTAATTAGCACATTTAATATCAGATAAATGAATAGAGTACTTTCAATAATTTCTTGAATATCGAACGTTATGCCCTGAAAACCCTTACTTTTCATTTAGTAAAGAGAGAGAGAGAGAGAGGGAGAAAGTAAGAAGTAGAAGAAAAAGAAAAAGAAAGAGAGAGAAATAGAAAGACTAAGTTTTGATGCTGTACCTCCTTAAGATAAATATATATATATATATATATATATATATATATATATATATATATATTATATATATACATATATGTATGTGTGTGTGTGTATTTATGTATCTATCTATATATAATACCGCTGCCTTCTTGAGATTCACATCAAAGATGTGAATCGTTGCATCATTCCTATCTCAGTACTTTTAGAAAGTGTGTACATAAATCTAATTACATGCGTGTATGAATTTTTGTGCGAACATCATTGTGGATGTTTCGATGTGCAACAATTATTGTATTTTGATATGCCAAACCTTTCGTTATTGGGTTCGACGCTATTATGTCCAGTTATTTGTTTCAATCTCTTGTTATATTTTAATTGGTGCATATTATCGGTTATCTCAAAATATATCGTTTTCAATTTACTCATAAATGTTTGATATTCCAACAAGAGATTGTTTATAAAAAAATGAAGAGTACATCAATTTTTTGTTGTTCTCGTTAGACGTACAAAAGGACGTTCTTTTTGCGTAGAAAAGGACAATGACGTCTAGGCCAAAAAGCGAACGGTGGTGCACTTCGTTTTTCGGACGTGATCAGAAAAGTGCTTCTATGTATCTTTTGTAAATCTGAAGTGCAATTTCGTCTTCGTTATTATAATATAATATATTTTATAAGATAATAAGATTTGAAACTCCGTATTTTGACTTACGGAAGAATGTTCCGAAAAATAATGTATAGTAAATATATATATATATTTGACGTTTGCCTTTTCAAGAACTGAGATTCCGACTGTTTTGCCTGAAGTATGGTAATCACTGTGAAGAAAATGATAACGGATTACGCGTTTAAAACAAAAATTTATGTGGGTAAAGACTGACAAGGTTGTATTGCCGACTCAGGGAGCAGGTATGTTACAAATGAAATAGAAAGACGCATACTTAGGCGATGTTCTTGTACTCGATGTGAAATTCCGAAAATAAAAGAAACAAACGCGTTGTAACGCCTCTACCAAAGATGACTGAAGCGTCATTGCGCCAAGACCAAAAACAAAAGAAAAAAATATTACACGAGAGTTGTATGTACGTATAGCATTTCCTGATGCAAAAAACTAAGAAACAAACGCGAAATCACACTGTTACAAGTTAATTGTAAATAAGTTGTGTTAGAACATTAGACGAAACGCTACGTTCAATAGTCTTCTTACACATTGAACACATTTTTATATGCCATAATATGGATTTTCGAATCCATATTATTACATATTGTTATTTTGCATAATTCCATTGAGTCATTGTCGATAAATTACTTTTATGCACAAGATAGAAACTCTCTTTCTCGCTTGAGCGAGTATAAAAAAAAACAAACGAACGTTTCGCGCGACTTTCTTAGATTTTTCACCGAAGTCGATCTAAAGCTGTGCGCGTTAATTTAAAAGAAAAACTGTCAAACAATTCTGTAGGGTTTAATTAATCTGCAGGATAATATTGCATCAAACTACGTTGTAAAGACTTGAGACTCGCGCGAACCTTTTCACATTTATACTTATTTCGTATTGTAATAAACCGCGAATCAGTGCTTACGAAATGAATCTTCCTATTTTTTAAAGACTCGAGTCTTAGAGAGCAAGTTATTTATACAGATAGAAAATAAATGAAGCAAAAGCAATGAACTAGGGGTTGAAGCGATATGTATATAGTCGTTGATACGCGCTGAGGGAAGGTTTGCCCGAGTCTCGAATCGACGTATACCTCACAAGTTTTATCCTGCAAAGGTATATATATTTAAAAAGTAATAAAAAAAACTATATATGATTACGAACGAAGGGAGAGAGAGAAAGAGTAAGCTATTATAAAATGAAAAATAAATGAGCAGATTATACGATGTATATTATTATATGTATATACATTAATGTATATATAATATAAACTACAATTAGTAAGATGAAAAAAAAATTATTCTCTAACAAGATAATATAAAGTATATATTATATATTTTTATTTAGAAAGTAAACTAAGTCACTAAAACTCTTAAATTATACGATACATATATTGGTTGCCCCCTTTGATAGTGTGTGGACAACCAGTTTTTTCTAGTGATATACCATTGTTACTTTATGAATAATTCTTTCAGAATATATATGTACGAAATATATATAGGAGTTATTCTGGAAAAATCCATGGTTGTTGAATAAATCATTATCATGTTTACTTAAAAAAAAAAGAATTATACAGTCTATTTATTTTCCCTCCTAATGATCTACTCGCATTCCCGTTTCCCGCATAAGTTTTGATTTCAAACTCGGCGCCACAATTGGCTGCAGCGAAACCAATCAACGACATCCCTTACCGGCTTGCGCGCGCGCTCGCCGGCTCCCCCTTCCAAGACGAAACAACAGAATAGCTTCAGCGACATTTTCGGCGTCGCTTACTCACACTTCTCCGGTTCCGTTTGTCCGTTGAACATCGTGCGCGAATTTCGTCGCACCGACGAGACAGAATCACTAGATATACAAGGAAGAAGGAATTCTATTTCGCATATATAGAATAATCCGTGAGTGCTCATTTATATCTTGACATTAAACTTCGTGTTTGGTTTTTTTCTTTGGAAAACAAGTGCTCTACGAGACACGCGCGCGCGTTAGCGTCCCTCGTCGACTTTTTCTCGTAACTTAACCTATCTGTATATCATTATCGTCATTTTTTGTCTCAGAAGCAGCAGTAGCAGCAGCAGCAGCAGCAGCAGCAGATAGACACGTACACTAGGTTTCGCTTGGAAGTGAGTGACTCAGTATTGAACTGTAAGCATGTCGACCAAGGCGAGCAAGAAGGCGGCCTCCTCGACGAGTGCCCAGAGTAGTTCTCAGCAGCCGTCGACCTCGACGCCCATTGGCAGTAACACCAGTCGCGGCCGGCCGGGAAGTCCGCTCAGTCCGACGCGCTATTCGCGCCTTCAGGAGAAACAAGATTTGCAGAATTTAAACGACCGATTAGCATGCTACATTGATAAAGTTAGACACCTGGAGTCTGAGAACTCAAGATTGACCAGAGAAGTGCAAACTTCCCAGGAAGTTGTTACAAGAGAAATTTCTAGCATCAAGTCTATGTATGAGAATGAACTTTCCGATGCTAGGAAACTGCTGGACGAGACTGCTCGAGAGAGGGCCAAGCTAGAAATTGATACTAAGAGACTCTGGGATGATAACGAGGACTTTAAAAACAAGTAAGTGGATCCTGTCATATACAGTGTCACTGGGGCATCTTTAAGTATATTCAATATCAAAATTTATTCTGTTTTATAATTTCTCTGAGTCGTGATTTTTCTCTTTAATCCTTTTGGTATAGAGACATATTTTTTTCATTTTCTCTATGTATTTTTCTAACTTGAATAGATATAAGTTGAATTTTTACAATGCCAAGAGAGAATAAACGATCCATGAACAGGTTTCAATAGCTCAGGTATCTTGTACGTTACTTATATAGTAATTGTTATTAATTTTTAGTAACTGATTCTCAAAAGTTGTAACATTGATTTAATTTGTTTACATTTCACAAGCGGATTTGCACGCAGAGGATAAAAAATGCACAATGTACATTTCGCAAAGCATTTCAAATTTCAAAATCAAATAAAAATGTATGCTCAAAAAGAAAAGATTAATTTTCAGTGTCTTTTTCTCGAGCTTAAGAAAACAATAAATTCGGTCACTCATTGTATTGGCAATATAAAAATTTGCTTAAAAATATTCCACTTAGAAATTGAAATACACTAGCTGTCAAACGTACATCTGCAGAAAGTTGACTGAAACCGATAAATTCGCTCGCTTCTATCAGCGCTAATTTAAAGTCGATAAGTCGTCGAACACGCGAGATAAATAAAAATTCTAAAAATTCAAAATGTAGCTCATCCCACCGAGAAAATCACAAACGCTAGTGCGCAAGCATATAGCGGAAGCGCGCATTCCACTGCAAGACGCATTTAAAGCTAATGTATATAGCGTCGTTCTCTTTCTGGATCCTAAAACTCGTTTGGCCGGTGTCTATGTATTATATAGGTATACATACATAGGTATGTATCGATATATGTACACACAAAGAGGGAGCGCAAACGCATCTTCGCTACTTGTCTCATAGGCGGTACATACCCATCCGAAAACAAGAGACAGCGCGTTGTATAGAGGTACGTGACGCGCGATTGCGTCACGACAAACTTTGCGGCGATGATGTCAAGCTCTCTCGCGGACGCGGTTTATAAAGGATATATACTTACTCGAGGGGAAAAGCATCGCCTGACCTAAAAACATTGACTCTTGCCGGTTCGCCACGCCGGCATGTATACACGAGCGAGATGTGGCACAAGGCTATTTTTACTGAGCGATGCCATGGGGACGGTTCCAAGACTGAATTTTCACTTCACTTCGACGAAGGCAAATTTTCAACTCCGACTCATTTTCTTTCGCTTTTTCTCTCTTAATAAGCTTTTTCATTTCCCGCCAAATATCGCATCCCAACGTGGGTACGCGCTCGTGCCGTTTCGTTTCGTTATCGGGAAAAATTCTTATCTGATAAGTCTTTTAAACCGCTTCGTATTTTTAAGATGCATTCAATAATTCTGCGATATTTACCAGGCCATTTTCCGAATTAGAATTTCTGTTTGTTTACATTGCTTCCTCGCTGTGTTTATCAAAGGGACAGAAATCATTGGCTAATCATTTTAATCGTTTCTTCGGAGATGTTATTGCGTTGGAAAATAGAACTTACCGTTTTTAAACAACGAGCTTCGATAAGACTCGAATAGTAAAAAGCAATTGGAAAAATAAAGCTTGCTTCGTAGTAAAACGTTTCGGAATTTAATGGATGCAAAGTGTAGATCACAGGTGACGTACTCTCTCTCTCTCTCTCTCTCTCTCTCTCTTAGAGCGTGGTCTTCCTGTTTGAATTCCTACACGTATGCGCACGTACTCAATGGTATAGTCTAAGAAAATCTACGATTAACCACAGTCTCTCGAGATTAGCGGAGCTTACAAAGATAAATGTTCAACGTTATAAAAAGCAATTTCAACTAATTCCTGCATTTTTACACGTAACTCGTAACGATAACCAAATCTTGGCATTACTTTGTAAAAGACAAAAAAGGTCATAGTACATTTCTTCGTGTAATAACTTCATTACGATTGCGGGTACTGGTCAGTTGTAAAAGTAACCTAGAATTATCCCTCCTTAAAAAACACGAATTTTTTCAAAGCATCATCAGCGTTTATCATTTGCGTCGTAAACGAGCCGCACCGAAACACACCGGTAGGCAAGTCGGCTCTTCAAGCCAACTGGCTCTCTATCGATTCCAACGCAAACATCAACTTTACGATTCTCCCGACAAAACACGCGCAGCAAGCACGCACAGGGAGTCGCACCGCCAAGCGAAAAAAGAAATCCGTCTAGTGAAATCATCGACTATTTTTGCCGAGGCCTCTCGAAGTAATAATAACGCTAGAGACGATCTTCTTGGATCCAGGCATCCTCTCGGCAAATTAATAAGTCAAAAAAAAAAAAAAAAAAAACAACAAACCAGATCCGTGTAAATCGCGACATTGACATTTCCAAAGGATTACGCAAGGCGACAGAATCAGTAGCGGTTAAATAACTAGGATCGAGGCGCGCTGTTCGCTTGTGAATGAAAGTCGTAAACTTGTTTAGCAAAGCAGATGAAGATGCGCAGGCTGACGTCAGGATTTTGAGCTGGACCGTGTAAGACTGCGATTTTGCGCCGCCCTTGAAGCAGACGTTGATTTTTCAATGTTTCGGGCTATTCCGAGCTTTTCGAACGAATGGCACATGGATATTAGCGATAATTTTCCCCAGCTATTTGCTAGAAAATTATCTTCGGAGAATATAGTTCTTATATTCTTATAGTTGCGTGACTCTTTAGAGTGTTACTTCGCGACAAAGCGATAAAAGTATGGTTGCCGACGAGCTGCATTATCAAACGATAATACAAAACTATCATTTTTATCTTATAAGTAGTTGGCAAGCTTGGAAATACCTTTCAGTTAACCGCAAATCGAAGATCTTATCTCACCTGAGCAGTTGACTATTATGCACACGCACCTTATCGGAGTAATTTGAATTCAGCGGCAACTATAGATTTCTAAACAAAAAAGACTCGTAGCTTTACATCTGCCGTCGTTTATAAGATTCGCTCTTTTACCAGGAATAGATACACATTCATTTTCTTTCCATCAACATTTCAACAATTTCCATTACTTTACTTTCACGCCCATTGGTGATTCACGACTGTGTAATACATTAAATATAATCAGTCGTTTTATCTTCAATTAAGTATGAAAATAAATTTGCTTCTAAACGCCGAAATATTCTGTAATCTCGAAATTTATTTTAAAAGCATATCACGTTGGTTTCTATTTGCTATTCTCCAGGCGCGCGATACTTACGGCGTCGCGCCTCACGCGTGCGAATCAACCAGCAGAACTCCCCCACTGAGCGCGAATCGAGTCTCTTTTGTCTCTCTCATTTCCCTCGGTTCTACTTTACAACATTACACACTGGGTGTTAAAGTACAGCAGAGTTCAGCGATCGTTAATTTTTCTTACGGCTCTGTACTTGTATTCCTAATGAACTGCGCCAATTTGAACGCTTCCTGGGCATGATTTTTACAGGTTTACGTATGGCTTAGTCATGTTGCTCTTATATTGGGGTGGTGTTTTGCGTTAGCACGCAGGGTCAGCAGTTTCACCTGCTCTTTTTATTTCTGCTCTATGCTATTTCATATTTCTTTTTAAGTATACAAAAAGTCAACGACTAGCAAGTCCGCGATCTGTTCAGGAAAAATTATTCACTTTAATGTTATATTTTTGAGAAATATTCATTTGTAAAGTTACTTGAATCATTTGATATTCATAGTAGGGTACGTGTGTGTATGTATATATTTATATTGTCGAGTTTGTTTTGCGCCAGCTAGAATTTCGGCGTTTGAAAGTATTATTTGGTATACTTAGAAATACACTTTTGATCCCAAATCCAATTCATCTTATCTTTTATATTGATATTTTTAAAAATAATTTAATTAGCATATAGGTCTGTGTCTAAATTTAAATTGCTATTTCTTTTTCACTCTTTTCTAACGCGTTAAAACGAATAAACTCAATCGTGCGATAATTCACTACTTTATAACCGTCACCAAGAAAATTGATGAGGAACATTTTCACGAGAAGCAGTGCCTATTTCTATCCACTAATTGTTTCGAAAACTCAAATTATTCGAATAATATTCAGGCGGGAGCGTGCACGCACGAAAATATCCAAGACAAGAATATCGGAGGATAGATCATCTCAGGAAACTAGACACATAAACCAAAAATCGACATCTACAACGAGCCTCTTTTTATCTCCGAGGAACATATGGGTTCAAGTATATGCGTCGCACTCAAGGCTCTTCCCGAGACGAAAATACGTTTATCATCTTCGGATGTCATCGTAATCGTTGTCCTCGTTTATGGGAATTACCATAGGTTAATTAAGTTTCAGAAGAATAAACCACTGGAAAATTTGAATACATAAATAACGAAAGAGAAAGCTCTTATATCGAATATGAAACGTATAATAACATTTAAATGCCGATGTCTTGGAGAAAAGGAAAACAAAGTTATACGTTCGTCCACACAGCATTGGCGGCTGCACGTGTGCGCTAGCGGTTGAGACTAAGGTCTGCGGGAGTATGCGAAATAAAATTCTCGATGTGGGTCGTTGTCGCGGAAGAAATTGCGAGAATAGAACAAACGTATTTACGCGAGACGTCATGCCGCGACTATATACAAACGTGTATATAACAGCTAATTCATAGTCCTTCGGAACAATTTTGTATTTTGGCGGTAAATTCGAAATTTCATTTTCTCTTCGGTCAGAAGCAAATTCTAATTCTATGACGAAAAATCGCCATCATCGTTTATATCCATCCGACTTCCGTGCCAGGGGCGACTATACATCACGAATTCAATGTCATTATACTTCGCGCAATACTGGGCCAAGGATAGACACGCGCTTTGGGAAGGAAATCCTTCGGCAACTTGTATATAGAAGTTTATCTCCCGGGAGAACTAGTACAAATGCCGTAAAAAGTGCTGTCTCGACAAATTAACGGGTTTTTCCTTTTCTTTCATTGATAATTTATGTTGCCTAAGGAGTTAAATACACAAAAGCGTCGTATGCCCTTTTAAGTCGTATTAAGATCTACTTTGTACGTTCTGCTATCCCGTACAACCGCGCGTTATTCACTTGCAAAACCTCAAGGTACTGGCAAAAAACGCATTGCGTACAAAGCCAAGTGTCATTAACTCTCAGGGAAGAAAAGGGGAAGTCGCTTGTATCTGCAATGTATATACAATGTAAAATCGAGGAGCAACGGAGAATTCGAGAACTCGAGTCAGCCGCGCCTAACGAAGGAGGGAGACAGCGAATGAAAAAGGCGTTGGTTAGCCGCGTGTCATCGCTGACTGCAGTACCGAGACCGACGCCCTCGCGCAGGATATACGAGAAAGAGAGAGGAGCGCTCGATGTTTGTAGGACTGGATATCACGTGTTTTCGCGTTTTTCTTTAAAGCCTTGTTTCTTCTGTTCCTTCATTTTTTAAAGCAATTTTTTTATAAATATTGATAATGAGAAAACCGATATTTTTATTTCGAGTTATTCGAAGCAATGACATAACTTATTTGTTTTTATTCTTTTGCTAAGTCGCAGCGTAATACGAATTAGCTTATTTCTAAGGTCAGTCGTTATTAGCACTGTATCCTCTCTGATGCTATGTCAGGGACTTACTATATATATGAAGCACGATCTTGGATCATTTTTAGCGTTCCATGGCGTAGACACAAAAATCACAAAAATGCGATGTTTTTTTAAGGGTCCGGATCGCATGGCACCGGTAAGAAACCATCTGGCTTTCGAAAATGCACGGCTGAAACGTATCGCGTATCCTCTTTAAGGGTCGATCGATGCCCATCGATCTGGGCCCCCGATGTTACGAGGCCGTTCGTGTACTGTGGCTATGGCGATAAAATAAATTAATTCGTAAGATTGCACTAGACGTTTTATTGCTTTCAGGGTTTTCGTTTATCGGGGGTTGAATTTTTCTACCGCGTGACCGAGTTTTGGGAAACGAGGCCTTATTTCGATTCCATGACATTGGAGAAATGTATATACCTGGATCGATGAATGAATCAGCCAGGCGTTAAATTATAAAATTCTCAGGGATGAGATTATTGGATGCGTCGAAGAATGAACGCGCGATTGTAGATTTTCTGATTACGAATAAAATAATTAATAAAGAATATTTTCCTTTCCAGATTGGAGAAGAAAACAAAGGACTTGCAAATTGCCGAGCGCAATCTTCAGATTTATGAGAATCGTTGTAGCGACTTGCAGTCGCAATTTAACCAGTCACAGGCCGAACGTAAAAAGCTCAATGAACGAGAGCGCGAGCTTGAGAAGGAAGTTGAGCGTTTGATGGCAATACTCGAAGATACGCGGAAACACTTGGAAGAGGAGACGTTACAACGTATCGATTTGGAGAACCACATCCAGAGCTTGAAGGAGGATATCAGCTTCAAGGATCAAGTCTTCCAACAGGAACTTACAGAGACGCGTACCAGACGCCAGGTGAGTACTACAACAGGATCAACTTTCCAATGGTTATTCGGTGTATATTGAAATTATGAATCTGATTTTTATTAACACAGGTTGAAATTTCGGAGATCGATGGTCGGCTTGCCGAACAATACGAAGCTAAGCTTCAGCAGTCTCTGCAGGAATTGAGAGATCAATATGAGGCTCAAATGAGAGTCAACAGGGAAGAGATTGAAATGTTGTATGAAAACAAGATTAAGAATCTCACCTCGCACGCTGCACGCAACACTGGTACAGCAGCGATTGCTGTTGAAGAACTGCGCCAGACACGCACAAGAATTGAAGGCTTGAACCAAAGAATCAGCGAACTTGAGGCGAATAACAATGCTCTTAATACCAGGATCAGGTGCGGATCAGCAATTCTTCTTTGATGCTCAATATTTGTTGAACAAGTGAATTATAATATTTATTATTTCTTAGAGAGTTGGAAAATCTGCGCGAAAGTGAACGGGCCCGACACACTGAAAATTTGGCTGCCTTGGAAGCAGAATTAGCTCATATGCGTGATGAAATGGCTCAGCAATTACAAGAGTATCAAGATCTCATGGACATCAGAGTTGCTCTTGATCTTGAGATTGCCGCTTACCGTAAACTCTTGGAGTCTGAAGAAGCGAGGTAATAATATAATATACATAATTATAAATTTAAACAGTTAGTATTCGCTTAGAATGAATTTACTAATTAATTGATTTTTTAATAGGTTGAATATTACACCCATACAATCCCCGAGTGTCTCGGTATCTGGAAGCCGAGCTACTCCATCCCGTCAAACGCCTATTAGAGGAGGAAAAAGGAAGCGCACGCTTTTGGAAGAATCTGAAGAACGAACCACAAGTGATTTCAGCGTGGCAGTTTCTGCAAGAGGAGATGTTGAGATTATGGAAGCTGAACCCCAAGGACGCTATGTAAAACTTACTAACAAAGGAAGCAAGGTTGGTTAAGCAGACATTTTTTTATTCTGTTTAGATGATGGCAAAATTTGTATTATCACCAAAATCATCAATAATAACTAAATTTGCATTGTTATTAGGAAATTTCTCTGAGTGGTTGGCAAATAGTTCGTAAGGCAGGTACACTAGAAACTGTCTTCAAGTTCCACAGAACTGCAAAGATTGAACCAGGTGCGACAGTAAGCGTATGGTCGGCTGATATTGGTGCTACGCATGAACCACCTACGAACATTGTCATGAAAGGTCAAAAATGGTTCATAGCAGACAACATGCTTACCACTTTGATCAATAATGATGGCGAGGTATGTGTCTTCCAATTGCCTTTTCTTTTCTTCTAACTTAGTCTAACGACTAAAAAATAGTCTAACGATTATTAATATTCCTTTTTTCTTAAAGGAAATGGCCACATCCGAAAGAAAAAAGCAACAATTGTCCGCGTCAGTTTCGCGGCATAGGGAAAACTATTTGAGATCGCCAGAAGAGTTTCACCACCAACAGGTAAAATATCCGCTTAACTTAATTTCTGAAGTAGAGTTCGTAAATGGTGCACGGTTTTATGAATAGTTAAGGTGCATTCTAAAAATTGACATGTCCAAATTTATGTAAAATCCATTTGTTATTGTTCTACCTTAATATGTATACAAAATAGAAATTTACAATGAGACCAAACTACATTCAACTTCAGTGTTGGGGGGCATATACATTCAATTTGTTCACTTTTGTTTTCATAGAGAAAAACTTATTGGTTCAATCCATTTTAAGTGCATCGGCACACAGCTCTGATGGAAAAATCAACGTAAGTTGTTTACCATTTATAAATCACAAACAAGATCAACGTTGTCCATTAATATACAATTAATTGTTGCCTTTCCAATTTCCACTATACGTTATGTTTGTTGGGCTTTAAGCATAAGTATTAAATATTCTATTTGCTCAAATTCTCACGCTTTTTAACCCAATTTTTATGTTTAAAAAGTTGGTATTTCTCTTCTGAATAATTTTAATTTAAATAAATAAAAAACATTCAATTTTTTAAGAATTATACAATCATTTCATACATTTTCTGCTATAATCATGCAATTTCAAGTGAATCAGAGCTGGATGCCTTCACATGTGTATGCTTCATCTAATACCTCGGTTACTAGATAAAAATATACTTATTATAACAATATCATTATATTTCACTATTGGTGCTTTGATTTAAATTAAAATCTACTAATCTCTATAAACTATGATTCACAAGATAAATAAATTGTATTAATTCATTATTTAATAATTGTTTACAGGGAGATCCTAGGGGTGAAGAGCGTTGTCGTCTTATGTGAATTAAATGAAGAGTATATTTTAAGAAAAGATTAATATTTACAAAAATGTCCTAAATAAGTTTAAAGGTAAAAGCATTTTATGCTGCGCAAATGCGCTTAAAGTATGACACGGGCGTTAAGAACTATAGAAAGTTATAAAAATGGAAAAAATGTAAATCGACTATGACTCGAAAACATTAAAAATAGTTTATTACACTTAATTTCATTAAATTTTCGTAAAAATTTAGTCGTGTCGCCGTTACCTTATTTTATTCGATGCAGCTTCTATCAGAATGCTAAAGGATCGTCGGTGATCGTGCGCATTTTGATCATTATCTCACGAACATAATGTAACTTAGCTCGCAACAAAGGGTATTATATTTTTAAGTATGTACCTTTGCTCTGTGTCCTATTGCGACAACAATTAACAATTATGTAAGTTAAAAATATTTACCATTGATGCTTGATAATAATAAGTTAAATATGTACTGCTTGTATCTGTTTCTTTTTTATTCGTAATTTACATAGTGCTTGATTAATTTGTAGTCTCAAAAATCTAAAGTAAGTTATATTTTGACGATTAGCAGAATCGTATATAAAAATGAACGAAGTTTATAAGTACAACTAAAGGCGTGAGATATGTGCATTTACTTTACAAATCGCCTTATAATGTATAGAAAAAGCTAATAAATCATAATGAAAAACGAGGTATTTTCTTATTGAACTCGGGTCTATATTTCTATCAATAATGAACATTAGAAAAACTATAATATTCTAATAATTAAAATAACTCTATTTTGATTCCGATTATTACTAATTAGTTAACAAATAATATCTGGTTTAATCCGTTACTCTGTGCGTTAGCGACGAAGAAACTTGGCAGTCTATTAAGTTAATCGTTATTATAATAATTTTTATCTTCCCTGTGTCATCTGGACTTGCTAATTTGATTTGTATCTATATGATTAGTAGTAACAAGATGACCCTTTTTCTCTGTCCGACAGCAGTACATCGCATCTGCAGTTACAGCCCTAGAGATGTTTATAACAAATACTGATTATATGCCTTTATATTTTCGGACGAACATATGTAAAGAGCACTGCAATTTTTGTATACAGCAAGTTGTGTGTAATAAAAATTATATGACTTTGACAAAACAGTGAACAAATGTGTTATATATGATTACCTTGCACGAATCACAATATAAAACAAGTGAATTTTCAATGAAATAAAATTTTCTTCGGTATCGAAAAATGTCTGATACGTGACCAGTGAATCTCCTCTTTTCCTCTCCCTTCTGCACACCACCAGGGGTGAAAAGCACAGCGTTCCAAACGATCTTTTGCAAATGCGTGATAAACAAGAACTAGTCGACTTTAAGAGAGAAAGATAAAAATGAATTTGAATTTCAAGAGATAACACGATAATTTTGTTATTTCTTTATATCAACAATTGCTGTTTTTAGGCTGTTTACAAGATTTTCGTCGCGCTGTACGCGTTACGATGTACGTGAAATTATATTGATTAAGCTCGAAAAAACCATGGTCATAAATGAAATATTTTCAAATTATTCGTTATTTTCTTTGATCGATTAATGATTTTTAATGTCAAATAGCGCACGATTATGAAGTTGATCGCATTAACTTTCGCGATGCTGGGATGGTCAGAAAGTAGTTGATGGTAGCATAAATAAATAAATAACACTGAAATATAAAAACCAAGTAAAATGTATTCTATGGGCAACATCATAATAATAATATATCATTATGCTGATACACTGAAATATTAACCACAATAGTCGCGTGTACGTGTTCTTTTATTATGTGTACGTGTATTTAGTGTTTTACAAGTTTCGCCGCATAACATCATTTTCTGTCGTTATGCCTACCGTCTTTTTCATTCGCTTAATAATTGTGATGTATACACATAGACTTCATCCATTTTTATAATAACGCTTGAGTTGTTTGTCAGAAAACGACCAAGAAAAAAAATATTAAAAACTCTTATGCACATTCTTACTGACCGACATTTTATAAACATAATAATATAGGCGACAATGACAATGCGTACAGGTCAGTAATAATAATAATTAAAAACTATATAATATAATATAATAATAATGATAATAATAATAAAGATATAATAATAAAATAAAGACAGTAATATATATATATATATATATAAATATAGTATCGTTAATAGTTGATGTTAATGACGTTTTAACAATCATTCACTTTAATATCGAGCACCAAGAAATGAGATACATACAATGAATAAAGCTTTTAAAACTCTATCTTCATTCATAATCACGTCGTATAACAGGTATTTCTTTATGCATATGATAATGCGGTGGTGATACAGCTTAATAATTTTGCATTTGGTTTGCTTACATCTGGTTTGTTAGTTGTCTTTGCGCGCGTTACATCATTTATCGTTACATAATTATATGTGCACTATTTTCCGCCTTATTTTGTCCTCTATAGTATGCGTCAACGGTCCCCGAAAAGACACTCGGATAAAAGAACTTTGTCTACTGATTGCGCCTTATATAATATGTTTTCACATAAGAGAAAGAAGAAAACTTATCGTAGAGAGGGAGGTATTGTGGCCGTAATCGGTTGGACATTTTCTTACGCTCATTATGTAATAATACATATATGTGTCTGATGCGCCGACTTTATCGGGCCATTGACGCGAGAACATTTTTCAAATAAAATGTCATGTATCTACGATTTATATATTCTGTATTATAACATATAAAATTATATGCAAGTATATAATTTTATATAACGCCAATATATATATATATATATATATATATATATATATATATATATTCAGTTTATATTTACTTCTTTTTTCCTTCAGGCGTATACATATATATATATACATATACATATACATATATATATGTATATAATGTATACAATGTGTTTATTTAATGTTTATTACGTATCTGTGCACGTGAGACAAAAACAGAAATGATTTCAATTGCCCTTCAACGCTCAATTTCTGCTATCAACTCTTACAGGTTTTATAAAAAATTTAACTTAAACGTTAAAAGTTCGGTGCGCATTTTTTTCTCTCTCTTTCTCTTTATATATACTTTACATAGAAATCGTAAACTTCGATACTTCTTTATTAGTCAATTACAATGGCACTATGCGAGTTACTTTCCAGTTCGATCGAATTACATAATTTTCTCCCTTTTTTTAACAGCTAGACGTCCTCTAAACGTTCTTCTTAGTTCTAAAATACGCTATGGATTTCCTCAATACGTGAGACTATATTGTTACGTATGCATTATTGTTTTTTTTTTTATTATTATTATTATTCATATTTGTTCTATAAGGAATTATATCAATGCGTGAGATTCTCACGCGTGCTCGTAAATATTAAAAATATCTGATTTAAATTTGAGCATGAAACATATATTAATTTCAAGGATATATTTTTTGTACAAAAGAAAGAACCTCTTGTTAATAAAAACGCATTGCTTATATAGGTTTTTATTAAACTTTCATTTGTAAAAAAGACGTTGTATATCGCGATAAAAAAAAGAAAAAGGAAAAAGAGTTTTCTGCATACGCATCGCAAAGAAGTTTTTACTACATGAAAATAGAATACTGGAAACGCGAAGACTTCGTAAGATATGTTAAGTGTGTTTCTTTTCTATAACAGATCACTTCTCATTTGTAGTTTTATTGCACTGGTATAAAAACCAATACTACAAAGCTATTTCTAAAGAGTTTCGTCTAACAATTAATAGACATCTCCGCAGAAATGAATGTACGTTCAAGGAAGTCCAGATATTGATAATAAAACATTTCGAAACCTCTAACTGATTGAAAAATAAATAATTCGTAGCATAGAATTTTAATTAATTTAATGTGACCGTAAAAAAACGTTGATTAGTAGTACAGTTGATTAATACTTTATAATTTATCGACGCTAATTAGTGTTATTTTTAACAAGCTCTTTTATTTAAATGGTGACGACATTAGTGGCTAGTACATTGACATTTTTTCATTTTTCTCTACAAATCTATATATAGTTTTTACAGCGTTAATTTTCATCGCCGTATGTGCAGTACTAGAATCACCGGGTTTTAATTTCGAAAATAATACTACCAAAGTACGAGAACGTCTCGTACTCTTCGTTATCCGAAAAAGCTGGTCCATTTCAGTTTAAGTGCACTGCGTTTACAACAACTTTAATCTACGTTTTTTTTTTCATTCCCTTAAATCTTTTAGCTATAATTTGATAAAAAAATAGTACGTACTCGTTTACCTTTACCTTTTAAAAAAATGCACCGAGAAAACGATCGTTGCGAGAGAAAAAAATCCTATGCCTCGTTCTTATACATTTTTCATAAGATAATATCGAGGCGCATTCTTTGCATTACCAGCGGAATACTCACAAAGAAGTATTCGATAGGTTAGTTGCGTTCTTTTTTTCATGAGTATATTCTGACTAGACAAGCAAACACTTGTAAATGCATTAAATGAGATTTTCAAATTAAAAATACGCAAACAGATAGAATTTATTTTCATTCGCAAACATGATCTCAGCGTTTTAAGCAAGACGTCATAGTAGTTGCAATATAGAGCGTTTACCTACGAGCGAGACATCGTCGTGAAAGTTTGAGCAAAAAGAGCATGTTTCTACGGATAAATTGTCGTATGAAGATGCAGCAGGTTTAAGAATGGATGAGTCAAATTGACGGGTGTTTGTCACACAAACTCATACACGGATGTATAGAAAAAAAGCTTTTTAATTCGCAAACGTAAATGAGGAGCTCGTGTCGATCGTCCTAGTGTAAACGACAAAATGAAAGATACACAAAAGAATATTACATAATAACTATATAAGGCAGGAGAGAAGAAAGTACAAGTAGTAACATAATGAGAATCAAACAGGCGCGTTTTTTTCTTTGTCACTGGCACGCACGTTACTTCCCTTTTATATCTCTTTAACATCGTTACATCCTAAGTATACAATCATATAGTTTGTGTTTCCACTTTTTTTATATTAAAAATATATAGGTTTACATTAAACTTGTGTTCATTTTTTCATGATCGTGTATGTACATGCCATTTATATAACGTTATTATATACTCAACAAATTTGTTTGCCCTACGAAATATTTCTTAGTTTCTTTAAAACCTTCTTAGCCATCGATTAATGGATTTTTACAACACGATACTGCTGTACACCATATATAGAGCTGTTTTTTACGCGACGAACGATTACTTCTTATACGTTGTACATACGCCGACTCAAATCAGTAAAATGTACGTTTATCAGTTTATGTATACAACAACAATACCTCGTTATCCCTTGTGCAAATCTTCTCTTCGGAAAGAGATAAAAACGGCACCTGAGCTTTCGTTTTTTTTTATTTCTTACTGTATACTCTTCTCGCACAATTGTCGAATCGCAGTAATGGTTAAATATTATTATTTCTAGATTCTAGAATTTATACGATATTACAAGTATTATTGAACGAAGAAAACTGATGCTTTCATCACGTGTCTCTGTCGATATAGTATATATATTATCTTTTAAACAATATATTGGAGGTAAATAACGCAACAGTAAGATCGCATCTCATTTTCACCAAATGGGTAACTTACAAAACGTGACATATTTTTTAAAATTCCAATACACTTCTGATTCAAGATTTAAAATTTAAATTATAAATATAGCCAATTATTTCGAAGAATAATGTTATAGCAAGACCCTGATGGACACCGATACACCCGAATGTGACTTCGCAGGGTTTAAATAATTCTTTTAAAGCTTTATATACATCAACATATATGCAAATGCAAATTCAAGTCCTTCGCGGTAGATGACTATGATAAACGGAGAAGTTCTCTTTTCATCTTTTCGAATCACAATATTTATTTATATACCCCGTATTCGTGTGTCTCATCGTTAATTGAAACTTTGAATATTAAAACGACTAACCTTGAGACTTGTCATTAGGAAAGCGCGAAACACATTTTAGCAGATATTTCCAATATTCGAAATTTCGATTATCGGTAAGTGTAAGTGTCAGTGTTAAATGTATAGCGCCGGAGACGGACAAAATAACATTAGTTTATCCTGCCTTATTTTTCGTCAAAGCTCATCGATTATTAGCGTCGTTAGATGCACTGAATAAACACTTACAAGTATTTAAAATTTTACTTTATTAAATAACATTCTTTTTTTATCATTTCTTTCTAAACTTGATATATAATAATAAGAATTATAATAATAATTACCGCGTTTGACAGTAATTTTTTGTATTAAATTACAATTTAAAAAGTCACATTTAAAAACAAGGCTTGATTTTATGACTAATAAAACGCATCGTCGTTGACGAGAAGTAACAATTCGATAAAGAAGTTTTCGTTTTCAATGATAAAACTCATGTGCATTTTGTGTAACGATGGCAGCTTTGTCCGGCTCCGCTGAACCCATGCGTTTTATATTTTTGTTTAAAACTTCCTAGAATAAGCATCGAGTGGTCCATTTACATATCCTGATCAATTTTTCTATCAACATTACTTTTACGCTTTTTGTTTACTATTTAATAATTAATCACACTGGCTTGGACAGAGAGTAATATTTGTTTTTTTCTTTCGTCGCATTTTCATTAGTTATAAGTTGATTGGTTCATTTTTTTGTACAAAAAGATTGTAGGATCGAAATGTTCGTTTGTAGTTGTTTTACTTAATTATTTTTCGCGAGTGATGTGCCTCTTGCTCTGTTTCATGATGAATTCGAGAAGTCTACGTATGCACTATCCAGCAAATGAGAATACACATTCACGATAAATTTTGCATCGACAAAAAAATTTCGTATAACTAGAGGAGGCATAATGTTTATCAATTTTCTTTCCTTTTTTTCAATACATTAAATATCATATCATCTTTATGAAAAATAACAACTTCTTTATACTTTTTGTTTGATAAAAAGTGTGTTGGCTAAGAGATTGCACTTTGTGATCATCTTAAAAACTGGAGATTATATAATATACGTACATATAGATTTATAGTTATAATCATAACGGCGAATATTCGTGTTGCGTTCCCTCGCTCTTTCGTTCTATGACAAAACACGCAGATAGAAAAAAAAACGAGTTCGCTTGACGATAATAAACTTCGAATCCCACAAAACTACAAGAAGAGCGCGTCGACAATTATGTATTTCCATTTTGTTTATAATCAGTAAGACATCAATTAATTTTCTCGACGATATTATGTGGTAGTTACACAATGTTCCGCAAGGCTCGTATATCGCACACAAATTCTCTTCGATGTAATTTTGTAAGATTCCTATACGTAATATTTCAGAACTATCAACAAAATAATGAAAAATAAAAAGTGAACGCTTTCGGAGATGTCTGTATAATATGTATTTGTCATACGCGTGTACATGTGAAGTGTACAATGTACATGCACGTGTGATCGGTTTTTCTCGTATTAGTACAATTTGTTTTTATCTCACTCTCTCTCTCTCTCTCTCTCTCTCGCTCTCGCTTTCACTTTTTCTTTCGTCCGTCAACATTTATACGATAGTTTAAATGACAGGAGGGCCACAAATGGTGCCAGGCACTATTTATTCAAAATACCTGTGTACTCCATTGAGATTATATAGTTAAATTACGTTTATGTACTCAATTTTTTGCCATATACCTTAGTTTTACAATTATCCTTTGCAATCGAATAGCGTTTCATACCCAATCGATAATTCACACGAGAGCAATTCTCACGAGGATATGTCTTCCGAGATAACGATAAGGATTATTAAGGCATAGAATTCAAGGCTCCAGAGAGAATGTTCGGCACGTTGAACGTGTTCCGTTTCATTAAATATATTTATGTGTATACTTTTTTTTAAAATCTATATTTGTTTATAAATACTTGGCGCGCGCGAGAGCACTGTGTCTTACAGTTCCCAGTTCATTTAGCTTCGACCACACTTGCGATTTCTTTCACTCGTTGCACGTTATACACATTTATACATATGCAAATGTACAATGCTATTGGTTTTTATTTATAAATATATGCGATATATAATATGCAACACCGTTAACTTTGTTATTATCACATCGCTGTACAATACACACGTTATATTAAATGTTCTATGTTATAACCAGACAAACGGTTACAAGTGGTCGAGAGCTGCACAAGAAAAACTGGTACCGCACACGTCGTTCGGCAAACCGTTCTTTTACCTCCCTCGTCAACAATTGCACGATCCTTCGACAGTAATTATATTCACGATGCGACCTCCATGAAAAAATTTACGTTCTTTTTTTATATATACAAACTTGAAAATTTTGTTACAATTCTTTTTTCACTTTTTCAAATACGTGAACCACGCGATTTTTTTTTAGAAAACGTTAAGTTTTTCTCTATATATAACATTGTATATATATATAGCATTAATAGCCAATGTACAGAAAAATTGTTCACTCATTTCGCGTACGCAATTTTCACAGACCTCCAGAAATTGACACATACTTGTGAGACGAGCCCTCGTCAAACGTTCAAATTTTACTTTAGGCAATAAAAGAATTTCAATAATCTTTGTATGGATCTGGTTACTTTACGTTTTCATCGTTCATCAGTTTTAATATCAAATGTGCAAAATACTCGTGAAAAATGTATGCAGTCAGACCTTTCAGCTTACTAAGAATCGATTCTCAATCGATCAATTGCACAAACATTACACAACAGAGAGGCAGAACTAGTAATATAGTGTACTGCTGCTCCTTTCCTGTACTTTATTCCTCAATTAACAGGCAACCTGAGGAGTTTGACTGCACAATATAGTTATATAGATTTTTTCAATATGAGTTTGTGTTGTGTGTAAATTTGTTCTTTAAAACAATGCTATACATCGTACGCCTAACTATTTATCTAATAGTATTTCATTTTATAATATATATTTATATATTTGTATGTATATATATATAAATATATATATATATATATATTTATATATATTTATATATAATATATTAATTTCGAATCTTGTTTTCATATAATATGAAGAATTTGAGTACAGTGGCCGACTTTCACGCATTATCAGCAGGCATAGACCGTTAATGTAACTCACTAAAATTAAAAAATATAATAAGAATCATCATCATTGCTATCATTAGCATCCGCGTGTGAGATCCTCGTCGTTCGGACACAGAAGCGACAAGAGTTTTTTTTAATATTATTCATTTAAAACATAAAATCAATGTTGAAGTTGTTCTGTCGATTTTTTAAAAATAAAGAAACAGAAATTAATCAATTAAAAGAATATTCTAGAATTGAAGATTGTAGTAATGATGGTTCGTTAATTCAAGAAATGAAGTGAAAAGAAAAAATAAAAATAAAAGACACGACTTAAATGACTAGATCGAGTACGCACAAATATTGATATCCGTTCGAATGGCAAATAAAAGATACAGTATAGAATAATTATATAATAATAGAAAGGTAAGAAAAAAAGAAAAAAGAGGCATGCTTACGATTGTGCACGCATACTTGCATGCTTGTTTAAGGGACGTATGTGCGTGGTTGATATTAACGGATTATGCTGCTCTAAGACCACTATACCAAGTACAACAAACACAACAATCGCGCGGTAAGTGCGTGCACATATCCGATTTACCTGTTTTTCTTTTTTTTCTGTCTCAACGCGAATTCACCAAACGAAATGAAAGTTCTTTCTTTCGCCCACTCCTCTTCGTCTTTGTGCATTGTCCTTTTATATGACACTTGGTTTAAAGCCATTCGCCCGCTCGTCGATTTATGAGACATTGCCGATATTATAATTAGTAAATTTGTTCTTTACTATTTCACCGGTCGCGTTACAACTTTTTTTTTTAAATCGTCATCATCATTGCACTCGGAGTGATCGTAGTAGAGTCGCGAAGAATTGACCAAAAAATTCTTTTTCATGGCCCTCTTACGACGTATATACAAACAACACCTCTAATTTATATACATGAAAATATATATATATATATATATATATATATATATATATATATATATATATACACATATATATATAGTATATATATAGTATATCCATCGTGTATATAATATATAATATTTATATATTATATATATTTATATAAAGTTTCAACATTATGGCACCACATTTTTATATCATCAATCATTGTCATTAGTATGACAGTATCATTATCAAATAAACTCTTTCTCGTTAGTAAATCGTCCATTGAATTTATCGCTCAAAAATATATGTAACAGATTTCTTTCTCTGTTGCGATATAGGCGCGATACGAGCAGCCAGAAAGAGTGCGAGAAAAAGAGAAATAGAGAGAAAGTCTGTGTGTGTGAGAGAGAGAGAGGGAAAGAGAAAAAAGAAATTAGATGAGAAAAATGAAGAAACGACTCATTTCCCTCTTTCTATCCCTTTCTCCATCTGTCTCTTGCCGTCTCGCAAAATATTCGTCGAATCCTCATCGGCGTCTGTTGCCTCGCAATCGCTGTGGCTGTGCGTCTCGAAGAGGGTGAGTAGTTATCCTATGCGCATGCTAATTCTCTCAACTTCTAAATATTTCTCACGTCTTTAAATCCGTCAGATGTAACGTGCGAGCTCGGCTCGCCTTCGTCGCGGTGATACGGAGGACGACGCATTACTCTCAATCTGCGCACCGGAGCAGTGGATGCTCGCCGACTGCTGCAACAACGGGTAGTAGTAGCCAGTGTCAGCGCCACTTAGTCGGGCGCCGCTCGAGTTTGGCGACGCGGCTGACATGGGGGCTACACACCTATGAAATTAAAACGAAGCACGCATTAAACGAATGCTCGATAAAGCGTGAATCAAGTATAAAGGAAAAATATACGAACCATTAAGTCGCCCAGCCCTCGGTGATCCTCGAGCGTTTGAGAAGCGGTCCGTTCTCGTAATCGCTCCCGCTTCCACCCGAGGCTCCGGGTCCGTGACTCGTGCGCATGTCACCGACGACGACACCACCGGGTGCATTACCGCCGCCAGCTTGTGGTCCAGGCGACGGCAGGTTCGTCGGAGTGATGCTGCCGGAGTGCGAGGGTGGCGGATTGCTGCCAGGCCTACTCACCGACACGAGATTAAGCGTTTGTGGCCCTGCGTGCTGTTGTTGCTGGCTTACGTGATGAGGTGGTGGCGGTGGCTGTGGACCGCCCGACGATGACGACGGACCTCCCACGCTCAAGCTCGTATGACCTGAAGAAAGCAATGTTGGTGTACTGCGTCCAATGATTTCCATTGCACTTTCGAGAAATTCTTTCCCAAAAACGCCCTACTTACCAGGGTGATGTAAACTGGTGCCAGAGGAATTGCTAGGTCCGCTAATCGAGCCGTTGGATCCACCACTACCCGCGTGAGGGTCTCGGGGCGGACTGATAGGCTCGCTCTTGATTTTCACGGGTATCGGCGACGTTGACGGCGGCGGCGTGCTGCTGGACACCGCCAAGTGAGGAAGACTGCTGAAAGCGGACAGAAGAAGGACATTTCGTTAAATTTCCATTAAACGCGATTGGCTTGCGTCACTCGATACTCCAGTCAAGTGCCCTTTTCCTCAGCTGGATTCTTTCTTTCTTTTCTTTTGTTTAAAGCGCGCCAGGCTTTTCCAAGAGGCGTTTCCAAGTGCTCTTACAGCTATGCAATATTATGCTAATTTTACGACTCTCGACGGTTCATTTACAATGGCAAACAATGTACTTACGTGCTTTCTTACAAAATAAACTCTCAACGTTTCTTGCACGCGAAGTATCGAAATTCTGCAGGTAAAGTCTTATCTGTAAAGCTTCCGCTACTTCTTTTCAAAATCGAAACTAGTCCATCACCAACAATAACGCATTAGTATAAGTAATTCAAGCCGTTTCCAAAGAAAATCGTGCCGTAGGCTATCAAGGTGCTAATTTGTTGTTAATTTGTAAGCAGGTGATACTATGAGGGTTAAACCGTGTTATAGAAAAAAACTCTTTTAAGTCCAGTAAGGGCTCAAAAACGGCGTATCACGAGTGTAGGAACGGCAAAAAACAAATATACAATTTACAAAACTCGATCATTTCTTACGTGTAAATACAATAAAAATTCAATAACAGAAATGGAAAATAAATGAATATGCTATTTAAAGGCATATAAGTAAAATATGTAAGTAAAATATACAAGTAGGAGCTGATTATAACCATGCGTAGAAATAATCAAAGATAAAAGAAAAAAGGAAAAAAAAACAATATCACAAACAACATGAAAAACTGGACTGATAAGTTTTTCTCTAATAACAACAAGTAATGTGTCTGAATGAGAATTACCTTATACTGGACATGGTGGCTGCCGAATACATTGACAAGTCATCAACGTACCTCTGATGAGACCAGGCGAGGCTGCTGAGATCCGTTGAGTAGTCCGTCGGCCCGAAGCTGGTGTAGCTTGGCGGTACTGAAGGTGTCTGCAGCGCAACCACAGGCGTGTTTAGCGATGTTTGTGCGTGTCCGCTCTATAAAATCAATGATGGTATTAGCGACAGAAATTACGCTAATTATTATATTATAAATCAAAAAGTCTAGAGGAAATACTGTTTAAAAAATATAGGAAATTTTAAGTCTGTAAAAACTGGATTATTTACTGTACAATATTCATTATTGTTGAATTCTTAACAATGCGCTAACAATATGTTCTACGTAAAAATCCGGATCTTCGATTAGTTGAATGCACTTCCCGTTACTAGAGGGTTCAGTGAAACTCGCGACATCATTTGGATATAAAAAGGCCGTTAAATATTTTGAGAAATCAATTGCGAGTGTACATGCGTTTACTGCGTACTTTAAAAGATTGCATTATTTTTACGAAATTAATTTTAATGGTTATAACTGGATCCTTCCTTGAAATTCCTGCGTTAAATTGAATTGAACAGACTGCAGGATTTTTTCACAATATGGCATGTATGGTATATATTAATGGTTTAAGACTATAAATTTTACGATATTAAAATTAAAAGATGACGTACAGTTTGACCCAGTGATCAGGTATCTGTACTTTAGCAACGTATCCTATATTTTTGAAATATTTACTGAGAACATTTTCTCTGTAGTGAATACTCGGCAGTGAAACTTACCAGACAGAGAAATTTCGTTAACGAGCGTATTTATTCTAGAAGCCGTGAACTTGTGTGAAATCGGTACGGAAAATAAAGAATGCTATGGCAATTAACGCGAAAAACGCTGTCCTGTAATTATTTGTCTTTTCGATGTCGTATTCAAAATCATTTGCATTTGTTCGAAAAAACTCACGTCGTAATTAGGTTCCTCGGCAAGTGACTGTCCGAGTGGCGTAGGTATAACTACGCGCAATGCGCCTCGATGTGGATGCGGCGGTGGCGGCGGCTGCGGCGAGTGCCTCGAGGGATTACCCTTTGAGACACCGAGCGACGGCGACGGTCCTGGACTCGGTGAACCGCCCAAAGGCGACGCCGACGGTGGGTATCCGTTGCTCATTTCCAGCATGCCTCCCGGTGGATAAACTGCATGATCGCGCACACGAATAATTATTCGTTAGTCCCTTTTTTCCTTTCCAATTGCGATTCAATGTCAATGATATACGTACCTGAATCCGTTTCAGACGACGACGGTCTCGGAGAGATGCTGGTGTGTGCCATCTGCGGACTGGATCCGAGCATGTTTTCACCGTAATTGTTCACGGGCACTGTCACGGGTAGCGTGTAGTTAGACTGTCCCATTCCCTGTAAATAATATCGCCAGTGATAAAGAATGCGATAAGTATGTCGAAGTAACGAGATATCGTATATCGTCGAATACCGACCCTCGAGCCGTTGTGCTGGTTGCGAATGAGCATCTGGAAGTCTTCGTCGATCTTGGCGTACTTGGCTTCGGTGCGTGGCGTGAGGTTGTACTCCTGGGCATCGGGCTCCGGGCTCTCCGGCGACATGGCGCCTTTATGCTCCTTCTTGTTGAGCGCCTGCAAGTGTCAGCAGACAGGTTCACGTGACCACACCGCCCGAGGGCACACAACCTTTACCTCTACTTCATTCGCTCTCTCTCTCTCTCTCTCTCTCTCGCTTTCTCGCTCTCTCTTTCTCCCTCTTTTTCTCACTCGCACACTTAGCTGTATATTACTTATACACACACACACACACACACACACACACAGATTTTAAACATTAATTATGAACGTCGGACAAGTCCACTAACCTCGATTATGTTTTTGTTGGTGAGCGACTCGTGTGGCTCGTTGTACTCGGTGTACTTGAGGAGGACCTTGTCCATGTCGGTGCTGGCGTACTGGTAGAGCTTATTGCTCGAGCTAAAGATGATCAGAGCGATCTCGCAGTCGCACAGGACGGACAGCTCGTACGCCTTCTTCATCACTCCGAATTTTCTCTTGTTAAACGTCACCTATTGGTTTATGGATAACGACTCATTAATTCCTCATCCTTCGAGTGTATACGAAAAATGTGTTTGTGCGAATGTCCGTTGTTGCTGTTTATTTTTTCAAACTTACCTGACGATTCCGTTCATCCGTGATACGGGAGATTTGTATCTTTTTTCGACCCATTGTTGCGTCAGTTACTGCACTAAGGGCTGCTTTGTCAAACCTTTGGATGGAATGTTAAAAACTCTGCAACAGACAGAAAACGACGAATTAATTATCGCGTGTGTACACTTGAAATTGTGAGAAAATATATGTAAAAGAAAAAAATCCTCAAACGTGTTCACCGGTCGTGTATATTCGAGGCAACCAACGAGTCTACGTGCTCGTGAAGCATCGACTGAGGATCAACTTTCGGCTGCGTGAGCGCAAACCTGTAAATACCCGTAAATATTTTGCGCATGTAAATCCTCAGTATCGGATCTCCCTTTTGCGGTTGTTGAAAAAAAAAATAAAATATACAAATAATATAGACCAAATTTGTGTTCACCTCTGATAAAATTCGAAAAATTCATCGAATTCCCGCATGTACCAAAGCAAGAGTACATTATAAACCAATACGCTTACATGGATATTATAGATTTTATTTTTCAACCGACCTTCGACGCTCTCTGCACTATTGCTCTCTCACCTTCTCTCGTGCATCTCAACAACGGCAAACAAGTTTTTTTTTCTCTCCGCGCGTATCGTTATTGCGCTCTTTTTTACGATAAGCAAAAATTCCACAATATTAATCGATGCTATCTTCGACATTTATATTAAATGTAAATAACGACTAGAACAATACCGTTATCGCCGTCTGCAAGCGCGTTTGCGCGCAAAAAGTTTGGAATCATTGGATCTATTAATATCGACCAAGAGAATAAAAGTCATAAAAAACTAGCGTACACTACACAAACTAGAGGATGGATTCGATAAAAGTGCAAGGAGATGATTAGAAAGTGTTCAAGAGCGAGAATTCGCCACCGTAGTCGTAGCGCGAGTCGAGTGTGACTCATGCGGCTCTGCCTCTTGACTCGATAATGAGGCGTACAAATTTTAAGTATTTGGCAATGACCTCAAACAATCGAAAATGTTAAAGTGGATAAAGGGCATCGGGGAGCTCTCGAAGGCGAGTCTTCTATCTCGTCTGCGTTATACTTTTGTTATAATCTCAATAATGTGACGTGGTTCTATACGTGTATTCATTATATAATTATGCAATTATACGATGTGATTTGCATTTATATTCTTGAATCGTTGAAAAGCTGTAAATACCAGTTCCTATGGGTTTTCCTCATCTGGGGACACTTAACGAAGCTTGCATAATACGAGCTTGCATAATTTCGTAAACTCGTCGCGATTTATATTGAAAATGCTAAAATCGGCTTTCACTATATGTATTCTGTGCCAGTTTAATTATCAACGCTAATATGAGCAGCGTTTTCAGTATAGGATTATGCGTGTGCGTGTGCGTGTGCGTGTGCGTGTGCGTGTGCGCGTGTGTGTGTATGTGTACATCGGGATTCGGTGAAAATTTCGAGAAGCAATGCGGGGAATTCGTTTAACGAGCTCAAGATAAGACTAATTGAAGTATAACGGACTTCTGCAATAATTATTTAAGAGATGAGAATTTGTGTATCCCACCCAAAAAATGTTGATTTATACATGCGCGTCTATGTAGTCTCTTGAGAATTGCATCACCGACTAACTACATGTACGATATGCTAAATCGCTCTAGCAGCTTAACAATTACAATATACCGTATGAGACGAGAGTTGCTTCTTATTTACTTAATTTTATCGCTGTAGTCGACGCCACAGTCATTGTACGTGAGACGCGCGAGATGATTCGCCGGCGCGACATTATCTCGTGTACGCGCGAAAATTCAAACTAGATCAATGACCCGATATGCGAATACGCGACTGAGAGGAATCGCGCTATTTTCCACAAAACCTCTTCTACGCGTCACGCTTCTTCGGACTTTTTACTATTTCATTTCTCTATGAAATACTTTTTTTGAAAAAGCAATCAACAGGAAATAAATTCGAATGTTCGATTAGATTTCCTTTTTTAACGTTCAAAAACCCGATAGGACCATCGAATGAGCATTCGAGTCGAAAATGGAAAATAGAAAAGAATTGTTCAAGCGTTCAATTTTCTTGATAACCGCGCAATTTACTGCTATGTATCCCTTTTTTCATTTCACGCGCGAAACCGCTAAAAATCATTTGCCTTTTATACACACGTACGTGTGCATATGTAGAAAAAAGTCGTTTCGCTTCGTGCAATCTATTGCACAATTTACAATAAAAATTTAAACGGTAAAAAAAGAAGTTTCGATTACTCGAAAGAGTATCGACAAAAGAAAGATAAATTAAACACGCACGAGCATAACTAAGAATATCTATATACACTGTATACGTATATACACGGTGGATAGTAGTTTAAAATTTTCGCATATATAATAGCGCTTCTATTTGCATCCGCGATAAGTCTATTATTATTTCGGACTTACTTTATTTTCGCGCCATAACAATCTTACCGGCTCTATTAATACACGATCGAGCGCATCTAACGACTTCTGTATAGTTGCAGTTGACACACGCGTTTGTCCAAGATTTTAGAACTGTTCGAGAATAGAGGTAAGTGCGATTTGTAAATTTTTGCACGCAATGGTTGTTTGCCCATTTTTTCAGCCATGTATACCTATAAGCACTAGACGTATATTATTTTCAATAAGGCGGCGCATATTATTTTCTATAAGGCAAACGGAGAGAGATAGACGGGAGAAAGTGAAGTCGGAGAGGAGGAAGTTGAGTGGAGTAGGTAAAGACGCAGAGAGGCGAGATAGAGAAAATGTGCTCTACACGTGTGTGTGCAGCCGTTACGCATTGGCGGTCTATAGGGTCTGCATATTTTAGCGACAATGAGGATGTAGAGAGAAAGAGAAAAGAAAAAAATGTTTTCTTCTTGACGTGCTCCTAAGAGTGCAACTGCCTTTTTGTTATTTATAAACGCACTAGTTTATATATAACGATAGGTATATACCTATATCCTCAAAGTGTGTATAGAGCGTTTGAACAGCGGATTTCAATAGCGGCAGTGGCGATAGAATTCTATACCTATGCTGCTTAATACTAAATGACAGTGACACGCTCGCATTCCTAACGTATATCATTAAATTTGGCTAAATATTGTTTTTCCATCGATAAAGTCGATCACCTATATGTATACACATCAACTTGTCATTTTCTCTTTGTGCCACGCAAGTACACGAACTTCGATAAAATACACCATATAGATGCTACGGAGGAAGCTAAAGCTTTGGAGCTACCACCGTCTCGATCGAATTCGGTTTATTATACAAAAGAGAAGCTTCTCTCTTTCTCTCTCCCATATAGACACACACGTGGGGTCAGCGACCAGCGCACTGACCTATACCCCTTGATCAAATTACACTGAATTTTTTCCCAAACAACAATTTCACGGCGGAAGCGCTGATTACATCTCCCGTCGATGAAAATAAAAAAAAAAACGAGAGAAAGTGTATAGATTTCGCCGCTGCTTGTTTTTTCGCTGGCGGCTGTTATTCCACACCCTGTTGCATTCGCCCTGATCTGTGTATATAGTTATAGCGAGTCGACGTAGTGCTACCCCATGTACACACATCAAAGTCCGACGAGCTTGCGCGCGACGGTGTATAGAGAAACGACGCACAGGTTCAACGGCCATCGCTTTGTGTAAGTGTGTATAGGTGCAGAAAGAAACATATACACCATCAGGGGAGAATAGAGTCGAAAAGTACGAATAAACACTCACGAGTGCACGGATTATTGTTGTTGTTTTTTTTTCAAATTATCTCCATAAGCTTTGTTGATGTAAAACGTTTACGGGTAAAGACTCATTATGGGCTTTCAAACTCTGCCAACTCTCTCTTTTTCTCTTTACAAAGTCTAGCGTATTTGGCGTCGAGCGCTAACGGCTCGTCACGCAAAAATAATTTATTTTCAAAATTTACTCTCTATCGTCAGCGTGTACGAAAAATAAAGCCACGAAAAAATAAATGTTCCTTTGCTCCGCCTTTGTAGGAGCGGCAGTGCTTTATCCTCGGTGCGACAAGAGAGAGAGAGAGAGAGAGAGAGAGAGAGAGAGAGAGAGAGAAGCTGTAAAGCGAAACCCGAGCGCCGGCCAAGCTGGACCTCAGCCAAGTGTGGTACACTCACACTTATGCTTACACAGACATACAGATCTCGTCAGGGGCGGCGTGAATTTTTCGTCAGCTACGACGCACCGGAAGCCCCAATTTCTTGAGAAAATTTTCCTTGGCGAGACTTAGCGCGATCCTGACTTTGCACGGAGCGTTTATTTTTGTTGATTAAAATTTTGTTCGCTATTCATTTTTTGGAAAAAAAGGTAGAAAAGAAAAGAAACGTTACGTAAAGCCGCGCGAGAAAGGTGCCATATATCATTATTATTGTTATATCGTCGTGAAACTCACCGTCTCAAAAGCGCAGCATGTCAGCTGAGAGAGCGACGACAGTACTCCCTCTCTTTTATATACGTGTGTATGATATGTATACGTATGTATCCTGTAAGATCGAACCTCTTCTCAATCTTGAGCACCCGTCATCCTCGAGAGTTGCACACTATACGTAACACTGTATGTAATATTTTGGGCTGTATTATCCAGGCGACATCAACTATCTTCTATACATGCGTATATCTATGTGTATGTATGTATGTATGTATGTAGATTCGCCGGCTATACACCGATACACGAATACACTCACAGTAGCCGGAAGCGCACGTTCGCCGGTTACAAGGTATATGTATATATCGACAGTATAGCTCGACCTTCGCAGCTTCCTTCCAGTCCTCCTCTTCTGCGAGTGAAAGACTACCACGATATTGGCACTTGACGCTATATACGCGAGCAGAAAAGCAAGCGTTCGCGTATGTATGTGTGCACGCGAGCGTGTCTCTTAACGTTTTAAACCCTGTATTTCTTTATTATATTATTATTGTAAAATCGGAAAAACAAGACACAAAAAACACTCTGGATCACAGACTCGTATGTAGTTATATATACGTAACAGTCCACAGACAGTCTACTGCAAAAGTTCCAACTGTAGCGCTAGTGGTGTATAAAATATATGTATGTGTATACAGTGGCACAATTCTTCACTTTGGCAAAATAACAAGCTGCTCTTCTTCTTTTCTTCTTCTTCTTCTCTTGCTTCAACTTCTTCTGCTGTTCGGAACAACACGCGCGCACAGACACGCGGACGGCGGCGGGAAAATCGAAAGAACCTGGATCGGTCGACTAGACTTAGTTCTTTTCTCGTTCTTGTATATATACTTATTAGAACTATTGTTGGTACTATTATTAATTCACGCGAGATCAGTTTACAGAGTAATAGAGTAAAAAAGCGAGTTCATTTATATTATGTATAATATAATATAATCGTGACTAGAAGAGGGGCCCGGTCTATCGCGCACGACCGCTGGCGAGCGTCTTCTCTCCTTCTTAAAATATACACCGTCTCGGCGAGTCTTGCGCGCGCGCACGATCTCTCTTTCTCTCTCTCTCTCTCTCTCTTCTCTCTCTATCTATCTTTCTGTATATGTGAGTGTATGTGTGTCTACCTCACACGCGTATGTATATTCAAATTTAGAAAGTGCGTGTGCAGCAGTAGCACCACACGGCTCCGCGGTCGGGCTTGAAATAAAGATTTGAGGAAGCAGAGGCAGCGCAGCAGTAGCGTCGCGTTCGGAGAGTGAGTGAAAGAGAGAGAGAGAGGACGTCAAAGGCGCCTGTGATTGGTCGATAAGGCGACTGACGTCAGAGGAGCCGCCGCGAGCGCCTATCCTATCGTGCGGCAGTAGCGGTTGATAGAACACCGCGACGTACTCTTTCTCTCTCGCTCTCTCACACGTACACATACGCTAGCGCATTGAGCTTATAATACTTTTTTCTTTTTCTCTTCGTTGTCGTTGTCGTCGTCGTCGTCGTCGTCGTCGTCGTCGTCGTCGTCGTCGTCGGTCGACGTGCGCGCGCGCGCGCTTCTGCCAATTACGACTTTTCTCATATACATTCGATGCGTCGTTTCATTGAAAGCTTTAGCGGGTAAAGCATGCGATTTTTTGAATGATTTAGAGTCGCGAAAGGGACAATTCAACTACTCTTGCACAATCTCACGTGGGATGCGTAATTATCACTGGGAGCTAGATTCTTAACTGATCCGATCTACAGTTGAGCCGTATGGTGCTCGACTCTTTAACCATCTAAATATTCCTTTAGCTTTTTTTCTTCCTTGCATTGGATTCTTTCCAATGTATGCATTATTTTGTATGCTGCTTTATTTTAGCATTAGACACGTGGATTGATTTTAAATATAGCCTCGCTTGTCTGGACGTATGTATACACATGTATACACATCCATCTATACGCATGGATACGACTAATGCATACACCTGAAGATCAGTTCAACGTTGGCTGTAAAAGCTCTCATACTTGTAGGGGAAAATAAAATCTGGTCAACAATTGGGTGATCTCTCGACTTCAAAAGACACACGCATCGTCTCTCTAGGAGCACACGAAATCATAGATCTCTCTGTCTCCCCGGATACTGTACACACTCCGGGGCCATGTGTGCGCGTCCTTCCCACCCGCCTTTTTCTCTCCTGGAGATTCTACTCTCCTACAGTAGCAACCACACGCACACACACAAGGCCTATACGTTCACATAAGCTCCTGCACACACATGGCCGTCTTTGGAGCAACGAAGACATCACGGTCAGCTGGTCGACAGTTCACCCCCTCGAAGAAAAGAAACTATACTCGACGGCTTTTTGCCTCGTAATGTGTACCGTGTGTCCCACTGTCTATGTGGCGAAGGAAAATGCAAAATGAACAAATTTAACAACCCACGAAAATCCATACCCAAAAAACGATTGAAATATCATTAAATATTTGTTCGTCTAACGAGGGCAAGCTAATCCACGTGTAAAAGAACGGCCTACAATCTGATGGCCAAATTCCACATTCCATGTGTGTCATGAAAATTATATTACCAAAATATTACAAAATTATTATTAAATAAACATTTGTACATATGTTTTGTAAATATCTTTTGAATATGCATACAATGACGTTTACAATAACGTTTTGATGGTAGAAATCGGTTTATATTTACTTGAGTTACTTAAGATGAGTAGAAGAACATAGCGTTAACTGATTACGATTTTAGTAAGTCAAAAACGACGCTGTCTTCACGATTCAAGTTTTAACGAGCATGGCATAACAACTAAGATAAGAAAATTGTAATGAAAATATACAGTAATGTTGTTTGAACATTTTTTAGAATTTTCATATGGAGATAAAAAAATGTCATTCCTCTCAATTGCATGGGACTTGAAATGTCCTTTTCTCCGTGGATTTGTTAACCGTCATTAGAAAAAAAGAAATTTTATAACATATCAAACATTTGCTTGTTATTGATTTTCGTGGGTTAAATTGTGTCATTTCGTGTTTTCCTACGCTACGCAGACAGTGTGGACAAAAATACACGGTATACGTGTATTTTTTCTCTCTCACTTTGCTCGGATCTTCGAACACGTGCGAAGATCCGCACTATATTTCGTACAATAACCCGGTGTATAATGAGTCCCAAAAATTGGCGAAAAACAAGTGGCACACTCGCATACTTACGTATGCGCCAACACACAATCAAAGAGAGTTTGAAGTGTTTGCTCAACGCGATAAGATAAAGAGCTACTCGTGCGAGAGAAAACGACTACAGTCTGCAGACTCTGAAGTTTCCAGAAAGAGAGACAGAGAGAAAAAGCCCTGTAGCACTGGTCGAAAGACCGAACCAAGACAAACAAACATAAGCTGCCGAATATGCCCAGAAAGTAAAACACGCTTCGAATGAGAGAGAGATAGAGCAAAGTCACGTGGCCTTTTTCGAAAACGCGAAGGACGCATGTGGGGCGAAAACAAACTATAACGCGAGTACCAAGAGCTATGCAAATAATTGCGTCGTTGTTGAGATTGTTGATCTGCGGAATCGATGCGACTGAGTCGATGCTGTAGAATTGCGCAATACTGTATAAACTCGCGTGGGATATACACTTCGCATCGATCTTGCGATTAGAGTAGAGTCAATTTTTAGTATTCCTTGTTTAATTTTAGGTTTATACGCGATTTTGCGACGTAAACAGAGCTTATACTATTATTATAGTCCAGTAAAAACTTTTTACATCAGTTAGAAAATCAATGCACTTAGCCATAGTGATAAATATACTATGTGAAATTAAAACACTGAATTTTTCACAGAGACTGTATTTTACACTTCAGAAACCGTGAATTTGAACTTTACCTTCATTACTTTCTGTATATATGTATTCCCTATTAAAATCGTGATATTTATAAGACCGCTTTTGTATACATGAATATTCTTTAACTATCGAACACAGTGTTTGTTTACAGCAAAACTGTGTACTCAGTGTACTACTACTACGTGTATACACTTTTTGAAAATAGCGATTTTCGCAATCGACATAACATTATGTAGTAACTGTATTTAATAAGAATCAAAATTTAAAATTTATATATTAAGTGTTCTGGACTTTCTCTGACACCATCACGTTTGTGTTGTCACTTTCAATCAGAGTATATATATATATATATTTATTTACATGATTTATACAGTTATAATGTATTCACTTTTTCGAGGTTGCATACTCGTAAGGTTTTAAAATATTTCAACTAGACTACGAAACAGTAAATATATTGCAGTTCAGTATTACAGAGTAAAAAAATATCGAGTTCTTGTGTACATCTGATAACGTATTCATCCGAAGGTAATCTACCGGTGCTTGAGCATATTCATTTTTTCGTATAGCGAATCGAACATGCACTTGAGAGGATTCGAGTGTACGCGGGGTGGTTTGAGCATCGAAAAACAATGATTTTTTTCTTTTGTAGATTGAGCGATAAAAATATATTTTCTTACCGTTACGGAAAGGTATACCATTGGATTCCTGCCTTTGAAGAGGAATTATATAGCGAGAGGGAAGTAAACAGAATGGTTATTATCGATTAAATTAATAATGGAGATTGGGCATATGTTACGCGGAATGATTAGTTTCATTTGTGAGAGTTTATGAAATGGTCATGTATTTTTTGATTATAAATTCGATTTTTAAAAATGGTTTTTAAAAAGTCGATAAGGATTTAACGCTTTAAACGCTGCAATGATATACTTTTTCGAATAGAAACTTCGTAAATAACTAGACTATACCCAAGTATCGTCAGTGTGAAGCACATAAAACAATTATAAAAATTGCCTCAGAAAAGACGTGGGATAGATACACAAAAATTCTAAGTCAACAAAAACTCATTTTCGTAAAAAAATTCGAGTAAAAAAATTCGAGTAAAAAATCTTTTTATTTTTGAATAGCAACTCTTGAATCGATGAATTCATAAATGACATAATTGGAAAGAGCTTTACCCTTTTTTTGAATTTTTTTGAATTTATTTGTGTTCAATATAATAGCAGACAAAAGAGGATTTCATAAAAGTATCCTTGTAACATTAGTTGACACTTTATTAAGAGCTGTTTATCAACTTGTCTATAATGCTAAATGACAACGAATCTCTACACAATCGAAATGCGATAATTTGGATAAGTCTTTGTATTATCAGAAATTGTTATACAAATCGGACAATTATGAACGAGCACTAGACTTCGTTTGAAAATCAAGCCAAATCATAGTGCTAACAAACCCTTGAAATGGAAAATTTTACAGAGCCGCAAACATTCGTATGATCCAAACACAAGCGTATTCACCCGCACTAATTCGATACCCAATAAAGAGCTATACAGGGCTTCCTTGACGTACTATGTAAACCTCACATGTATATGTATAAAACCGCTCGATTATGCGATTATTCTATGTACGGTTTTATATGTACACATTATATATATACGTGCGTATAGAAGGCGTGGTGTGCTAACTAGAAAGGAGGGGGAGGGGGCGATGTTGATAGACACCGGTACAAGCGAAATGCATTCGTACGTCCGGAAGTGCATAGGCGGTGTACGACGGTAGGATCGAAAGCTCTTGTACCACTAGACAGTTCTCTTTTTCTCTCTGTAGGGTGTTCTGTCACGGATCAATTCCCAATGGAATTTCTCTAAAATCTCGAATTTTTCAGGTTAGTTTGAAATCTTCATCCCGTATATTAGATTTTATTTTACACGAAATTTCAATTTAGTATGGTTGACCTATATTTGCATGACAAACACAGGCATTACGACGTAGTTTAGTTAGTTAATTTAAATTTGTTAATACCAACCTGAGGTTTATCATTTTTTCTATTCTCAAGATCGCGATGATTGATACACGGCTGTATTGAAATAAACGTGACAGTTTGGTGCATCTGCCAATAAGTTTTTAGTCGAGAGCTTTTAATATAGTGAAATTCGGAATAGCTTTGAAAAAGTAGATGCATCACTGCCACAGCCTAAACTGAATTTCCCCGTTTCATTTGTTAAATTGGCTATATGCTTGAATTATCGAATCTCCTCCACTCATTACGAATTCATCGTTGCTATTTCGGTGTTTCGAGCGCGCTCAACCGACGGAAGTTTTCAATCGATGAGAGCGAAAATTCATCTCAAATGTACAGTGAACCAAATAACTGACTTTTTTTAAAACGAACATCGAACTTGTATGACTATAAAAAGACGAAAATCCAACTCTTTTAAGTAGCATTATAAGCGTAGCTAATTCTCACTTATTTTATCATCATAAGGAAATACTATCCTTAATACGTGTCAGTTAAGAAGAGAAAGTGTGAAATATTCATCCAGTGGAATATGGAGAAAAGGATGATATAAACCGTTGAAGGACCGGACACGGAGAGCAAGAGGTCACCTCCCGACTACATATCTGCAAATAGTGTATATATCAGGGAATTGCAAATGCTAGGTATATAGCATCGCGGATAATCGATCCTGAATTAATGCGTCTTCGACCTACTCTGTGCCATTACTTTCCAGTCGAAACATCTATTCTAGATACGCTTTTTACACACCGAAGAAAATTTCATTTTTTAAACGTCAAATGCTTCTTCCACTAGATATGCGGAGAAAAGCTATGCGAGAAGATAAAACTGGAGGACTCTACGCGCATAATTGAGCAAATTAAAAGCTCTATACACATAGCGATAGCTATCTAATTAATCGACCGTTTGAAATTTTTATCGTGCAACGCTTGCGAGAAAATAGATCCGCATCAGCAATGGCTAAACGCTTGATTAACGATGTATTACAGTGAATTTGGGCTATTCAAGGAGGCGTAATATTAAATTACTTTTGTTTTAAACTTTTCTAGAATGCTAATCAAATCGTATGTATAGACGAACTTGATTATTTTTTACCTCAGTGTACGAGATATAGGATTTTCGTATCTTAATCAATGTGCCCGTGAAAATCAATTCGAGCACGTTCGATGCATATTTAAAATTTAAAATATTTGAAATTCCACATACAGTTGTTTATCGCGTTTTTTAACAAAATATATTTAAATGTTTCAATGTAACTATTTCATAGAACGGAATTAACTTTTTTTAAATTAAAAACTTTTTTCGACAGATGTTCAATACATTTGATAGACAGCTATTCGTACAAATTGTTTATGTATTGTATAAAAAACGATAACAAAATCGATGGTATATTTTGTAATGCTTGTTAGGGCAATTAGCGAAAATAGAATTTTTTTAGATCTTTCCTCTGTTCGATTTAGTTCATAATCAAATTTCTTACGTTCGCTCCAGAAGTGGCATACACGATTCATGTCTTGTTGCCATCTATGCCGAGCTCAGAAGCCAAATTCAACTACTTTGTTCGCATCTTACATTGCGAACAAAGTAGTTGTACTTCACATATAATACTATTTTAAAATCATGATCGATCGTCGTGTATCTCTATAAACACGATTAATACGATTGTATTGAAACTGATAAACATTCTACATTCATGTATTCTATTATATAAATGATGCAATGCATTTGTCTTTGCATCTTTGGTAATATTGATAACGTTACTTTTGAACAACAATTAAAGTTTCCAATCTTGAGTTCTTGCGCGAGTATCGGTAATTGATCGTAAATAAACCGCCTATATGTAAAAATAAAAATAAAAACCCTTTTGAGATTTTATAGTGTACAAGTGCAGATCACGTAGATTATTCTTGAGTTGGAAATAAATATCGCTGTAGAACGGCAGAACTTTCTCGTATCCGTGATCTCGTATCCGTGATCTCGTATCCGTGATCTCGTATCTTGGAAAAAGTGACGGATTCGAAGTAACTCGTAGAGTTGTAATAGATTGTATGCAATCAATATTCGTGCGCGAAAGTAGGGAATCATCCAAAGGATTCGCAGTTAAATATACAACAACGTCGGAGGGATTGATAATAATTTATGCATGACAGAAAAGCGGATGGTTAGAACATTTCAAAGACGATTGAGTTAACCAGATATTCGACTTGGGTTCAACGTGGATTTTTCTTATATCAATGGAAATATGCAAATTTTCACTCGACTTTCTTTGAAACGTCTTGCATTTAATCAAACTTACGTAGTTATCGAGGTTCAAAGGTATGAGGTCGATGTAAGGGACTTACCTAGAAACAAAAAAAATAATCTTGTTATAATTTATAAAAAACGATGAGACATTTAAAAAATTATGTAACATTCATATGCGAAATAAAGCAGCAAACCTGACGATTAAAACAAAAGTAAGATTCACTTAATTAGACTTTCTTCACACGTACAAATATATTATTCCCTATTTTATTTTACATTAAATTTTCTTCCTATCTACGTCGTTAGCCGCTGACACTGCTTGGAAAAAGCTCTGACATTATAAAGGACTGAACTCCTCTCTCCCTCTCTCCCTCTCTCCCTTTCGCGCTCGACTTTGGGCTTTCATAATTATTGGAAAACATTTCAAGCGCTATTATTTTTTCCTCGCTATGAACTCGGTACTGCCTATCGCCCGGCTTTATTCGACGTACAAATGAAATTCGACCACTACTTTTTTTTTAAATAACGTCTCTTGTGGATCTATACAGTAACATCAATGTAGTAATAAATAATTATAAAAAGTGTTGACTATTATTTGCATATACCGTGCACGTTTATATGTATACTAAAGGGTCTCTTCAGAACAAAGCTATAAGTATCTTTTTTCCCCATAGGAACTAATTATTCTTCGCAAGCTCAGTCATGCAAGGAAGACGTCGCGGTAGAAGAAGAAGAAGAAGAAGAAGCAGCATCAGATCAGCGAGCAGTAATAGAGTATCAGGAACATGTATATATACATATATGTGTGTGTGTGTGTGTGTGTGTGTGAGTGAGTGAGTGTGTGGAGAGAGAAAAGCTCGATGAGGGGTCGTCGCAAGCTCCACTTGCTCGGCGGTGCGCAAGGATGCGTGTCGCGACAACGGCTATCTCTTTCTCGCAAAGAGGGAGTGAGAGAGATAGGTCGAAGAAGAAAAAAGGACGCGTTAACGAGTATCATTATACCGACGGCACGTAATCGAATCACGGTTCTGTGCCACTCGATGATTACAAGGGCGCGAGCTTTTTCTTCAAGAAGTAGCCTGCTCGTTCGAGCATTCGTTTCTTCGTCGTCAACGACGATGTCACAGGAACGCTTGCAGTGCGATGCTGTTTTTTCTCAATTTTTTCCCCTTCATCGCGTTTGAGAGGGCGAGTTAATATTTATAAATCATACATAAGACAGCTTTTAATAAATGGAAGTCGATGTATTTTCAGTTGTGATATATTTAATCGCGCGAACGTCGAAGGATAATCGTCGAAAATCCGTCTTCTTTGCGTATAATTGAAAAATTAGTATATATTCATGCGGTTGTACAAACCGTCGATTTAAAGTATAAAAATTCAACACGCGTTTGTAAGAGAACCCAATGAAGTCCATACGCAAATGAATTTTGTGATATAGTTTTATTTTTAATTTTTAAAGTAATCATTATCTTTGCCGATTTCCACTATGTAGAGCGATTCTCATGTCAAGAGACAGGCGACAGCCTCGGACGGACAGGATGCAAAGCATTTATTGACTAACCTGCAGCAGCAGAGTATGCTTTAAATTTTTAAGCAAAATCCAGAAAGGTCCATCTTCATTAGTGGGCTTTGTTTCTCTCTCTCTCTCTCTCTCTCTCTCTCTCTCTCTCTCTCTCTTAACCGTGTGACCTGGTCGATCGGTAGCTACTCTCTCGTCCCGACGGAAATAGCAAGTAGTGACATCGAAAATGACGCGACAGAAAGGAAGAGAGAGACAGAGAGACGTGCTATCACTGTGACGTGCAGAATGGCAAATGACGTTGGTTGCTTTTCCGTGTAGATCAAAATTTCTTGCATTTTTCTTAATGCCTGCTACGAAGTAAAGGTATTCGGTCTTTCAACGAGTTTGAATGCTTTTAATTAACAGTAAAATACATAATTAGCGTTAGAGTAAATTTTGTTTCGCCTTGTTTGCGGAAAAAATCACTATGCGGAAATAATACCGAATGTATAGATAGATTATGCGATCTTAATAAAGATAAAAGTCGAATCTCGATCCATTGATTAATCGAATGACTTATTAATTGATCCTGCACCACTAACATATATTTTAAATGTCAATCTTAGGGAAATACATGAACCAACGTAGAATATAATAATTAGTGAGGCATATCCATATTTGATGCAATATTCCAAAAGCCAAGACGCTAATTCTCTATTTATTTGGTAGATCCCGTTCGAATCTACGAGTATTTTCGTCTCGTGCAATAACTATTAAAAAATACGATCTTCACCAAAGATTCGAAAGAACGAAAGAAAGAGTGAGCGAGAGGAAGCTCCCGCTTAAGACAATTTTTTCAACAGTAGTTTACCTCCGGTTGTAAATTAGATATAGGATAACAGCGGACGACTCGTTCCAAAGCTCGGATGGGCAAGACGAAGGAAGTAGGGGGACTACGACTGCGTAGGCGAAGTTTGGCCGCCACCTGGTATTTTCGTTTCCAAGCCACGCATACACAGAGCTTGCACGGGAAGTCGATGTATGTGAGTATTGTATATACGTGAGCGTGCGTTTTACGTTTGTTGGAGGAAGGGTCGGTCGGCCCGGTTTTCCAGACGCCAGCTGAGATTCGTCTGGGTGCTTATGCGAGGAGGATGCATAGTCTTAATATTTTTTTTCTTCAAGTGCTCTGAGATTGATATTGGCTTTAGATTCTTTTATCTTTTTTCTTATCAGGAGTGTTAATTCTAATTATTTTCGATATAAATTTTATAGAACAAAGAAGCTGGGAGTATATAATTGTTTGACGCGAAAGATAATTTTATTAATTACGAATAAGAATAAATGTTGTTAACACGCTATTAGAAGTTTGTCATTATTTCCAATGCATTGTAATAAAATATGTTTAATTATATCACTAAAAAGCTCAACACTTCGAAGGAATACATATTTTCGAATTAAGAATATTTTTCGGGTCCCGAACCTCGGTAGTCGCGTTACCTTTTTTACGTACAATACAGCTCTCGGCTATACAAAAAAGCTCCTCCCGAAAAACAAGGGCACGACAAACAGCAAGCTATATATTTGTTATCTTAGCGTGTCGTTCGTCGCTTCGTCCCCTCGTCTTCCCTCTGCACTTTACCGCAGCGGCATTTGCTGCACCGGATATCCGCTCACCCTATATATGTGTCTATGTGTGTATGTGTATACGTATACGTGAGGCGCGCGACCCTCTTCCCCTCTACTTCTTCTTCTTCGTCGAGAAAGACACAACGAGTGAAAAAAGCGAGGAGGGAAAGAGAGAACACGCGCCGCGAGATAAATCGTAAGGAGATGAAACAGCCGACGACGATAATCTGCATCACCCGGAAGAGCAGCAGGATCACATACGGTATTAGGTTCGTTGAACTTGTCGAAGAGGGAGAGTTTTTTTATATTTCCTCGAGTAATTGAATTCCTAAAGGTTGACGCGCTTTAAAGATTTGCTTTTGAGATGCTTAATTGAAGTTTTGACGCTTATGTGTAGAAAGTGTAAATACGTGTGTATATATATACAAAGATACATTTATCAACCGATCGCGAATTTTTTTCTCAAGTGTACAGGAAGATGTGTAAGAGCCTTTGAAAAGAAAAATTTTCGATCGCGTAAGCCCGTTCTCATCCAAGCATCAGAGCTTATAGCCTCGTCGGCTCACTAAGCTCTGGCGTCGCGATAGAAATCTTTCCACTGGCCAAAAATAGCCCCTCGCGAGCACCTAACGTCAAGCCGCAGCAACAGTAAGCACCATCACGCGTCGACCATATCTCTCTCTCTCTCTCTCTCTCTCTCTCTCTCTCTCTCTCTCTCTGTACAACGACGGCGAATATTAGCAGTAGTTTCACGCCGGCAAACGTCGGGTTGTTTGTTTTGCCCGCGCGCGCTGCTTGTCGCGCGCGAAAATATGCGTTGTGGAAAAGCTTGCGTCCGCGCCAAAAAACGAGGAACGACGACGATGCGTTTCTGCGTTGTTGGCAGGCTTTCAAAAAGAAAAGTGCCAGAGGCTGCTGCTATGACGTCAGTCAGAGCTTTCGAGCCTTCCTTGAAAATCGTATATACTTTCCTCCTCGCGCAGCCGTTACGGCGGTATGCATATCTATATACTTGTATTTCCAGTGCAGATTTTTTTTCTATCTCCCTCCGGTTCAGTTGTATCTGACAAATAGACCGGAACGAGTCTGCCAACGTATGGATTATTTCTACAGAGAATATGACCCGAGCCCACGGATCCAAGGTGTACGATAAGGACGCGCAGAACCAGAGACTCTGGAAGAGTGGATATTAAGGACTTGCATATTTCAATGCGGAATCGAGTTGAATTAACAGAGTACCTATACTTTGCCTCCTGGTACAAGGTACAAACTACTGCATTTCACCCGATGAATGTTTTATGCAAAGAGAGAGTAGGAGAGATAAAGTTGATCGTTGTCGTGAAAAACATAAGTGAACGACAGAGTGAGACAGAGTGCGAGAGAGAGAGAGAGAGAGAGAGAGAGGAAATATAGCAAACGGAAAACCGAGATCAGTTGCCAGGCAGAGAAGACAGCGGCAGATTTAGTGAGATATTTTGTGCTGATCGTCCTTTTCTTTATGAGCTTTGTTTTATGGCCTGAAAATTTTAATTATGCCTAGCTATGCGGGCGATAACATCATGTTTATGAATGAACTATTTAAATGAACAAATATTTCATCACACAATTTTCATTCACCACCTTATTTTGAGAACAAAATCTAAATATACATTCATACAACTATTAAAAGTTTCGCTAAATCGAATCATTAAACAATTTTTATCATTCTTGGTATAGAAAGAAAAAAAATACAAATACAAGAGAACCGTATAATAGTAGCGTAGTGTATTACGCAACTTGGAGATTCAACATTCGCTCATTCTTTTTCATTCAGGTATAAATTAGCTATACGTAGTTACTCAAAAAATGTATACGAAAGTGACTCATACTCTACTCAAACTCTCATTCTTATCATTGATGGATCAAAATTGTAAATCACCAGACAGCACAGGTATGTGCACATTATACTAACACTTTTGGACACCACTCGTGATTCGTATTATACAAGCTTCTGTATACAATAGCTTCTCTATTGTTTTTACTACTCTCGTAAAGTGAATATATTCCGCGCACGACTCTGCATTTTCGCATATATTTTTAGATTTGTTCTCGTATTTATTTCCAAAATTCAATAGTATCGGCACTATTCGAATCGCGCAATATTATGAATCATGTAAACAAATCATCTTAAATCATATTAGATCACACTTCGCTAACGATGGCGTCAGAACATTGCTAATATACATACGAGTATTAGCACATATATATTCTGCGAAATTGTTTTCTTAAGGTTAGCATTTTTTCACCTATTTATCTTGAGGTCATGAACGTACGGTAGACAATAACGAATGTATAATACGTATTACGTGTTGTGCGTTCACACATATAATATGATAAAGGATGCTCGAAGAGGAGGAAAGGGACGATTACAACTAATGACTTTAGCCGCTGACTTTGTAATTTGTATATATACGTATTGTACAATATTATATATTATATAATATATATATATATATATATGTATGCCTATCGGTCATGAAAAATTAGCTGGCTTATTACGATCGCTACGCACCGGTATGACCTAATGCTTTTGATGTTCACGCTTTTCTTCAAGACAAGACTCCTTCTAATAACATGAGAATTATTGTGTTTATTCAATTTATTTAACATGAGTAAGATTCTTTGATTCAACTTAAAAAAGTGTTGAAACGAAACAATTATGACCTAACAAAGATTGAAATACGAAAAATTTATCTTTAATAAAGTTTTCAATTTCGTAAAAATAGATCCATCGAACGCGCCCTCCTTCATTTAAATAGTGGATGCTTATCTACTGATTCTAAGATTAATTACACAAATCTGATAGAACTTCAGTGAGTTTAAAATCATTTAAATAGCTATATATCCAAACGTAAATCGTCGAATTAGACACTCGTGGTAATTACATGACTTTCTATTGGCCATCGCAGAAACGTTTCTAACGTAATTAATGATTTTATTTAAAATCTAATGTTTTTCATCGGCATCGCTGGGCAGATATGTCTATTATACCCGTCATTCACTAGTGACTCATCAAACTCTCTAGTGCAACTCTTAGATATATGCATTCACGTAAACAACACCGATACACTCGCATATACATATATACATGTATACATATACATTATACATGTATATATGTCCGAATATTTATGTATACGTACATAAATATTCGGAATCCAAACCTGCATTGAAGCCAGAAACGAATTCAACATTGCCGAAACCCTCGAGTAAGAAAGAGAGAAAAAGAAAAAGACCTCGCAAACATGCCCTTCAGCAGAGCGTCGTCGTTCCGAGATATATAAACTGGATAAAAATGCGCCAAGAGTGTCTGTTTGTAAGAGTTAAGCGCAACTAATTAGTACGAAACCCAAAAGCCGCGATGCGTCTGTACATACTATACATATATATGCATCCGTATGTGTATGTGTATGTGTATGTGTATGTGTATGTGTATGTGTATATGTATGTGTATGCATGTGTGTGTATAATTATACAGTGAACAACTAAACGAAACAGAAGGACGCGATGTATGTATACTCAGATGAGAAAAAGAGAGAGCAAGAACAAGAGAAGGAGATAATCTGTCGAGTCATTGGGGGTTGAGTGCTAATGCGCCGCATGCGATAGGATCGCGCGACTTTGCGAGCTTTGATAACCGGCGGGGAGAACAATTTATATTGTACGCCTTGGACGCTAATTGAACATATAGTGTGCTATAATTTCTCGAATCAGGAATGAAAAAAAGAAAGCAGAGTATATAGGTCTTTCGAATGTAGTGAGAGGTGCGCGTTTAATTGGCACGTGGAGAACGAGCTGCGCCATTCCTGCGTCATTGGATTCAATTAGTCGTCGAAATGGAAATCAAATATTAACAATACATACACATATGTATATATATCTGTACAATTAGAAACGATAAAAGGAAGGACTCATCATTAACGTCGATTCGGTTTAGCACAACTGATCAAATCCAAGTGCAGAATATTCACATATATTTTGTAATTTATCGGATACATCTCAGAGACATACGCAGTCACAAGTCTATACCTATACGAACTGTCTAAAGGATCTAACTATACTAGAAATGATTCGTGTTATTTGAGTTATTGTCACGAGGCAGAGCAAGATCTGGATATGGCATCGAACCAGTTCAAGCTAGAAACGCTGCCAACGCCAAAGAGCTGTTTCGAATATTGACGTGGTATAATAATGAGCCCATGCAAAAATGACAACACGCCTACAGTCACACTTATATACCACATGCACACGCAAAGAACAGCTGATTCGGACCCCAGAAGCGCATAGGGTGAAAGCTTTATCGCAACTAACTACTCCTCGTTTGGTTCACCCCCCAGAGAAGTCAATTGTACAAATGCGTCTCTCTCTCTGATGGTATACTACTAATAGCGAATGTCGATGATGCTAAAACTAGCATCTTTCTCTCTCTCTCTCTCTCTCTCTCTCTCGCTCTCATACACTCTGTCCCTCTCACTTCAGTATATATGTGTCCTTCTCTTGATAGCCAAAGCAGTATAGGAGCATAGCGTCTGCGCGGCTTCACTCAATTTTAGCGCAGCAAAGAGAGAGAGAGAGAGAGAGAGAGAGAGAGAGAGAGAGCGTGTGTGCAAGAGCGAGAGAGAGAGTGAGAGTATTAACAAACCGCGTGAAAAGATACCAAAAATAATTCCCTCGCGAAGAAATAAATCGGGAACGGAGAGGCGGCGGCGTCGCGCACACCCTGGCTCTATATATTGCCCGGGGTCTCTATAACGCTGCCGCTGCTGCTGGTGCTCGGTTCGTCTTCATCCTCTGCAGCTACAACACTGCCGATAATATACGCTACCGAGTCGACGGTGAGGATCTATTAGGAAGAAGTGGCCATCAATCGGCTGTGATACGTTTCTTATCCGTTTGTGTCCCACGTGTCCGTGTCTGTGTGCCTATGTGTGTGTGTGCTTTGTGCAATTTGTGCAGCTTATATACACAGTGAAGTGTCTACAGTAGTAGTACTATCGGATTAAGATTAATCTATAGAGCATAAACGCGTACTTTCAGTGGCGTCAATTTTCCAAATCCATTCGCGAGTGGATCTTAATAAGAGCGGAAACGAATTGGTGACTTATGTATATGTATAGTACACACGTTGCAGGAAGCCAGAGATTGAGAACGAAAGGGTTATATACTCTCTGGTCTCAAAGGCAAGGTGTGTTGCGAATAAAATCTGCACGCGGCGCAGATGTGTCGATACCCTGTGCGTATACTTCTATATGTATATACATGTATATACATATATGTGTATACATATACACAGAAGTATATAACGTAGAGCAGCGCAGCTGGTTATTCGCGTGGACGCGAGAAGAGAGAAAGAGCACAGACTTACCTCTGCTGTTTTTAGACCTCCACTCCCAGAACTGCGACTCGCGAGCCAAAACCAAAATACCATCGCGAGGCTACTGCCGTGACCAGGCATCCCCTGCGAACCCCTATTGTGGTGGGGATAGGGAGAACGACGATGAAGACGAAGAAAGGAGAGAAGAGAGAGAGAGAAGAGAGAGAGAGAGAGAGAGAGAGAGAGAGAGAGAGAGAGAGACCGAGAGAGACCGAGAAAGCAAAGCGGTTAATGCACAAACTTTACTCTCCTAAGCGAGAGAGAAAGAGAGAGAGAGAGAGTGAGAGACGAACGAGGGGATTGTAAAAAAATGACGGTGATTAAGCTCTAATTCGGGAACTGTAGTGCGGCTGCCAGAAGGCTTGTAAAATTTTCACGCTGAGCGTAGAGTAGTGCCGGTTATAATTGCATTACATTCTTAAGAGAACTTTCTATATAATACATCGGCTCGTTGTTTTAATCTTTAATGTTTCTTTTTAATTATCAACGCAATTCGATTCTTGTATGTTTTTATATAACTTAAAACATCTTTCATCGCAGGTTTTATACACGCAAGGAAATAAAAAAAAATGCTACAGGCACGCGTCGCGACGCCTATAAGGCCTGGCTATGTCTATTTCGGAAGCAAGCTCGGGGATTGGTTGGCGTCCCGACGCCCAATGGGCGGCCCCTGCCGATCTCTGGCACGCGTCCCAACGGATCGGAGGTCGGCTCGGTTTTCATCTCCTGCCCTCCCTTTTCACGCTCTCGTTTCTTTTTTTTCGCTTCGGTTCGATTCGCGCAGCTGCTGTTGCTTTGAGCTTGCAAGTTTCGAGATCGGTTTCAGTAAAAGACGTGGAACATAAAAAAAATAATAATCACTAAAGCTATACGCACACGAAAATTCGTTGCGTAAGGTAAACAGCAAATTATTCAATATTCATAAGAAGAAGATCGATGAATCAGCATCTACTTTCATAATACCTCGATTCAAACACTAACAGACGAACGCGACTATAAGAAAAAAATCGGGTGGTACCGATTTCGAAGGATGATCAAGTCAGTTACGGATGAGCGAGAGAGAGAGAGAGAGAGAGAGAGAGAGAGAGAGAGAGATAGAAAGAGAGGAGTGAGAAGAGAACGCTCACTCGTAATTGGCTTCGTCGCCTTGGATGCAAACGCGAAGGCCGCTGATTTTCAAGGCGGATGCCAATTCCATGTAGTTACGAAATGCAACGTCAAGAGATATGGAAGATGCGAGTAGTGGCGATGATGATGATTATTATTACGATGCAGCGTCGGATTGATATGGCGGCATAGATCCGAGATGGACTTCTGACGAAAGAAGTGGTTTCGGCTTCTTGCTATTGACTTGAAGCGCGATTAGTTTTGAAGTTTATAAAAATATATTTATCGAGGTAACTCGTTAAGATATCTGATAGCGTAAACATGAAATAATTAAGACAAGATAGAAAAGTGATAAGGTTATTTATGTCTTGTTAGCTCGTATGATAGAAACGAGGTAAAAGCATAAATAAGAATTTCGTAATGCATAACGCCGATGTGTTTCGATGAGCTACATAGTCAAAACCTTATTATATTATTATATATACTTTTAGGTTGATCTTGAAAAAAATTGTTTTTTGCAACCTGAGAGTTTGAAATCGTGTTATAGCGTCAGTGCTGTAACACTTCTTTTGGTAGAAATGACGTCATTAGCCGATAAACAAGTCTGGTAAGATGGCTTTCTGAAAAATGTAAGATCATCGAACGCAGATCTGTATATACTTACGAACATCGATAGTCTCATAATAAATCGATACATCCATAAATGTGCATGCATAAAATAAAGATTTCATAATATAAATCTTGACAGGGTCTAGCAAAAAGGCATACCTTATAGCTCGCGCCTTTCGTGGTTCATTTTCATTGATAAAATCGTAAATGAGAGAGTGTATACGTGAGAGAGAGGGAGAATCCTAATCAAATCCCATGTCTATCAAAAAATCAAGCTCATGTCATTTGAGCGCAAACATTATCTCTATATATCTTCCACTAGTTATGATATAGCTATGATGCATAAACGCGTTACTACGGAAGACTATATTGTCGCGGTGCCGTAGCAGAGCAGGTACCTATAAAGTGGAAGATGAAGAATGACAGTGCAAGCGACGTGATTGCATTTCGCTCTCTCACTCGCTCTCGCGCGAAATTCGAACGATCCAATTATACGTATTATAACGAACGACGATTTCTGCGACTAATTCGCTTATACGAGCTACGGCTTGGAAATAGCGACACCGAGAGAGAGAGAGGGAGAGAGAGGACGAGAGAGAGTGAGAAAGAGAGAGGGCATACAGCTCGCGCGATCGGTCTCGCGGAATTATTTAGAATCTGCCCAGGTGCTGCTGCTGCAGCTGCAAAGGTGAACGATCCCAGACTTGCATAATAGGGGAAGCTTTTCACGGATATTCGCTGCTGATGCTATAGTTTGTCAGTGAGAGAACGAGAATGTCGGGTGGGCAATTGATATGTGGTTATAGGGTATTGAACCCCTGCAACGCGGGGTGAACGTGTCCCGTCCTTTCTCTCTCTCTCTCTATCTCTCTCTCTCTCTCTCTCTCTCATGTATATACTGCAAAATATAGTATGTTTATTTTGGAACGCATACAAAATTATATAGATAGTATTTTGCTTTTTTTATGTCATTTTCACTAGAATCACACTCTCGTGCAATCTAGTACATTGTGTCCAAATGGTAACTTTCAAATCCAATCAGCCTTGTAATGATGCGTCTACGTAATCAGTTATATATCTCTCGGTACATTTCTCCCTCCCAAAAGCTTCGAAGAATCGGACAGTCGTCGTCGTTTTCATCGTCGAGCGAACGCTCTAGTCTTTGCACGTGCTAGTCGTTTTCTTTACGTCCTGTGGTAACGGAGCCGCCGCTACGCGTTCAAAAGCGAACGCGGATCGGCACGTGCCACTCGATAAATCTGTCCCCGGCAGCTGACGTTAGGAGCAGCCGGCAATTTTCTTCTTCTCTCTGTCTCTCAGCTTCGCAGCCGCACGCACTCAAATTTCCGATTATTCCTTCGTATTGACGATTCGAAGCAGCAGAGCGAGAAAATTTGCGATTTGCAAACATACACACGCACACACACGCATATATATATAATAATTCCGTATAATATGACAACAACAATAATAATATATTGTACAGAGCGGTATGTTTTTTCAGAGTTTATCTTTTGACAGCTATGGAAACAAGTGCAGAGAGTCACTCGAGACGTAGTCATGCGAAAAAGCTCTGAATCACTGAGCGAAAATCGTATTAAATTCTCGAGTATATAAGATACAAAGGAGAAAAATTATTTTGAACAGCCGGCAGGAAGAACGTTAAAAAGAAAATCATCGTTCTCCGTGGACTAGGTGTCCCGTTAAATGGACATACAGCCGTCGTGCATACAACATCTTCTTAAAGCATATCCCCTCAAGAGACATGGAAATCCCCTATCTCTTTTCGAACATCCGGAAAAGCGCAGAAAAGCTGCAGAGACCAATGTACACGGACGAGAGACGTGTGCGTACACGTCCCTCGTAAAAAACAATCTAAAAATAGCGCAAGACGTGAGTCAAGAAGAAGAAGCAGAAGTAAATCTCTCTCTCTTTCTCTCTCTCTCTCTCTCTCTCTCGCGCGCGCGCGCGCGCCCCCTTTCAAGCTTCATTTTTTTCTTTTCGCTGCGGCGCGTGTGCACACACGGATATCTGGGCGCGTGCCATTGAGAATATCTGGAGTGGGGGAAGACATGCATTCCTAGGAAGCTATGCAGCAAACTTTACGAGGGCGGCCCGAGAAGTTTTTCCTTTTTCCGGGAATATTGAATTGTTCAAGAAGGCTAGGGGGGATTAAAGGAGAAGACGTTTCCGCTCAGTTACTTCGATGGATTCTCTATTTCATAGGAGAAATCGTATACGAGATAGAGTCAACGTGCCAAGTAGTAGCTGCGCAACTGGTGATACGAGCGTTGAGTTCAGGAAATGCTCTATTGCTCGACCACAATTTATGTATAACGATATACATCGATAATACACAATTTCTTACTCGTATAATTTATATACTTACATGCAGAGCGATATCTTTAGATTCATATGAGAGACGTAAATACATTTTAAGTTTTTTTTCAATTATGCACTACAATTATTCAAACATTGTACGACCCGTTCAACCCCTATAAATTTTTTCAGACGAAATTCCTTGAACCTGACATTCTCGCCAGGCTCTCATCCACGAAAGCTCTGCAAGCTTCGTTTAAAATCTCCTCTCTTAACGCACAACTCAAAGCTTTACTCTTTCTTTCTCTTTCCTTCTTACTCTTATACCCCCTCCCTTTTTACAGTCAAAGCAAAAAGACAAGAAAAATTGGCAAACGCGCGTAGGGTCAACGCGTGCCTGCTCTGCTCCGAGAGTCTTTGTCCTAGGCGCGGTTCGCGCTAAAATTAACTTTCGGCTAAGACCAAGTCGACGACGACGACGTAGCAGTCACAGAAGAAGAAGAGGAAGAAGAAGAAGAAGAGAGAGCAAAACCGGAGCACGTGCGAGAGCGAGAGAGAGAAAGAGAAAACTGCCGCCTTGTCCTCCTTTCACCCTCCCCAATGCAAGCGAGGCCCATCAATTAGCCGATGCAGGAGTGCCCAGTTCTCTCGAATCTCTCTCGTACTCTTGCTTTTCGAGGAAGAAAGAGAAAGACGATCAAGATGCGCGTACGATGTTTTGATAGAGCGTTAGATTGTTGTTTAGGATAGCGATGGGTTTAAATGTCGTTAATTCGGTGTGACGACCCATGTTTCTAGAGTCGACCGAATGGTTTCACTCAAAATCGGATGTGTATATACGAGCTTTATGCGTTCTTCGAAATGAGAAGAAACTGTTTAGTATATAGAGAGAATTTTAAAAAACATTCAGAGCCACTAAACGACGTAACGGAAAATTTGGTGAAAATTTGAAGTACACACGAGGTATAGGTATATATTTATAATATGTACAATAAACGCGCATTACACATGTACTGCATATAGCCGTATTTATATAATGAGGTTTTACGCAGGCGAGCAAAGCAAAGTATCCCCTACTCCCGCTGAGAATCCAGTTGAAATCGTAAAAGCACTGCGACCCCCTAGAAGGTAATTCTTCATAGTCAAAGTCATTAATCATGCGTTATAGGTAGACACTAACATGTGCTGCTAGCTTTACTATTCAAGCATTAAACTACTGTATATAAATGATAATTTTCATATAACGATCGGAAGTAAATTAGCCTTCGGTTTTCAATTATCACCCCACGGTATACGCAGCAATGACGTTCGACTAAAAATCTCGCATCACTATACATAGTTGTAAAGGTATAGATATAGATAGGCTTCTGCAAAGGAAGCAGCTATAGAGTGTGGACGACTGGCTCTTCAAAGAGCGCACTCACGGTAGTAGCTTATCGGTATGCGCGTGTGCCGTCGCTTCGTGCAGGCATGAAAAAAGGAAGAAAATATAAGTGTCGGTTCAATTTGATTATACCTTATGGACAGAGTGGCCGATGATTCTAGAGAATGGCCAGATGTTTTTATCGCGCTAAATAATAATTCTTTTCAATCAATTCGCAAATGATAAAGTAACGAAAATATGAAAGCCCTAAGCTGAACAATGCATCAACAAGACAGCGCGAATGAGATTAGAAATCAAATTATATACATGAATTTGTTAATTCCCCGTCTTCGCGTATATTCTACATTATTATACTAAAAGCTCAACTACGATGAAAACTCTATAAAGCGAAGTAAATCGAGTAATAGATTTTCCCAGCATCTCGCAAAGCCGGCGAATAGGTCATGTAGGTATAAGAGACAAGAGAGTTAAAGAAAGAGAGAGAGAGAGAGAGAGAGAGAGAGAGAGAAAACAGTGACAGCGGTTAGAGGCATGTGTGGGTCGCATGTGCCGAAGATGCGGCTATGCACTCGATAACCGCGTCGGCAATGCAGTAGAAGCTTCGCATTCTCGTTAAGGTCCCACGTGTCGGATAGTGGGAACGGGGAAATCCCACTTCTGGCATCACATAAAGCTATGTGTATGGACGACGCCCTAGTCTGCGGGCGGCTTTTATCTATGAACTCCAAGGGCTTGATTATTATGGTCAATAGGTAGTTGTGCGTATTCGTAAAAATATACGTATACCTTCGATGGATTAACCTTATATAGATTAAAATGGATAATGTTAATTAGTATTGTCTAATCGAATGTTTTATTTGAAAAGGATATATTTTGTATTAAATCATTTATCGAATGTAATTATGTTGTAAAATACATTGAAAGTGGAATATACTCGTTATCCATTAAGTTATCGCAAATTCTAAGTTTATTTAATAATATAATATTTTTAATTAACCATCAACGCTCAATTACTAACAAGTACTCAAGTCTATATAACTTCGAGCTCTCCGGCAGCGAAAAAGACAAGAGAGCAAAACGCACGAAGGGAGACGGCTAACAATCTCTGTAGGAGGCTGAAAAACACATGTCTCGCACTCGGACCACGTGTGGGGTTGGCCTCGCATTATCTCTTTCTCTCTTATTCCTTACTCCTTCGACTTGGCGTTCTTAAGCTTCTTTCTTCGGCAACCCGATACTCGTTCTCGTTCAACGTAATTCAATTTTCTTTGTCGAGCACGGATTTCCTTATGATATGCGCGATTTAATAATGCACTTTCAGCCCTTAAGGCAAGCATTTGAGAAAGAAAGCCAGAGAAAATGCTGAAAATTTCAGACCTTACATCGCATACTTTTACGGTAAAATTGCGATTCTTCAAAATACACTTTCGAAGCATAAAAAGGTATACTTTTACCTATAATAGCATCGTTACTATTCAAACGAAACTTTCACGCTCGTATTTCGTTTTATATATACAGGAACATCATAAATTATAAAATAAACTATTATTTAAACTATTTACTTCCAATTTTTAAATCTTCATTTTTTAATTTTTGAGGTTTTTAATGAAAAATTCTCCTGTTCGTAAAGATATTATTTTCATAAACAATACATTTTAATAAAGCAGAGTACAATTTTTGAAACGTTCTAGAATGCATATAAAATCGCGAATGGCTGTATATTTTCCTGTGCGCTCGTTTAAAACTAATGTTGTTAAATAATTTTATATTTTCAAAATCGAGCGGAAACCGAATTGATCGAAGTTTATCGATTCTCGATAAATTGAAAATATTAATAATACAAATTATTACATGGAAACGATTTACTTGACACTTTTTATAGTTTCTAGCGAAATTCACAAGTTATCTTTATGAAGTTATTCTCTCTTGTTGACAACTCCCAAAGCTCGCTTTTGTATACCGAAATATGAATAGGAATGTTACCTAACAACGTTTCAGACTGGTTTCGATTGTTCATACAACTGTAGTTTTTTTCGTTCTTCAATAGTTTTTTTTCTTATTTGATAATAAGCTTTTTACGATTAGTTCAATTTCAATTCGAGCGTGTCAAATGTCACCCAGTTCGAACTTAATCCGGAGTTAAGGAAATAATACAACTAGGCTAGCGGTGTATGGCACTGTCTACGTTTCAGTCCATCTCGAGAAGATATCAATATAGAACACTTAATATTTCATTTAACCAAGGATCATCTCTGCTCTCTTTTCTCGCGCATTGTGTTAGCATAACTTAATTTGACTCTCTAAACAGGCACTCTCACTGGTTTCACAGATGGCTAAAGAAATAATGCCAATATCATATTTTCAATTATTATAATATCCTCAAAATATGTGTTACGCGATCACGGTAGAAATTCAGTATAATAGTATAATATAATGCTCAACTGCAACTGCAAGGAAATATTAAGATAATAATCAAGTGATTATATGTACGAAACGTTAACGTATTCAAATATCTAAAGTTACGGAAGGAGATAAAATTTGATCAGCTTATAAAACAATTACCACGATTGCGATAAGCCTTCGAATTTGCCGATTTTTTAATAGCTTCGTACGTTCAGTGTACACAAAAAATGTCTGTTATATGGCAATATCTTGTGTGCTTACTCAAGCTTTTATCAAGAAATCATTTTATTGCAATTATTAATGCGTCTTTGGATTCCTTTTTTTGTATTCGCAATTTTTCATTTCCTCTTATTGATACCTATATATATATTGATAATCTGATTCGATATCTATGAAATAAAAAATATTACTTTGTTAAATTACTCAGAATTTAAGCTCCGCTGTCTATAAATAAATCATACTATTTACGTATCACTTAAAAATACACCTGTACAACCAAAAAAAAAGTATGAAGCTGTAAAATTTAGTTAATTCAGTTGAGACTAGAAGGAAAACAGCAACAATAACAATAACTAAAGATTATCTTTTTTCCCATCGCGTCATCGATCCGGACCATCGTCCAATCTCTCGGGGCGCGCTTAACTCGCTCAATTTTTCCACTCTCTTTCCGACGGAGGCTCATGTACGTATGCACAGAGGCTCGCACACACGCTCGCGTTTCGCAATCTGCTCTCCAGCGCCGACGGCAATGCAGAAAGCGGAGAGTATAACCTCGCGGCGTATCGCGTTTCAAGCGCCGCTATGTATTCGCCTCTACCGCGCAGAGAGGGATAAAGAAACATACTCGCGGTTTTTAGAGTGACGCTACTTTCGAGTGCGTGGAATTTTGCTCGCGTCTTCTTCTTCTTCTTCTTCTTCTTCTTCTTCTTCTTCTTCTTCTTCTTCTTGAAAATAAAAGCGAAAAAAGAAGAAAGAAAAGAGAAAAAAACAAAAACGATGCAGCAAATGGCCTTGAGCTTTTTTTTCTTCTAGACGTTGAGAGGCTTTGTTTGCCTGATATGCATCGGTTGCATAACGACGAAAACAACGGCGTTGAAATACTTATAGTAATCACGAGTTCGCTTCGGTGTTATACGAGCTTCTCGAAACGCTGAACGTAAAATGTCGAAAAGTTTCCGCGCGTTCGCGAGGAGCTTTTTATCTCTAGGCGTAGGTGAAGTCGAGCTTTTCTAGTAACTGAAAGCGATAAAGTCGGTAATATATCATCGCCAGACAATGCGCATAGTAATACAGTACTGCATATGTACATGTATGCATATATTTTTTCATCATATAAACAGACACCTTATTCTCATTCAGTCATTATCAATTTCTACGAAATAGCAAAAGAGCAGTAGATATGAAACGCATGCGAGAGAAACGATCTCTCCGCTCTGTGTGCTACACAGTAGAATCGTCATCGTTGTAAAGGTGAGGCATTTTATGCACTGAACGCCTGCAACGCATTCGCACACATGTAGGTATACGTATACACGCGATCCGTAATATCGCACGTCGGACTCTCGTCGCAGCTCACATCGTTATCCCGGTGAAATGGAAAATAACAACGGTCAATCCGTCGAAAAAGAGTGCAAAGCTCGAGTATATAGATTCGAGGGCAGGAGTCGAAGGAGGAGAAGAGGAACAGCAACAGCTCTGGCAGCTGCCATGGGCGCGTGCGGCGTCGAGCCATTTAAGGCGCGACGCCCGGCGTCGCAACGACTCTCCCTCTTCTTCTCCGTTATCCCTCCTCTAGGCTTTTTCCCCCTTTACAACACCAGCGACGCAGCTCAGCTCGTCTCAGTTTCCCTCGCGCGTGCGCTTCATTAATTCAAATTGAATTTCGGGCTAATTGGATTTTTTTCTTCTCTCGAAGTATATCAGCTACTACTGACGTACGTAAGCGCGCATTACTTCTGAGAGATTGGGGGATGCGTTGGAGCTTTCGATATTAACGTATTAAATATCTCGAGTGCGTACGTTATACTTACGCGAGAACGAGAGCAAAGACGGCGTGACGCAAAGAGACGCTTACCTGGACCTGCAACAAAAAATAGAAAAAAAATTCTTGGCATCAAATGCGTATAGATATATTCAAGCAAATAAACGGAGTATATAATAAACTACAAAAGCGCCAAGATTCTTTTTTTTTTCCTCTCCCCTGAGCTTGTCTTCCCTCTAGCGGCTCTTGTTTTCTACTTCACGAAGCTGCGTGCGCGTCGTTACGTGCACGAGAGAGCTTACTTGATTAGGTGTACATCTCTCGCGCAAAAGAGGTCGATGATTCGCCTTCGCGATCCCCATAAAAAGAATGATTCACTGCCATCGTTCAAGATGACTCAAAAGTGTCTCTCTCGCCGCTCGTTATACAGCTTAAAACATCCCAGTATACGAGACGCAAAACACAAGGAAGCAGCTGCGTTTCTCTCTGCGGTATATGCATATACGCGACACGTGCAAGAAGTCGTTCACATTTTTTCTCTCTCCCTCTCTCTCTCTCTCTCTCTCTCTCTCTCTCTCTTTCTCCGCACTCGCAATGAAACGTGAAGAGCGGCGGTCGTTTTGATCGATTTCTCCGAGGCTCTAGTACAGTAGCGTAAGGTTTATAAGAGGGTAGGAAGAGGTAAACGTTGGTTCACGAGACAAGTAACCGAGAGAAAGAAACAGAGAGCTTGGTAAAATCGACTGTGGATCAAGCTCGATAATTTTTGCCCAACGATCATAACGTATTGATTGTACCTTTTTCAAATCAACTTTTTGAGATCGTATAGTTTTTGCAAAGATTTATGCCTCTTCCCGGCGATGCAAATAAAAGGCAATTTCTTTTCTGGTACCTTTATTTATGACGAGTATAAAAATACGAGAAAATTAAAATTAAAAATCCAAAAGAAGTTCAAAAACTAATACTTTAACATTTTCACCCATTAACCGTCAAATTTACACAGAGATATTTTCAAACTAAGCTCTTCTCTTTATATCTCTACTTAAATGTGCATTTAGGTACCTAGTGAGAAAGCCCCGATAAATTTATTTCGCAACAATGAACCGCACTTTTTGCTGAATCGATATTTTCGCAAAATAAAAAAAAGAAGAAAGATAAAATATTCGCTCAACTATTTCCCGAAGTAAACAAAATGAAAAAAGATTCCATTTGCTTATCGCAAAAACAATGCTTACTAGTGGTCTTAAAAAAATGAAAATACTCTAAATTAAAGGTTTCAAGAGTACAATTACCCTCACGTATGATAACGAACTATATTTCCCATTAATGTAGAATGAACTAACCCTACAAACTTTTATATTTTCGAGTTTAGGCATAATTTTTGGCCAGTAACCGCAAACAAAGAATCAAAGGTCAAAGAGATACAGTAGCGAGATAAGGCCAAAAGCGACGCATCGTAATGCTGAACTATAACATCAAGCCATGAGCTGATAAGCACGAAACCGCAGCGAATTCGAATTCTCACGTATATAGCATATAGAGACATGCATGTGCACCGACAACACAGACAGTTTGGTTTAGCAAATGATTTTGAGGTTGGGAAATTCAAGGATACGATATATCTATATTGTAGATGTGCGTGATAAATCTTTTGCAATGCGCAATCAAAATTTATAAATAATCATTGTATTCGTTTTAATCGAGCATTGCTTTATAAAGTTTTGAGATATTTTATTACCCATCGCCACAAAAGTAGCTAAAGATGTAAGTAAGAACGTCGAAAGTAGAAAAAAAGACAACTGCCACGCCGAAGAAATGAGACTCCTATAGTTATATGCAACCTATAATAGACAATTCCATGAACTTATACCGTATAATACGTATTGTATGTATTGTATGTTCTTCTCGGTGAACTTAGAAACTTATAGCTTTACAATGATTAAATCCATCCTCATTGAGATAAAGTCGCATTTTTCCATCGGCCTCTTAGTGCTATATACATGCCATGTCTTTCTCTCTCACTCTCGTTCTCTCTTTCCCTAGTTATTTTCGTACCATACCGGAAAGAAGGGGGAGAGAAAAATTCAAGACTATAGCCTACCGCTGCGCCAAAAAGCAAAAGTTACGACGCTAATAGCTTCCGACGCATCCGAACGAGATGAGAGAAAAAAGGGTCCGACGTTTGTGTACGATAAGTCAAAGACAGCATAATGGTTATGGTTTTGTAACTCGATTGTGAGAAAGATAGATAACGAGTATCGACACGAACGAGGCAATAATACTGGAAAGTGCAAGATATGAAGAAGAAGTATTTGAACTTAACAATGGACGGTGAAAAAGTAAACCCGCATTTCTATCTTGTATATATATACGATATATAATACATTAACTAGCAGTTCTGATCAGAGTACTAGTCAGAGAGATCTCGATTGATTAATTATTGTTTTAACCGCCTTGAGAATTGACGCGCGAAACTTTTATTTGGCTGTCATTAGCTTAATAATGAATTAGTCATAATACGGTTTTTATATTTAATTAGGTTGATCCTATTCACCAAGGATCATGGCTCAAGAAGAATGAAATGAAAAACGAATACGCAAGAGTCTTGTGCATGAATTTGCAATTTTTCATCTTATATATATATATATAAATAAATAATTGGACGAGAAAAGTATATTTTGAGAAAATATACGATGCAGTTAAAGCTACGCATTCTTAGTGCTTATCAGTAAACAATACTGAAGATATACACTATCCTTGTGTCGGTTCAAGCTCAGAAGTTGGGGGGCAATCAATATGGCCCCGACGGTCGTATTCTCTCTCTATTTATCTTCGTGCCTTTCTTTTTTTCTCTTTATAATATATTTCTATTATCGTATGTGCAACGCGCAAAACTCGGCGCGAATTCTCTAATAAAAGAGGCGCCAGGTCGAAAATACATCGCGCACTCAAATCTGTTTCTCTCTGTCTGTTGGCGTGTTTCGCTCCTCGACTTGTTGTCAGTATGCGGGTATGGTCAGTGTGATCCATCAGCTTTCCCGCCCTGTTCTCAGCTGTTTTCGGCATCTTTCAGGTGATCGGACTTCGCTATGATACTCTCTCTCCCCGGCTGACCTTCTTTGGCAGCGGTCTGTATTGTGCTATGCACGCCCGAGCCTTCGTCTAATCGCGTACTTCTTGCCGGCTTATCTCGCTCTCGCGACGATGTAATTCGTCCCGCAGACTGTTTCGGTGGGTAATTAGAATGTCCACCTAGATGATGGACTTGGTTTGTGTCTGTGAGGGTTTCACAGCTCAGTGAACCTTCCTCGTCCCGCGCCCTTTGTTCCTCTCTTCGGCCTTTTATCTTTTGATCCTAATTCTGCTCAGGGAAAGTGGGTAGGGAGGGGTGCGCGAGTCGGTTAGGCTCGAGACTGGTGGCTGGGGGTTCTGCTCCCCTCTCGTAGTTCGGTGGTGAACTCGTCAGTGGATTCTCATTTCCGGTGGGCGGTGTTCGCTTGGGGGCGTGGGATACGGTCGGAATCGGGACTAAAGGGGGGGCTGAAGCGGGGGTCTGGGAGAGCGGGGGGTGAAGAGATATTGGGGTTTGGGGAGAGGTGGAGGCAGTGGTGGATAGTAGTCGAAGGTATATGGGGGTGTCGGGGAAGGGAGAGGTACCAGCGTCCGGTAAGGAGGAGGGGGACTCGTGCGGCAAGTTTTGGTGGCGGGCGGCGGGATATGGGATGGCAGGGGGGAGAAGGACGGATAGCTCTGACGACAGAAACGGATGGTCAGGGGGATGGGTGTGAAGTACTGGGAATTAATACGAGTGTCATTTGTTGTGCGCGCTGGTCCTTTTTCTTTGTGCCCGAGGGCTGGTGGCCATCAGTCGTCCCTTGTTTGTCATCTGTTCTCCCCGCGTTGTGGTTCCAAACATCCTTGTGGTTGTGCTCCTGACCGGCTTCGTCCTAGGATGTCTTTACTTTGAGCTGTGTTCTTGTTTTCGTTAGTTTTCCCGTTTCTGATCTAGATTGGGCAATTTCCGACTTCTTAAGTGGCTCTCGTACGGTTTACGGCCCGCGCATATAATTACTCCGTGCTACCCGTATTCCACCGTGAGACGCTCATATGGTCTGGTTTTTTACTCTTTATTATGTGCCTTCGCGGGGGACGTGAGCGAGCGGTTCGAGGTTTAGAGCGAAACGACCCCGGGTGCCACGCTCATTTCGATCAGGCAGTATTCCGTTCTTTGTTGCTTGATGGAGGTTTTCTGGCTACGTCGCGCCAGACTTCTAACCTTTTGAATCTTCGTTATCTGCGTTGCCAACTCTTTTTCTGCACTCCTGTGTCTTACATTCTTTACTTGTGGACCTGACCCGGCCCCTTGGGTATGTTCACTACCCGGTCGCTTACACTTCGTACTACAAAGGCCTCAGTTCGTGCCTTAGAGGGTCGGGGGGTGCGTCGTACTCTAGGAGGTAGGCTCCTTTTTTTTTCCGGACCTTCTCGTCTGGGTTGCCGCGTGTTCCGATTAGTTCCGCCCACTCTCTCTGCTCCCCTGGTTGTGTCGGCCGGGGTGATACCTTCTGGTCTCACATTCCACAGTGTTGCCGGGTCGCTCGCATCCTTGACATGTCCTTGGGTTACGTGTCTCCTCCGTTCTTCCATCCCTCGCTTCCATCCCAGCGTCGCGGCCTTGGTTCCGTGACTCAGGTTGGGGAGCAGCGGCTATCGTCCCTTCTCCTACGACTGATAGCTTACAACTTTCATCTCCGATGGTGAAGTGATGTGCGATCACTATTTCATCTTTTGCCGGTTCCCGCCTGTGTCTCCACCATAGTTCTTAGGAAGGCATAGTTGGATAGACGTCGGTATTTTTTTCCCTTATGTCAAGGCTCATCTTCCGGGTGTGTATTTTCGGTCGAGAGGTTTACTTCTTTCCCCTATCGCGGCCGCGCCATAGAGAGTCCTTGTCGAGCAGTGGTGTTTGATTTATCTTGGGCGAGGTATAGGAGTGTCCCCCCTCTTCACGAGGGGGTGGTCTGGCGTCACCGCCTCTTCAGTTAAAGTGGGGGGACGCGAGATGGGATGGGGATAATGTGGGTGGGGTGGGGCTGCGGTGGCTTACGAGTAACTTTTTGGGCCGGATCTGGGGTGGCCCATGCGAGGTTCTGTGCTGCCTGGATGATCACCGCTGCTCTGCGCCTTGTTCTCTGGCAGCGTCAGCTCTGTGTGAGCTCTTGTGCCATTTGTGTGGGGCTTGGGGATGGTTCTGAGTCCTGCGGGTTGTCGTCGTACGTTCTTTGGTGCCACCCCTGTTCTCGCCTGTCTTGTGTGGAGTCTAGTTGGTTATATTTGCGCGTATTTGTCTGCGGCGTCCGGAGCCAGGGCTTCGTTTGATTTAGTGCCGGGACCGATTCTTCTGTCCATTCGCTGCTCCTCCTGCCTGCCGTTTCCCACGGGAGTCGAAGCGTGTTTTGATAACGGGGGCAGGGGGTGGGGGCTGTGTACCAATGAGGGGGGGTGTGGAAGTCAAGGATCAAGGAGGTGTTGGCGGTGGTGGACCGGTGAGGGGTAAGGGGAAGGGAATCTGGGGGGGGGGGGTTCATTGGAGGCTGTAGGCGGTTGGGAAGAGGCAGGACAGAGTGGGGGGAGGGGGGAGAGGTTGTTATAATATGGGGGGTCCTGTAAACTCGGGTGTGGGACGTTGAACGTCGTGAAGGTTGGGTGTGGGGGTGGGGGGGGAGAGTCGGTAGGGGGTGGGTGGGGTAGGGGGGCCTGCAGAGGTGGGGGGGGGGGAGAGTGGTGTCTAAAATAGGCAGAATTTCTCCTACGTTAGAAAGTGAAGAGTTTCCCGCTGTGGAGGTGGGCTGCTCTGAGGTCTGACGAGCGACCTTACCCGAGGGCGCGGCGCCAGGATTTGGGCAAGGATAGGTGGACGGGGTGGGGCCCCCCTCTCGTTTAGGGGCTTCTCTCTCTATTTCATCTTCTGCCTTTCTTTTTTTTCTCTTTCTAATATATTTCTATTATCGTATGTGCAACGCGCAAAACTCGGCGCGAATTCTCTAATAAAAGAGGCGCCAGGTCGAAAATACATCGCGCAAACGCTATGCTCATTGATAATTCATTCGCGTCGCGCATATAATACATACACACATGTACACGCACGCAACGAGTAGTCGAATACACATACATATCGATATGATAGGATGCTATAGACGCGGCTATATACGCATAGTCGCGGCTATATTCTGCACCTGTAGGTAGATAGAAGAACTAGGAAATGCAAAGCATGTACGATTACGTATCGCGTTTATATATGTTGATGATATAGAGCTGGACTCGAGACAGACGGGCGTCAATCAATTGTTGTTTTACTTTTCTCCTCCTCCTTATTCTTTTTCTTTTTTAATGCGCACACATCTCGTTGGCGAAATATTTTTCAACAAATTAATCGCAAAAAAGTGTTACGGTGCAAGTGTCGTCTCGAAGGATTATATTTTTGGCAGAAGACGCGCCAGAGTCGCATTGCTAATTTGACGAGAAGAACGTGTGTACAGCACAGACACACGTACAACAATATAAATAAGAGCTCGGCTACACGGCGTCTTTGGCGAAGGCAAACCGGTATGCATTTCGCTAAATTTTAACAGACTGTAACCCAGAGTCGGAGGTGGCAAAAATAGCGTGTACTCAGATACGAATGTAACGGGTCGCTGTAAATTTTACGGATTAGTTGAGACTTTTATTGGTGCCGAATAGAATGCAGAAGCTACGGTACATAACATCTGTAGATAGAGGCTACTCTACTCTAAAGACGACAGTAAACATCGATCTGAAGATTTATTCATGACAGAATACACAGATGTTATAAAGAAAAATGAAAGGACCTTATTCGTATCGATCACTAAATTACTGATCGCTATATGCGTATAAGCAAGCGAACCCTTCCAACGTTTTCTTTTAAATTAGATTGATCACTGCATAATAAATAATGTCGATCCTATAACGAAATGAAATTTATATCTCGATGATGAAAATAACGAAATAAAAAGACGAGTATTCTACTTCAGCGGTAGCAGCATTGGCAGCAGCCGCATCGAAGAGAGAAAGATCTTCATCAAGTATTGACGAACCGAAATTATCCATCGCACTGAATCTTGTATTGGCTTACCCAGGGCTGCAGCAACGATCCAGAAATAGCGCATTTCAAATGAAATTAAAATATATTAAGCTTCAGACAAAAATTCTCGAATAACCCGGTCAAAAACAATACGTCTCTCTCTCTCTCTCTCTCTCTCTCTCTCTCTCTCTCTCTTTCTCTCACTTTTTTCGAATAACGCACATGTGGATCAAATAAGAAGGATGTACATAGAGAGGCGATAAAATAAATCCGCTTCTGCGAGAGGTGGGAACGTGCACTAAGCTAGCGTGAAAAGTTCCAGTATCACGTGTGTAGACACCTGCGGTCGCTCCCTCTCTATACGATGTGAGCGACTCGCGTTAATCGTTCTCTCTTTCTCTTTTACGTTGCTGTCACCCCCTCGAGAGTGAAATGAAGGAAAAACATGAAGAGGGGGAGGTTTGTCGTCATACACGCCGTTGCTGACGTGCATCTGCCGCCGTATGTGTGTGTGTTACGTCCGAGACGGAATTTTTTATGCAATAATGCAAGGTTTCTCTCTGTGTACGTCTAATTATTAAAGAAATTCCTGGATTTTTAACTGGCGTTCGCTATATTTATTTGCGTGAATTAAGTTCGTCATATAATATCGGCTCACTTATAGAATAAATAAGAGCGCTTCGATGGCTATATAAATTATTGAAAAACGACCAAGCGTTTTGGTGACACGCGCGCGAACGCGGATAATCGAAGCAAGACAAAAGGTATAAAAGATTTACACGCATGACATAGAGGACATCATTGATAAAACTATCGAGTGTGAAGGAAAAATAGTCGGGAGAGAAATTTTCTAATTAGAAGAGGCGTATCGGACCTTTGCTCTCTCTCTCTCTCTCTCTCTCTCTCTCTCTCTCTCTCACTCTCACTATGTATATATTTTTATACTTACCATATAGCTATGTATCCGAGATATTTTTATAACATCTTTTATTCACAAATGTACGTGTATAGACAAAACGTTTTTTCTCTTTAATCGATTACGCAATGACTTGACTGCAACTGAACAGTAATTCTACAGTTAATAAACGCAACAAATTTTGTTTGGAAATGACAAAAAGAGCCTTCATGGTGATAAATAATGCAGTAAATATTGCTAAAATAAAGGAAATTTTACTAAAAGTACAATAATTATGACACAGGCTGTAAAAAGCGGCCTTTTTCGTCGATTTTTAACAATTAAAAGAAAAGTTGGATACATCCTAATCAAAGTTTCATTTAGCATAGGAAGTTTAAAGAGTCGATCATTTTTTCATTACATTACAGTCATTTTTGTATGAAAAATGTAGTAGTTTTGGATCACGCACTCATTACTTTTCGAGTTTATCTCATGGATCGTAGCATTTTCGAAATTTTAGAATCTACGAATCTCCAAATTTGTTCTCCAAATGTTATGCACCATATCGTTAGAAGTTGGTATAGAAAAAAATGAAACGATATTTCCCGTGAGAAAAGTATACCAGAACAATATGTTTATATCACAATAATTGCTTAATTAAATCGTATTCACTGGACCAATTACAAGTACAGTGCCATTGATTTTTATAATATTTTAAAATAATTGTTTGTATTTTTGGAAGATAACGAGGCAAAGATGGGCTATGAATTATTACCATATTCAAAAGATGCTCGTCTAGCATCATCAAATCGTAATGTTTCTGCACCTCAACGTATTGATTTGCTTGCCGTGCTTAAGAAGAAAATTATATAATCGAATGGCAAAATAATAAAGGGCAAGGTCAGTTGTATATACGATATGAGTATTGAATATAGTAAATACATCACTGTAAATGAACATGCACTCTCCATAAAGAATGTGCTTACAATTGAGTATACGATTAAATATAGGCGAAAAAATGTGAAAAGAGTATCAAGCTAATAGCGATTATCTTCGTAAAACAACTTGATACGAACGTATGTGATTATTAATGCAAAGAAAAATGCGGTGGTTGTTTGAAGTGATTTTTTAAAAATTCATTTGTCGCTATAGATATTACATTGTAAATGTCTTGTATAGTAAAAACTATGCATGTATTGTAAAAGAAAAGAAAGGTAAATATTGGCTAACAGAAATACAATTTCTCGCGACTATACATTTAACTTTGTGTTTTATTTATTATTTAATTATTTAATAATGAACTTGATACGTATACCTTTAATATTAAGATTGTTATAGATATAATTAATATAACCAATTGAAAATTTAAGTAGTCGCACCACACCGGAGCCGTAGCATTTTAAAAGGTGTCGTACCCCTTTTTTAATTGCTCACGTGGTTTTTTAAAAATCTTAATAATTATATAAATGTGCGACATTAAAATTGAGGTATAGTTTTTATAATATGCAATATTCAAAATCTAACGATAAACGTTGCGTATTGCAAAAAATAATCATTGAAAGTAAATTTCATATTATGAATAAAAGTTGAAAATAGGATTCTTTAAATACCTGGTATGATTATTTTAATGTGAATTATATTGTTTCTATTTTCGAATGTATGAAAATACGTATGAAAATGTATAAATATACTTGCACAATTCTTATGTACAATTATGAAAATAAAAATTAAGAATAAAATTCAAGAATAAATTAAATTATATATAAAATTTTAACTTTCTTGACATATTGCTATGAAACAGCAATATGTCATTTTTAAGCGTATTTGTACATTCAAACGCAAGCATAGATAAAAATATTGAAATAACAATTAAGGACTCTGAACCCGTTTTATCTAAAAAATAAAATATAACAAAGTTGTATTAAATACTGTACGTACTGACATTTTTGTTTAAAATAACTAAATCACGTAGGAACATGATTTAATTATTTTAAGAGTTATTTTAATAGGAATACTATGGTATAGATATATCTCATCTCCACTTTATATGGCCACAAGAAGATGAATAAAATATCAGAAAAGCGCATTTTCCGAAAAATTGGGTGTATAAATTGATGATAAACTAACCAAATTATAATTGGTACATCGTGTTATAACCAACAATGTAATCATGGGACATTTCACATTAAATGTATTTTCTATCATCAGAACATTAAAGAGCAGTAACAAAAACTTTTTATCCGAAAGTTAATTTTGGCTTCGGGTTAGAGAATAGAATATCACTATATATTTAAAATTCGCACATAAAACTCAAAAGCAGTGCGTACAGAATACTTCAATTTACCTTTGTTATAAGTGTTTACAATTAGTAGTATTTATAGGTATAGGTTTATGATATTAGGGAGTACAATTACGAAAATTTTGATTATGAGTGTATTGTTGTTTATTAAAAACCTTCTAAAGTGATTAAGAACATCTGTATTATACCGTCTAAAAAAATGTGTGGATCAGTATAAGCCTGAAAAGAGTTAAGGAAAGTCGAACTATTGGCGAGATCTTAAGAGTTAATGTGTACATATACATATTGTATATCAATATATCTAGATATATTTGATATATCTAGAAAATTTTTTTAATGTTTTATCTTCTCCCGTCCTTAAAATATCGACAAGCCAAAAAAAGAAGTAAAGACAGCACCCGATTAGATAAAGGTATTGAACATACTCAAAATACAAGACTTCATTAATTTTCCTTCCAAACTGACATAGTTCATTTATATTACAATTAACATATACACGTGGTAGTGTTGTTTATTGACTACTATTTTCTAAAAAAGTTTTAGTAATTCAATACGTATTTTGATTTGACGCAATTAAAATAAAAATCTTCACTTCTTTCATTTTTAAGGATGTATTTTTTGTAAAATATATTTACTATTTAGGGCGCAACTTTAGGTATATTTTCGAAAATTGTACTAGATAACTAGGCTAAAGCACAAACAAACGATGACCATATTTATTCTTATTTATTTATTTACTCTTCTAGATTCTAAAAAAATATGTAAACAGCAACCGATGATCAGATAACTGGGCTTTTTAGTAAAAGTTTTCCTGCATTGTTTAGGAATATTTATTATTTCTCGTGGTATATCGTAATACACTCGGAAAGGAATAGCATCGAAAACGTGCCTCAGTGTCGACCGACCTTCAATTCGGCTAATACATACTCGACACGAAGCTTCTATATCGATCGCAAGAGACTCACCCTAAATTTTCGGCCTCTGTGCAGTGCGTATATATTAATGATCAAGCGAATAACTTTACGGCGCGATGTCTTTTAAAGAAAAAGAAAAAGAAAAACATTTTCTTCGCTTACGCACGCGCGAATGTCAATTAGTCAAATTGTCTCGCGGTTAACCGAGCCGTCAATCAAGCGTATGATCCGCCGAAAGCAACAGGCCAACCAAGAAAAAGAGAGAAAACGTATACACAAACGGATTGAGGGGGTGGTGCAACAGTTTACCCGCTATACCTAATACGATTTCCAAAGACTCGAAGGGGAAAATATTGTCAACCTTATGCGCTCTTTCTACGCTTGAGAGAAAAAAATATCACGCAAAGGTGAAACACGCGTAGGAGTATGTGTGCAAAAGCCTTTTCTCTTCCCTCCCTGTACGTGGGTAGAGGCGTGCATACACACGTATACATGCACGTATACCTAACCGAGAGAGTGAGATAGACTGTGTATAAACCGGCGTTAGTCCAAGCGAGTACAGGTAAAAAGGAAAAACGTTGCCATGGAAACGACCATGGCCACCCTCAATCAATACGCCTGAGCTTGCAATGGAGTGTTAGCTTCTCCCTCTCTTCTCTCTCTCTCTCTCTCTCTCTCTATCTCTCTCTCTCTCTCTCGTTCTCTCTCGGCCTCTCGCTGACAGTGACGTAAGTGAAAGGCCCACCACGTGGTCCTATCGCCACGTGCAAGACCTCCATTCTCTCTCTCTCTCTCGCACTGTGCTCGTTCTACCTGCGCCGCGAGCATAACTTTCCCCGGTGTCAACTAGGCTTTTGATATAAAAGCCCTTTCTCTCTTTCTCTTTCATTTTTTGCCGCAAATGATTTTTTGTGATAATTCAGACAGGACACTCGTTATTCCTCTGTTTGACGACCAGTTCAATAAAGAGAAATTCAAAAAATTGATATTCATGCACGAGACAATATATATTACTTTCCGCCCCATTTAATGCACACTCTATACCGTATCTGAGAGTACAAAGACGTTTTTTGCGAAGCTGAGACACCGTCGCAGAAAGATAGAGAAAGAAAAAAATTGAAACATTTTTTACAGCGCAGTAGATGCACCACTTTTTAACATAAGAATAAACCATTGATAACGAGGCGGGTATGTACCACAACCAACCGCATTTAGCACACGTCGAGTTATTTTTTGCCGCAATGTTTGGGTTCCTTTTTTATGAATTTTTTTTCTCTCCCGCACTCTCTCCCTATCGAACACGACTTCTGCGTTGCGATACCCACATACACGATGCAGTGTATGTATTTATTATATATATCTTCAAGATAAACGCAAACATTAAGTCATCGTTAACAGTTTCTTAACCACTCTCTCTCTCTCTCTCTCTCTCTCTCTCTCTCTCTCTCTGACCTCTTATCGCAATAAAAAATTTCACGATTTCTTCTCATACATTGTAGTATATAATACGTTAAATAAGAAAATAAGACAAACAGACGGAGAGGCGTATGCGCAGATAAGCTTTTTTCACACGATAATCGGCAAAAAAAGAAATTTATATTCATCCCGAAGACCGCAGCGCGCGAATTTTCAAGAAAATAATAGTGCGACGCGCGTGGTTTCGTTGTAGAAGAGCACACAATTGGAAAATATACAACTTACACAAGCAGCAGAAGCTATCGTCTCGACAGGAGTCATCGTTTGGGTCACACGCGCGCGTTCACTCTCTTTGGAATCTTTTCCTCTGCATAATATCTTCTCTGCCTTTCTCATCTCTGGGAGTACGTCACCGGCGACGGCTTTTGTCGCAGAGGTCAACCAATACATTGTCGTTTTACCAACGCGCTTATCCATCCAACAGTGTAGGTCTAGGTTGGAGACGATCGTCTCTAAGGATAGTCTAATCTAACATCGGTTAGAAAAGCTTTTACTGCATTCGCGTACGAGTTTTTTTTCAACTTCAATTAGGTTTTCATAGAAATTCTCGTAGAGTATTTCTTTACTGTGCAGGCAATACAGCTATATATAATATGCATGTAGCAGTGTGCAATTGCTTTATAATGTATCGAACGAGAAAATTTTACGATGCAGATTGCACATGATGGGAATATAGTTTTAATCGAGACATTGCCTTGTCGTTAGCTATAGAAAGAAATAGCTCAGGGTTCGTCAAGGATTCCTATGCCAAGAAACGATCTTATCCATTTCCGCCTACTCTCCTTCACCTTTTCTGTGTCCGCGACATTTATATTGTTGGTATATCTTGAAAAATTAACACCGTCTCCGTGCTGCCGCCACAATGGCTCGCGCGAGCTTTTCATTATGCAAGGAATCAATGATCGAAATAAACACATCACATGTACACGCCTGCGCAACTCTGGACCGTAATTCGATTACTTGACGTACGGAATCGAAAACCATTTTTGCCTTCTATCTCTCTCGCTCTCTCTTTCGCCATAATGTAAATATGTGTAAGTCGTCGGCGATGAAAGGATACACATGCGTATACGGAAGCGTGTTTGTGATTGTTAAATATTTGAAGGAGCCACGATGCCACGAACAAGACACAACGAAACCTCTTTCTTTTTCTACTCTCGAGTGTACATATCTGTGTGAGCGTGTCTGTGTGTGGGACTACTGTATGGCAGTATGGCACTTGAGAACAAGCGACGTGCGATGCAGAGCAGCTACGGAAAGAGGTTTTTTAAAACTCATGGCGTTGATTTATTAATCGACTGAAATAATGCCAATATACACAGTAATTAATGGTCAGTTAAAAAAAACCACGCCCTCGTGTGACAATTAGAGTATGAAGAAGAAATTAAAATCGATAGTCTAAAGCGTAAGCGCTTTATTTTTTACTACCTATTTCATATAATACTCTTCTGCGGACTGGTTTATTATTCTAACCATTTATGCACTGCACATGTATATACACGGATGAAATTCATCACTTGATTATGCATAATTAAATAAAAAAAATCGGTTACGCTAAAGTGAAATGAGATGAATTTTTTTACGAAATGGTATTATATTTATCTGCATATACAATTATACATGCTATATGCAATAAGAATCTGAAAACTATTCATCAATTATTCAGTGGGTTTATTGGAAATAATAAAAATAAATTCATCAACAAATAATCAAATGATATATAATAATCATTTTCAATAATACTTTATTGTTCTCTCTCTCTCTCTCTCTCTCTCTCTCTTTCTCTCTCTGTCGCTTTTCTGCTTATATATCGCTTGAATATAAATGGCATTTATTAAATTCATGGATTCATTTTGCCTGTCGCACATTTCAATCACTTTTGTAAAGTTCAAATTCATATTCTTGTCATTTATTTCTTTATGAAATTCTTACAATTCCAGGTGTAATTTTATGATACCGTATATAGATTTATAAATACAAATGCATAGAGTTGATGATATAGTAAATGATCAATCATTCAAAAAACCGATTTATTTTTATAAGTTAACTGTACGAGTAGAATGCCGCGGGTAAAACTGTAGTAATTTAAATGCTCGTGATAAATAATATAGTTTATATTCTGCATTTATAATTATTAAGAAAAAAAAGATTTTAAACTCAATAAGTTTATATTCTTGAACAAATTCAACATCTGAATTATAAGGTTAAAAATAAACATATACACATACATGCACAGGCGGTCGTCGACACAATTCTTCACTTAATATTCAAAGTGCCTCGAATGAAAATTGATTCTAACTTTGAATCATCCCTCAATTAATACATGATGAACAAGCGGGTTACATATATTGTACGAGCTTAAGAATGGTTCTTTCCATTTTTATATCAATCCAGCAAATAATTCATACATCTCACTAGTTCGGAGTATACTATTTGCAATACACAACAAAGCACGTGTCTATATAAAAAAGCACAAAACCGACATTGACACAGCTAATCAGGGGCTAAGTCGGTTCTATATTAAAAAACCTACGTCACATAAACGTCAACGTATAGTCAACACTAAAGAGCTTAAAAAATTCAAGCAGTCGAAACGCGAGCAATTTTGTCGAGGGGTTGTTGTGCGCAAGTAATAGTAACAGACGTCGCTCTGTGATCCTCACCGTATATAACTACCCCACAAATAAGTTTTATTATCGGCACGCCTCTCGCAGTCGAACTTTATTTAGGCTCGTGGAGTTTAAAATTACGCGGCAGAATGCAAAGGGGAGTTGCTGCTTTCATTGATGAGTATATGTAGAAGACACGTTACGGCTGATGCTTATATATATATACGGACACCTGTACTGCCCCAACAACGTCGATGCAAGTTCACGATGACGAGTTCAGACTATATATACGTTTTTTTTAATAGTACTGCAACAGAGGCACTGTATATCGTAGATGGGATTTGCATTTATGAATGGATGAGTTGACAACAATACATGCTGTCCTGGGATTTCATATATTCTATTTAAAATAAAACTTTATTTCTCACGCGTTAAAATATGCGTGAATTGATAATGCCGTTGCAGTTCCCCGTATATTTTGTATGAATATTATCGCTATAAAAATCGTTACTTTGCACAACTTTCATTGTTGGGCACATCTATTATTATTGTGAAAATAGAATATTTTATAAAAAACTTCAGCTCCGAGCAAAAGCTCTCGTCATTTTTTAAAATCAATCACACTTAACGTCGAATAATATTCTAAATATCATACTGTAATCGACATAAAAATATGGGCACATCAAGACTTATCGGCTTTTTTCCGAAAATGTGTAAGTGCAATAAAAAAAAAGCTGGATAAGAGAAGAAAGGCGCCACTGCCGGTGTTTCTACGTTACCGATACGACTCTACACGTTCACGAAAGTAAACAAAACTCTCGTGCAGATGGCGACTACTACCGACTACACGAGCTGTTCGCTTCGTATATGCCGTAGAGAACGAACTCGCCGACCAACAAACTTACGTACTTTAACGTATACACGGCTTTACATCCCGATTCTCACAAGGCACACACGCACACTCCGATTTGCTCCGATATACAGCAATGTCTCGTCATCTCACACGCATATAGATACGCACTTTATCGGCTCGTTTAACCCTTTCCCCCTCTTCTTGCTATCGTCGTTGTTTTTTCTCTTCAACGCGTGCAAAAGAAATGTCGTCTCCTCTATAGGTTGTAAGTATATGCACGCGTATACGCATACACGACGAAAAGATTCCCGAGAGAGAGAGAGAGAGAGAGAGAGAGTAAATGGAAAAAAGATCCTTCGAAGGTCGTCGCGCGCACCAGAAAAACGGGTAGACTCTTCTCGGCGATTCTACACGGCAGATAAGAGGCAAGTGAGCGTATATGCGTTTCGAAGCTCCTCCTTTTTTTGAACCGACTAAATTCCTGTACTGAATAAGTATACGTACAAATACGCGCTTGGAAGCGAAATCTTAAAATACGCTTTATGTAGGACTATCCGTCGAAGGATTTGTTTATGTCGATTATATTATGTTGCTGTGCAAAAAAAAGAGCAGTCAAAGTGTAGTTAAAGACGATGATTGAAGTCACGAGAGAGAGAGAGAGAGAGAGAGAGAGAGAGAGAGAGAGACAGTGCTATATAAGCGAGACACGCGGTGAGAGAGAATACAGTCAAATGTCACCTTGTAACAGATTTTCAGCGAGAAAAGAGTATAGTAGTACATACTCCATTGGCGCTTTTTTTCTCTCTTTTACTTCTTGTTTTTGAGCATAATACTGAACTGAGGAGGACGCGTAGCGCGGTAGCTACTGCCACGGCAGCTTACATATTAATTGCCTTCCTCGGCATGAAAATTTCTTATTAATTTCTGCTTTCCGACGTAGGTAACAAGTTTATTGTGCACGAAGATGCACATGCGAATATTAGCGTATATAGCGATGTGGCTTCAGGCGCAAGTTCGAACGATTGCCATGAGAAAAACGTAATCTTTTAGCGAGTGACATAATGTTCCGGGGAAAAATTTTCTGCGATTACTCAGGAATTATCGCTAGAGAGATATACACATTAGCTTTAAGATCTCGCGGCGTTATGACTTCATTTTTGCGTGTATTAATCACAACGATGGCGTGAAAAAAATATACGAAGCTTTTCAGTCTTCAAGCTAGTTTACAACTTGGAAGATTATTTTCTACAAGGCAAGTAAGATTTATACTTGAAGTATACGTAAACCTGTTCCAACGTGTATATCGATGAATATAACACGGCGGCATGGCTGTCCTAGATATAATGCATAAGCATTGAGTAGTTTTAAGAACAACGATTTCCGTACAGATACACATGTCAGTGACAAAGAAAATCTTCTACGAAAGAAATCTTCTACGAAAGACTCATTATCGTCTCATTATTGTAGAATATAAATACGTCGGCTGACAGTCCATTGACATCCAATATATACTCCAATATATACCCCTACTAGATATGTCCTTTCAACTCTTATTATGGCGAAATTCGATATAAAAAAGTCTTTTTTCGTAGAGCGCTTACCATTCGATCGATTACTGCGTAAGTTCGTCAAAAGGAAAATAAAATACATCGATTTTTTCCCGTCCGCGGCGTCAAGCTTCTTATTGGATGTAATAGTTTCATTTTTTGTTCTTGTTGTTGTTACCGTATTGTTTTCTCGCAACTCGTTAGAAGAAAAATATAAAGTGTTAGTGCTGATCTCGTTTTATGAAGTTCAATTCTGAGTTATACGAGGTAAGCATTTAAAAGAACGCAGAAATAGACCACAGGCATCTAGGAAGTTATAATTAACCGTGTTTTCGGTTATAAATAGCTGGGGAAATAAATTTTGTATAATTACATCTGATCACAAGGAAGAAACGAAAAAGCGATAAAACTCACTTGTGTATACATATTCAAATGAAGAATGTTTGATTACAAAACGATAAAATAATATATTTACGGAAAAGAAAAGAGCAAAGCACTCGATGCTCAGTTAAATAGAAAAGAAAGAAAAACACCAAGAGGATAATCGCGGAAAAAAAAGAAAATTAAACTTTTTTCAAGAAACCGCAGTGTACAATACGTTCCAAAAAAAAACTAAACCAGAACTCATCCGTACGTAATTATTCGGTCACATCAACGGCAAAAGCTCGCCTCAAGTAGTAACAGTATGTGCATAGCGAGACGACGTGGTTGCGCCCCCTTTCTTTTTTCACTTCCCTCGACAGGCACGAGCAAAAAAGTCAATATTTGAGGAATTCCTTTTTGGCCGCAGACGGAGCACGCCCCCGCACATACACGCGTTGTTTTGAAACGTGAGAATAACGCCTATAGATCGGACGTGTCCAGCGAATTTCGCATTTTATTTTTTTGCCGACGAAGGAGCTATAACATAATATACACTGACGTAACGCGGAGCAATGAAAACATTTCACACACAAGCGGGACTATCTCACCGGCAAATCTAATCGCACGCGCGGGGGCTAGACACTCGAGAGAAAAATGTCCAATCGCATTGTGTTCCAACTTTTTATTATCGAACGACTGCGAAAACTCGACTGCGAAAACTCAACTGCGAAAACTCAACTGCGAAAAATCGACTGTGAAAACTCGAGACTGCGTGCGTATATGTGTATGCGTACGTGCAAATCTTGTAATTTATATAGATTCGTTTAATTCTATTATATCCGCCGGGAGAGATAAGAAAAGGCAGATATACACGCTTGCTAATGGGATTCCCGCATCGATGCAGCTTTTTCTTCCATAATGAATGTTATTGTTATTGTCTACTCTTTTGAGATACCGATAATGCAGTTGATCACGCATTTATTGAAAACAATGCGTAAAATAATGCACTGCGCTAGATGTCTCGGTTGTAAACGTAGAGAACTTTGATCTGATGTTGCAGTAGTAGTAGCAACAGCTGACCAATTGTATCCTTGTAATTTAATGATCTTAAGATTCACGGTAAACGTATATTATATGTATATGTAGTAAAAGCTTCTCTGCAACAAGGTTTTTCTATATTGTGTGCGAAAACAATACTGAAGACGGTTAATTAGAAGCATAGGTGGTAAACATACAATTGCAAAAACATCATGCATCAGCAGAATATTTTCACATAAACGCTTATCGATGAATAATTCAAGTCTCGATAAATAACTGCACCAAAATTCATTGTGCAGACGTGTGTATGTGTAAGATATACGTATACATATATACGTATACGTGTTTATTTGTGTGAATAATGAGGTGACCCAGTGAGATGTAAAAAGGAATATTCGATCCCCACCGGTATATAGAGATCAATATAATCTCTCTCTCTCTCTCTCTCACTTAGTACACTCCCAGCCATAACCTATCAACGCTCGAAAAACCCGACTTTATAGAACAAACGATTAGTGTCATAACACAAATACGCACACATGCGCCGTCTCACACGCAATCGTCACATACCCAAAGTGACATTTAGCTTTAGCCCCCCTAAATTCACTCTCTCTCTCTCTCTCTCTCTCGCACACATTCTAGCACTCTTTCTCTCTCATTCTGTCTCTCTGGCACATACAGAAGTCATAATATAATCGCAGTGCTAAGCACACAGCAGTAGCACCAGACGCAACATGTATATATGTGTACACAAGAGCTGGCGCGCACTCGCACACACACACACACACACACACGCACACACGGCGGTCGAAGGCCATCTCTCTTTCCGACGCACACACTCATACACATGTTCCCTCCGTTCGCTTACTCTCGCTCCTGAGACATAAGTCGAGAGAGAGAGAGAGAGACAGAGACAGAGACAGAGACAGAGATCGAAAGAGAGAGAGAGAGAGGGCAAGAGAGGGATTGACAAAAAAAATGGAAAAAGAAGCTCTCGCGGAGAGCGCCGAGAGAAAAAAAGGAGCAGAGAGTCGAAGAAGACATGCAGCGAAGGGAGGGAGAGGGAGGAGGTGGAGGAGGAGGAAAAATATGGCGAATATCGCGCTCTCTCCGCTGCGTATAGAGGGACGTGTACATGTGCTCGATGTACTTACAAGGCAGCTCTGTCCGACCGGCCGGGCAAAACGATGTCTCGTCCTCTAGTGCAGAATCTTCTTTTTCTCCTCCTCTCGTTGTCGCCCTCTTCTAGTCGAGTATCATCTTCATTTGTTATTTTTCTTTCTGTTACAGTTCCGAACTCTGCTCACACTTTCTCGATACGTATAGCTGTCTGCGTATAGTCGTATATATGTGCAAGATAATGTATTTATGTCTATATTGAAACGCGCCCGCGCGCTACGACGACGATGCCCTCCTGAGCAGGAGGAAGAGCCGCGACGAGGATCCTCGCGTGCACATATTCCCCCGTCGACGAACGACCGACTAACCAAGCAACAACACTCTATATAATATATACCACAAGACAGCGGAGAGCGCGCGCGCACACACAACTAACATATATATATGCGTGTTTCTTTTCCTCTCTCGCGCGCGCGATATTCGATTCTGTATATGTGTACGCCGCTCTCTCTCTCTCTCTCTCTCTCTCTCTTTCACTTTTTCTTACTCTTACTATCCAAGTGTCTATAACTCTAGATGTGAGAGTACAATACACGCGTACTTGCGAAAAAAGCACTCGCATGTACATACATATGCATATATACACGCACACTAGTAGAAACGCAAGAGAGCAAAATCTACTGCTACTGGCAGCAGCAGCGGCAGCAGCAGCAGCAGCAGCAGCAGCAGCAGCAGCAGCAGCAGTACGGATCAAAACCACAATTTTCGTGACGTCATCGGGCGCGGGCATGCGCACGGGCTTTTCGGTGATTTTCCATCTGAGAACTGTCCGTGCGCGGTATATACGATCGGCTCGTTCTCCACCACTGACTAACTATCCGGTATCTACTGCCCTGCTGCTACTGCTGTATGTAACACGGAGACCAACTACTGCGATATGTATACTCTTCGCTCTCTCTCTTTCTCGACTCGTTTCTCTTCCTTTTACTCTTCTTTTTACTCTTCTTCTTCTTCGCCTTCTTCCTCGCCTTCTTTCTCTCGTTGTCGTCGTTGTTGTTGCTTTTTCGAAACTTTTTCCCAGATGAGCACGTTTTATACCGCCTCTCTCGCTCTCCTGCTCCTTTTTCCCTTTTCTTCAATATTTCTTTCTCTCTCTCTCCTCATTATTACATTTTTTCTCTCTCGATCAGATAACGAGAGTGCGAGAGTGCGAAAGCGCTCGCGAGATACTGCACACATAGACAGCAATGTGCGCGCAACGTGTTGACAAGACACACGGTTTTGTACACGATGATTAGAATATACGTCTCTACTATAGACTTCGCGGGCGCCGCCTCGCGCGGGAGGAATAGCGTACGTAGGTATATATTAAGTATACAGACACACTGCACTGCACACCAAAGAGAGAGAGAGAGAGTTAAATTTTCGTTGCGACGACGGCGAGTCTCTCTCGCGCGGCGCGGCTGCGTGAGTGTCTCTCTCTCACTCACTCACTTGCTCGCGCTTGTCGGCAGCCGCAGCAGCGCACTCTCCTCCGCATCCATATCCACTCCCACTTGTTAATGTGACGTGCGCTGACGTCATTGATAGTTTACCTTGAGGCATGACATTGAATAGCAGTGCCGCCAATCGAATCGGCGCGAAAAACCCCGTCGCTATGCTGATATTGCTGATATCTTTTATATTCTCTCTCTCTCTCTCTCACTCTCTCACTCTATATATATATATATATATATATATATATATATATATATATATATACACATCTTACATATTCGATAGAATTCGATCTTTCAAACCATGAGTATGTAAGATGCAAACCGAATACATGATTTATACAAGCAATATATTTTCAACGCACTGATAACGAAATTTAGGAAGATTTGTGTTGATTTTTTCCTGTTCCTCTTGTTTTGCTTATTATTTGAGATCAACGTATGATATGTCAGATGTCAGACATTGTAATATTTTATTTTATTTGAGAACTAAATGTTAAAAAAATTTTGACGACAATACATGGTCGATAAGGCATAAAAAACTAGTTGAAATTCTGTAAAGATTTCCAACATTACAAACAAGTTTAAATATTTGATATTCATGATTGCCAACATCGTAAACATTCGATTATCTGTCTTATTCTTGACTTACGCGTACTTCGCGTGCATACCTACGTGATTTCGATGACATAAATAATAGTAATGGATGTTTTCTAATTCATGAGTCAATTAGCAGATCAAATTATTTGGATCAATCGATGAAAGTGAAATGTGAAAGTATTTTACTGCAGCCACGGGCCGTGTGCTGTGACAAATAATTTTGTTTCGTTAAGTTACCTATCTTTGGCTCATATCGTCCTTGTCTGCTACGCTACGTGTTTATATCTGGTATAAGACTACGTGTACCACGGACAAATGCACAAACACAACAAAAGACGACGAAAAACAGAAACAGGCTCGATCTCGCGTCAAGCGGAGACCGAATCGTTTTGTATAATTTTTTTTATAACGAAAAATATTAATGATTTATCGTGAAATTAGTCGTACTTAAACCGTAAATCAATTTTCATTCTAATGCTGTGGTTTATCAGTGTCACTTATTGAGACAGTTACGTAAAATTAATGTTTGTTGCTGCTAGTTGTGACATAAAAAAGGCTCTGTCGTTGATGCTTATCTCTCTTGACATCCACACAAATACTCCAGAAAGCTCAAGCGAACATGACTTGCTTGGAGAAAAATTCGTCCAAGTTTGATGAATGTTTGGACATTAAGGAAAATGCCAATGCTTCGAACCAACCTGAATTTGACATTCTGAGCTCAGCTGCAGTCGATGCATTCATAAGCAAGGAAGACTCAGAGAGGAAAGTTTTAGCTCTGAAGTATATCCTTGAAAAGGACATAAGAGCTGCGGACTTGAAGTGGTCTCTCTTCGTAGCTGCTGTTCACACTTATCGATATGACACATGCCTGAAACCATACCCACCTATGTATATTAAAAATGAAACTAAAGATATTGAATCTTTGGTAAGGTGTATTACTAGGATATCGATAATTAATAGTCTACAAGTCACGATTGTTGGTCCACTAGATAAAATAGTATCTTCTTTTCAGAGAAAAGCTGTTGAACTCGTGCCACCATTACCTATTCTTGTTCAAGAACTAAAAGAACCAAATATTTATAAAACAAAAGCAGCAACTATTGAGCTGTTATTTTGGGTTTTAATAAAATTCAAAGATTTACACATTAAAAGTATTAGTAAAGACTGTGTAAGTTGATATATTTATTATTAATCCAAAAATTTCATTATTTATTGGTAATGGAAAATGTCTTTTTTAGCATGAATCTATATTGAAAAGAGTAAGCTCACAAATGGCTGTTGCAGCACCAAATTTAATCTTTCAAATAGCCAGTGCCAAATCATCAGCTTCTGAAGACAAATGGAGAGAACTTGCCAAAGGGCATTCCACGTTGTGTGCATACCATGGAAGTAGATTAGAAAATTTTCATTCTATTATTCACTATGGACTACAACAACATATGTGCAAAGTAATTAAAAATATTTTCATTTTCAAACAAATATTTCAATATTCACTATCTAAACATATTCTAATATGCATTATTACAAATTTCAGAAATCGCTTTTTGGTAAAGGCATATATCTTTCTAGTGAATTAGGAGTCAGTTTACCATACAGTCCTGTGGGTTATGGATGGGGTGGAAGTATATTAGGGAGTGATTTGAGTTGCGTAGCTCTGTGTGAAATCGTTAATCACCATGATGTCAAAATAGGTGGTACAGGTAATACGAAAATAATTATTGAAACGATTTGTTTAGAGTTAATTTTAGCATAACAATAACTAATATGTTTGGCTTTAGTAGATAGCGCAAGAAATATAGCACCAGAGTCTATTGGAGGCAAAGTACCTAACAAGTATTGCTTAGTTCTCAACAATGATTTAGTAAGAATTAGATATCTTTTAGTATACAGTCAAGAATTTGGACGCCACAAGTAATATTTCATTCTTTTGTAGAAAATATATATTTTCATATTTTCTCAATGTTCAAATTTTTTTTTCTAATATTTTTTTCTAATATTCTAGGTCTTCATACAATGATGGAGTTTTAGGATGGTTAAAACAACACAAATTACTAACTTTTATGCTGGGTTATGTAGTATTACTTGCATCTGTTGGGTTATCTCATAATAGAAATGTGGAAAAATATTTCAGATTATTTATACAAAAATTTGGACTAGATTGAATATAATAAACTATTTGGCTGCATAAAATTTAAGTTACTTATTTTTTTATGATGTGTACATTTACTCAGTTTTGTGATTCAAAACCGAGTAAATGAAAAAATTAAATTTTTTAAGTCATTGAAGATAGTTTATCAAAATACAACGTATGTAAAATAAAATATGAGATATGTATAATAAAAATGTACAAATAACAAATTAACTTTTAGGTTTATTTAGTGCCTTGTAAGAATAATAGGAAAATTCTCCGTTACGAGGTAGTCATCTTCAAATACGACAATAAGGTTTACTTCAAATTCTGAAAATGTATCAGTTTCTCGTATTAGTATTTAGTATATTCTCTTACTTTTATCAGAGTAAACAATCATTATAAGCAACTTACCAACTTTGAAATTACTGGTACTCAAAGTTGGACATGTAAAAAGACGTGGAAAAATCATGTAAATTGGAATAGCAACACCAGAACATACATTTCCTTCTCCAATTTGTATATTTTGAATTTCCGTTGCTTGAAGAGCAAATTTAAATTAAATATTTTGATAAAAAATTAATCTTTTGAAACTTAAGAAAACGTACCATCTCTCGAATATCCTTCAGCACACCCACATGTTTCTACTCTTACTAACTGTAATTCAATAGATTTAATGCCAGCTGAACAATTATCAATTATAACTTCTCCTGTTAAAGGTTCTGAAAGTTTGCAGTAGAGTGAATCTAACTTGCCAGATATACGAAATCTTGGAACATTGCTACGATCTCGGTCCTTAGTATTTTGTAGAGATTCTGGCATAATCTCAAAAAAAACAATTTTATTTGGTTCCTTGTCTGTCTTAGTAGGTTTATCTTCCACAATAAATTCAAGTGACTTATTAACATCCTTAGCTAAAAAACTTCTTTTAATATCACATCGCATCATATATTGTACATTAACAAAAACTCCATGATAGGTTTCATATAGTGTTTTGGTACCACGAGGCTTCAGAGGTAATTCAAATGGTATCTCCGTTTTACCACTAGGTATTTTTCCTGCTGGAGCAACTTCAACAGTGTATTGTACTAATTGTATTGGCTAAAAAAAGCACATAACCAAGTATTTTCATTATAACTTATTAAGTTAATGTGTAAATTGTTGACTGACCTTTACTGAATTATAGAAAGCCTCGAAAATACCTACAGTTTTGGAACTTAACTGTAAATTAACTGCACCTTCCATCGTTAAAAATATCCCATCATGTTTAATATCAGAGTTTGTTTGCAACAATATTAAACCACTGACTAACTCCTGCAATTATGCAAGTATAAACATAATTAATTATTGTACCATTCGCAAAAAGATTTTATCAATATTTAAACTAATGAAAATTATAATTCCAGTGTAACGATTATTATTAAATAAATAAAAGGATCATAACTAGCTATATATGGATGTGTATGCCTATTATTATTATTTAAAAAAAAATCAAATAACTAACCCCTTCTCTATAAATTTTGCTGGCTCGTTTGAGCCTAATGTCTATGTTAATAGACATTTTTTATAAATCGAGCTCTGTTCAAAACACTGTCAAAATTATTTAGTACTTTTGGGTGTTTATCATCGCCATTATCTTTTCAAAGATAAAATCCAGCAAAATGCAACAACAGCTGGTTCAAGATAAAATCATCTTTACCTCAACAGTTGAGATATATGTCACATGTAGGATGTAGGTCTTCGAAGATGACGCTAAAATTTTAAATCATTATATTGTATATATACTTTTGTTCATAAATTGAATAAAATGAAATAAAAATAAAATAGAAAAATAATTTTCATACAGTTTTCTAGACACTAAATTATTTTAATACATTAACCATTATTGCATGGAATCTGAATTTATTCAAATTTTCTGTTTAGAAGTCAATAGTATTAGATATTATTCAATATTAATTAGTAAACTAATGAAATAATTTTAATTATGTCTAAGTTGTATAATTGTAAATTTAAATACATCAAAGTAATTTGCTGAAATATAGATGGTCTCTTTACGGCATAATTGTAAAAATAATATAAACATCCGTAATTTTGATAATCTGGTCAAAGCAAGAAATAAGAAAATCCAATGCACAAATTTTAGCAGTCAAAAGTATTGTGTGTACACAATTACACATTCTTTATATTCCCTGATCTGCTACCTATATTCGAATATACATACCTCCATGTATAGATATACTCGATGCACATAATCGTAAATGCCCCCACCTATCTAACGTTTATACACAGGTTCGTTTAAAAGGACACTCGTACATTGACTGGAAATAAGAACGCCCGTCTGTATATATATATAGTATACCCGCGTATACCTATATAGTACATAATATTGAAATAAAATTCAAAAACGGCAGTTAAAAACCCGAGGCAAGAGGGCGCCAGGTTACAGTGAACTAAGGCATCTTTCGTAGCATACCGACCAATCATCTGTCAGTAATCTCCCCCAAACGTGGCGATTTTCTCCCCGTACTTGTCGTCACGGGGGGCGAACTTCCGGCGGCTCGCGTCTGAATTTTCAAAAACGGCCAAACCGCCAGGGATACGAGAAGCGACTCGAGCTGCTCCGTGGAGCCAGAGGCTTGTTGCTATAGAACCATAACCATTCCACGTACATCATAGACACTCGTTCGAAACGAGGGACAGACAGGATTATCCCTGTCTCACTCTCTTTACCCGCGAATAATCGTCAAGAAACTTTCATTATTTATTACTACAGAGAGAACGTTCGAAGAAAACATCGAGAGAAAAAAGGCGCGCGTTGAGGATACACTAAGAGAGACCACAACATTGTTAAAAATTCGCTTACCATAAAGAGACCAGTTGTAGCAACGATGGCGTTAAGAAGTCGAGCAATCAATTTGGTAAGTGATCTTTTTTTCATTTACTTCTAATCATTACCGAGTACATACGTACACTTGTTTTGTTGTGGTATTTGTGGCGGCTCTTGCGCCAGCGCATCAAGCTGGAGGGGTGTACGCGCGCGTTAACTCGCGAGCGACCGTTGGAACTCGCGACCGTTTAAATGCCCCCTCCCCTCTCTTGAATTAAAAGCCGCGTCGGGTCTTTTTAATTTTCATTTTTCCATAATATACGTGTTTTCAGTGTGTCGGAATATGTGAAATGATTTTCGAACAAAATGACCGTTACATCCTTAGTATTTTAAGTTATTACTCCATGGCGGACATTTGCGAGTGAAATCGAAGAATTTTTGAAACGTATACTTAACGGACGTTTTTCTCTTTTTCGATTCATATTTTCTCTCTTTCTCTCCCTCTCCCTCTTCCTCTCTCTCTCTCTCTCTCTCTCTCTCTCTCTCTCTCTCTCTCTCTATTTAATCAATTTGTTGATTTGTTTTAATTTCTTTTAAATTTATATACCTTGCCACGACGCCTTCAAAAGTTCGTTACGACGGCGTATTTTCTTTGATGTTCATATAACTGAATCAAGTACCGCTTATAAAGCTCTGTATATAAATAAATACGTTATGCAGACTTTACGTGAATACACGTGTTTGTAGATTTTTTAATTTAACGACGGAATATGTTGAGGTTTATGTTGATAAATTCAATCTTTCGTAATGTAAGGTCGGTTTAACGGCCTTTCCTCGTGTTTACATATTTTCACTTTCATGTCAGACTCGCTAAGCCCGATCAAAGTTATTTCTTATGATTCTGTTGTAACAAGTTTTGTATCTATATAGAAGTATAAAATGAGAACAGAAATATTGATTTGAGTTACAGGTTTAACGTTCTACCTATTGTGTATACTAAATAATACTTAATGCAATGCAAGGATCAAAACCTGTTTTATATTAACTGCTCGTTCATTGTTACCAATTTTTCTTATTAAAAGATCAATACAAAACGTGAAGGGTCACCTTTATTATATTATTAATTTAGATGACTCTAATTCTATTTTTTTATCGATTATAATGTTTCATTTTTATAGTTATATTTATGGTTTAAGAATGAGTTTTAATAAAAAAATTTACTTTTTTAGAATGTTGCCAATCAAGAAAATGTCAAGAATGTCAAGTCCATGGCATTAGCTCCAGGACAGACAAGGAGAGCAGCCTTGGGTGAAATCAGTAATAAAGTTATAATTCAAAAGACTAGTGATTTAACAGGAAAATCTAGTCAAGTGGCAAAGAACAAAGTTTTGCTAAAAAAACCATTGGTAACCAAGCAGCCTCAAATTAAGGTTGACAAAATTGAAAAAGTTGAAAAAGCTGTCCAAAAATCCCAAGTGCAAATAATTAAGCCAATAGTTAAAAATGAAATACATATTGATAAATGTGCATTACCTGATGTGAAGAAAATTGAGACTGATAATACTAATAAGAAAGCTTCAGTGTTAAATGCAGTAAAAAAGAATTTAGATGCATTTTCTTCAGATTTAATAACAATTGAAGATATTGATGAAGAGGATAGAAGAAATCCCATTCTAGTTTCTATATATAGCAATGACATTTACTCTCATCTAAGAAATTTGGAGGTACAGTTTCCTGTAACAAAAGGATATTTGCATGGACAGGAAATAACTCCTAAGATGAGGTGTGTACTTGTTGACTGGTTGATCGAAGTCCATGAACAATTTCACCTGATGCAAGAAACTTTGTATCTGACTATTGCCATTATTGATCGGTTCTTACAGGTATGTATTTTTTATCAATGATTTTATCGTTTAAAATTTTTCAATAATAATCAAATAAATAATTTAATCACCAGGACTTTCGAATTGTCACCCGAAAAAGGCTACAATTAGTAGGCGTAACAGCTATGTTTATAGCTAGTAAATATGAAGAAATGTACTCTCCAGACATAAGTGATTTTGTGTATATTACAGATAATGCTTACACAAAGGCAGAAATCTTACAAATGGAAATGATTATTATTAAGACTCTTAATTTCTCGTTTGGACGGCCGCTACCGTTGCATTTCCTCAGGCGGTACAGCAAAGCTGGAAAGGTAAGTTTAACTGAAATAAAATAAATAATTTTAAAATTAACTATAAATTCAAACATCAATAAAATGTCGTTATTTATATAATTCATTTTCCATTTTTCAGGCTCTGCCAGTTCATCATACACTGGCAAAATACTTTTTGGAGCAATGTCTTGTTCATTATGAAGTTTGCCATCATTCACCCAGTTTAATTGCAGCGGCTTCACTCTATCTTTCATTCCTGTAAGTTAATACTTCGTTTGTTGTTGAATCATACAATCTTCACGTTTGTATATATTAAAAACACATTTTCTACCGTATTACAGTTTATTAGGAAATGACTCTCTTCAAGACTCAGAGAGCGATCTTATTTGGACTCAAACTCTTGTACACTATAGTACATACAAGTTAAAGGATATATTGCCGGTAGTAAAAGAGATTTCCGTGATAATGATTACAGCCGAAAAGAGCAAATATCAAGCTGCGCGGAGGAAGTACACAAACTCCAAGCACATGAAGATTAGTCTCCGTCCTGAATTGAAGTCTCCGACTTTAGCCGCTTTGGCAAATCATAGTGATGAATGATTTTAATTTTGTATGATAACACATTGAAGCATAGACATAGCTGCAATGCATGAGGATCTATCGAGTGACTTTGAGTGCCTTTTCGGAAGCATTTTAAAATCGACTAAAAGTTTTTAAAAACAAATCCCTTATGAACACTACTTGGTGCCAAAAAATGAAAGAAAGCACTTTTTTCTACTTTCTTTTTACTAATCAATTTGAGATTTTTTAACTGATTATATTTTGACAGCCACGCAATCTTTTTAATATTTTTTTTTCTATTGAAGTTTTTTTAAATATTAATCAAACTTACAATTTAAACTTTTTATAATGAATATAGATATGAAATTTTAAATTGTAAACATTTAGTTGAAATTTCAGTATTTAGATGATCCTTATGTGTATGGCTGTTTTGTCATAAATTCATTTTCTTAATGTATTCTCTTAATTGGTGCTTCTAAACACTGCATTGAAGAGAAAATGATTTTTTTATATTCTTTTTCTTTTTTTTCTAAATACTTCATAAATTTGTATCTATTTGTCAACATAAATTTAATAATACTTTTATATAGTATAATCAAATGTTTTAATGAAAGATGATATTTGCGATGGTTTTTATATTCAAGCGCTATTATCATTTTATTTACGTCGATACGATTTTCCAATGCAGTATATGAATTAGAAAGAATGTATTTTGATAAAAATATTTGTTATGCAATCACAATGATTTTTTATGTTATAATTTAAAAATTGCATGCTTACAATATAAAACGTTGGCTACGAAATTAATTTGATGTAGCTAGAAATGAAATTAGTTTAAATCGAAACATCTTGCGGAAGCAATATTCAATATTTTCGCAGTAAAATAAATTGTGATTCGAAAAATCTAACTGAAAAATTCATTCACGTATATAGTTTAGTTTTTAAAACACTAATTTTGTATAGTTCTAATTTTTATTATTTTTATATATTAAAAAGAGTGAACGAATAAGTAAAGGTGTGTGAGAAGTCGTCTGATTGTCTTGTGTAAAATATTCTATGTTTGTAAATAAAAAGCGCAAGCGTTAAAGAAATGTTTTTTAAGTTCTTTTTATTATTATCTCTCATAATATTATGTTTTTTTTTTAAATAGGTCACACCTACTCGTTATATAAATCACGTATATAAACTATTGTTTAACCAATACAAATCTTTGTGCAAAAAATACAAAAATGCATATTTTCATAATTTCTCTAAAAAAATCCAAGTCCAAAACTTATAACAATGATTCAACTGATTTCAACAATGATTCATTTTGGCACAATTTTGAATGCATCTAATTTCCAATCACTGGGCTTTTCTTCTGGTGGATGAAGTAAATGCGGCTCTAGAATGCAGATGTTCATGAATAAATAATGATTAGAAGAAAGTTATTGCGGATAACTTTGAAATGTTCGCATACCTATCAAATTTGATGGAATAGTACTCGGAGACGGTAAATTCATACTTCTACTATTCTCTTCGCTATCGGGCGTCTTCAACTCTGCAGGAGGCCAAATTTCGCGTTTGCTTTGATAAATAATTTCCAAAAATTCACTCATTACCTTATAAAATTCTTCGGCTAATTTATCACTGTTAATGAATAACAACATTTCTGCCATCGATCGTACTTCATCTACAAGTAATTCGAATTATTTAGTTTACTCGACTATTAATCGAAAACAAGGCTAATTTAATAAAATTGACTGTAATAACCAACCTCTTTGCTTGTAAGCTTGACTAACAAGCTGGTGTAACGTCCTAATGAGCGCAAGATCCTCATAAACGCTTCCCTCTTTGATGCTCTGAAGCTTTCTCTCGTGCTTCCTGCGGTTCTTGCTTGATCTATAGCTTCGTCCAGTACTACGCGAAGCTTGCGAACTTCTCGACACAGTCGATCCTGCGATGCTTGTAGTATCGCTGATCAGGTCGCTGAAGTCGCCCCTTTCATTAGCCATAGTTTCGTCGTCAAGGTCAAACTGTGTGCGCATTGCAAGTTCACGAGCTGCTGACTGAGCACGAACGACGCTGAGTCGATTCTTGTACTTCTCGAAATCCTGTTTATGTTGAATAATTTGAGAGAGCATGAACTCGGCATTGTCTAGTATACCAGGCTTCACGTGTGTTTCTACAAGTAGTTTTATTGCATACATTTGTCAACGGTTACGAATCGTTATATATTAAATTATACAACATTACCAATGAGATCTTCTCGTTTCATACAAAAAGCTTCCGTCCATGCCTGGTGCCAGTGTCTTCCTTCGCAGAGAGTTGCCACGGCGTCTTCGAATCTGTTCAAATATTTTGATAAGACGACTGCAGCTGATTCGTATTTCTTATCCTCTACGAGTCGACTGACTAAATCTTCGTAAAGTTCAGTCAATTGTGGTATGCTGAAGTATTAATTACAAATTACAAATTAAGAAAACGTTTCGAAAAACTTATCAGTATTAACAGTTCATACCTTAAGTTTAGTTTCATAGCGATAACTATTGCATCTTGCCAGCTATTGGCCTGCTTGAATGCATTCAAAGCTTCCGTGTATTCTTTTCCTTTCGTAAACATAATACCAGCTTCTCGATATTTGGCTTTGCTCGACAAATGCTTTCCATAAACTATAGCAATTTTCCTGTATTCGTTGCTATTACTGTTATACAGTTTTAAACCTTCGCTGTACAATTCGTGGCATTGAATGAAGTGAATGCATTCGTCAAATCTGTCAGGTATTTTAGCGATATGCTCAAGAGCAGAGCTATAACGTTTCAAATAATTGTCGATGGAAAATTTTCTGTAATTCTCATCGAGCCCTTGAAGCGTATTCAAGTACGAAATATACTCTTTGGGGTCCTTTTGTGATTTCTGTGCTACCAGCATTACCAATTCAAAATCATACATTCCCAGAGCTATGTCATACAAAACGTTGACATCCACCATGTAAAGCAGATACTTTAAAGCCTCTTCAGCCGAAAAACCTAGTTTGTTCACATCTTCTAGAGCTTTCAATTCTTTAATTTTCTTCAGTGCATTTTCCATACCAATTTTCTTTTTATTCTTAACCAAGCTTATGAGGATTGGCTGAAAAGCAATGATACCAGATAAATTAACATTTTCTTTAACACATTTTTAATAAAATAATCAATTTATTATTACTTGAACGAAATTATGGGATTTTTTTTCCATAATTTTTCTTAAAACTTCGCACACAGCTTCAACTTTACCAGAAACATTTTCTTCGGGCTGCTTACTTCTATTTTCATAACTGCTAGCGTACGTCGTTCTGGTTACATCTTCATCCTTAAGATCTGTCAAAAACAAACTAAGCCAGCTTGGATTTTTTATATCTTGAACAAATTTTTCCGCATTTTTAATAAAAGATTGTGGCTCGTGATCGTATAATAAATTTAGGTCTATTCTTTGTTTGCGCATAAGATCAAATGCTTTGTGATAGTCGAGCTTTTCAATGAAGTTGCCGATAATAGCAAGAGAAAGAGCTCGTGGTTGTATGCACTCAAGATTACCTCGAGGCATTTGCAGAATAGCTTTGGCATCTTTTGGAATGGCCATCACTAAGGTAGATCCTCTCTCCAATCGTCTTATGCTTAATTCTAAAATGAATATTCATATCGGTAATGTTAAATAATTACATTTAATTTTAAATTTCAAACTATGATTGTACCTTGCTTTCTGCGCACTACATTCGATTCGTTTTCCCATGGTTGAATCGTCAGATCTTTTGTGCACAGTTGATCCAGTCCACTTTCATCTAATTTGAAGCAAATCAAAGCATGTTGCAGAGTTGTCAGGAGCAAGAATTCGGAATGTACAAAGAAAGAGGTAACATTATTAGCGACCGGTTTGCCGTTTACGTATAAAACGTGTTTTCGAGATAGGGCAACGACAACTTCTTTTTCTCCAAACTTGACAAATTTAATATTCACAACAGCTCGTGATGAACTTTCATTTGTTATTATCAGATCGGATTTCGAAAGGCCGTCTCGATCATTATACGTATAAATTTTATTGTTTACAACTACGTAAACGGTTTTAAAATCGGCAGATGGGACGATATGCTCTATTTGTCCTGGCATTTCTTGCAAAATTCTGTTTACAATGATAAATTTATATTATTTTTTATGATAACAATTAACGTATTTAACGACTCTTACCTAGTGTCAACTGTTATTTCCTCAGCGCCTTCAACATCTAATAGATGGATTTCGCAAAAAGAACTTTTCACGCCTTGGGAAACAGAGCATAACAATATCTTTGGTTTGTACCAGAAGAGGTGTTGCAATAAATGAAACGAGTATTTTTTTGCGTCTTTCAGACGCAAATCGATGTTGTAAATTTTTTTCTTAGCGTACTGCACGGCCCATGATTCCTATAAACAATCATTTAATATAAAAAACATAATGAAAACAAATTTTCGTATTTCAAATAGTAAATGTCAACTTACATTGATGTGTTGGCAAAAAACAATTTTGTTCTTATTTAGCAGTGCTACAAAATCATTGGAGTTAATTTCAGAATCTTCAACATTGATTGGTGCAAACGATATATCATTGACAGATTCATTAAACTGCAAACTTTGTTGAGCGAGTGGTGGTGGAACTATACCGTCTCTAAAATTTGTTATGAGCACTTTATCACCATCTATTACGGAAACAACAGCTTTGTCTGACAAATCTTTTCCATGGCTATGAGTGATAGCCCAGTAAAATTTATAGATAGTACTATTTTTTGATGACAAAATTAAAAGATCTTTGTTCACTTGAGTAGACCAGGCCAGATTCAAGACTGGATTTTTTTTAGGATAACTAATTGTTTGTTTTAGATACCAATGATAATTCTTTTCTCCCCATAATTGAACAGTCATTATCCCACTGTCAATATCTTTGTACCATACTGCTAAAATATCAGAGTCTCTTGACCAGAGTAAGTCCTTAATCTAAAAGAAATATTATGTTAAAGTTCAATAAAAGTCTATTAATCAAGTAATTTGTAAAATACGCAAAGAATGAGCAAGAGCAGAAGCTACTTATAGTATAATTACCAAAACATTTTTTGTTTCAAGAGGAAGTGCAAATTCTCTATGTAAAAGACCATTTTTTTCAAAAAGAGCAACTGTATGTTTATTTGGTAATTTTCTTGTAGAAGCAATTAGATTACCAGAAGGTTTCCAAGATAATGTTCCTTCTAAGCAATCAACTAATTCACTTGTATACTGTAAAATCCCTTCTCTTTCAAAAACCTTAAATCTTCGTGCATTAGCCTCTTGGTCTATATAACTAACTGCAAATAAAGTACCATCTCCTTTCCATGTTATTCTGGGTAATCCATTGTCAGTATCAGTTTTTTCAGTGATGTTTGATTTTGCTTTTGCTGCTGCTTTTCCTTCCGAACCATGGAATTGTGTTTCTTTCTTGCCCCAGCCAACTGTTACAAATTGTTTTTCCCCAAATTCATTTGATGCAAGATTTACCTATTAAATATAAATGTATGTTGAATTGGGTTTAAAATTTAAGAATCATAAATCATTATACAACAAAATAATGGCTTACCTCTTGTAAAATATCGTAATTAGCTGATAATGTTGTGACGATATTATCCTTTGTCAATAGCACCACAACTTCATGGTCAGGACTTATTTTTATACACTGCAACCCATTGGTAAAATCTGCTATTTCCTCGTAAGTAACTTTTTCATCATCAATATACTTCATGCAAATAACTAATCCACATTCACAAGCAATATAGACTTCTTGATTTATACTGGAATACTCCACACCAATGGGCTTTAGATCTTTGTTCTTGAATATTACTTGTTCATCGATATAAGTCCTATTAGTTACAGCATCGATCACAAGAAATCTATTTTCATCCCCTTCAATAACGTAATATCTATCTTTCTCCGAATCGTAACAACAGTGATATTTTTCATGAGGTAAGAAGCTACCATCATTAAATGTATTTGTCAATTGACTTTCTATCACTAAATTCTTCATAATGTTTTATTATAGTTAGAGTTATATGGTACTATATTTTTTTCACTGAAATATTAAAGCTGTTTTAATTAATTTTTATTGCAATGAACTTTAGTTTACGTTATATATATTATAAGTTATGAAGAAGCACTTATATTTCAAAAGTATGCAGTACTGCACAAGAAAACAAATTCTTACCAACAATTTACATTTAATAAAAATAATTCGATAATTATTGATGCAATATTTCGATAATATTTTCTTCATCAACAATTGTAATAAAAACTTTTGAAGCCCATATTTCAATTTTGTTCACTTTATTTTTTTGGTTAGGAGAAAACAATCTTGAAATCTCTACTGGTAAATAGGCATTTGACGGTACACCGTAGACCATACACGTGGTGTAGCCAGTAGCTACTAGCCAGTGGTAGAGGTAAAAGCCGTAAAGCCCGTTAGCTCGTAGAGCAAGCTAGCTGATATGAACATGAAATTTTACATTTATGCTGCCCATGCGCGTACTCTGTACAATCTAAAAAGGCGCGCTAAATCATCTCAATGACAGTATAGTAGGGTTATATTTGAAACACACAATACAAGCGAATGTGTGTGTATATTTAAAAACGGCTATTCCGCTATAACTGCATATGACAGAAAAGTACTCAGTATTTTATTTCTTTTTTCAAAAAATAAGCTTTATAAGTCTTTCCGGTAATTTTGAAGTCGGTATACCTAATATATATCAATATATATATACATTATTCTTCGAAATGACGTCAGAGAACAAGTTTGTTGTTTTCAACGTTCTTTAGAGGTTAGGTAGCCAGTTCGAGATGTGAATCTAACGTCTCATTTATTTTGTAAAAATAATAATAAGTGAGTTAATATTATTATTTAATTTTTGTTATATCGTAGTTTGATCTTCTTTTACAATTATAGATATGAAATTCTATTTTATAAATGAAATTGCGTCATTTACAATGAAAGATTTGTTAGTCTAAGTCATCATTTATTGTTTATCAATACATGAATGGCAATTACATTTTTATTGTGATCTATTGATTATTCATAATTATTTGTTTAATATTCATAGCTTTGGGACTATGAAAAATGATCTAGAATAGAATGAAGTTTAGGGATGATTTATTAGTTTATTTGAAAAATAAATTAGTACAACAATTTTAAGTTTATACATATAAATGTATCAAAAGCTTTCCAACTCAATAGTTTAATAAATTGTGTCGTTACTACTTTCAGTCAAATTGCAACAAAATGGACAAGGAAATGCAAATCGATTCCAATCCAGACAAGGATGCTATCTCAAGTGATTTTATATTTTCAAGGCCAAATATTATTTCCAGTCCAGAAAAACATGTTAATGCTGGTCTTTATACCGATAATACTAATATATTTGGAGGAAGAACAACACAGTTTTCAGAAACTTCGACATTTACATTTGCCAAACCAACTAATATCGAGAGACAAGATCTTCCTGATGAATCTTATTTAACCACAAACCAAAATATACATGTTAATAGAACTTTTCAATCTTTTCCCTTTTTGACCCAGGATAATAAAAGACCAATTGATGAATCACATGCAGCTATTAATCAAAATGCAAGAACTAAAAGATCTAATGATTCTTCTCCATTTTCTGCCCAAGATATTAAGAAGACAGCATCGTTTAATCAGTTAGAAAAGAATTCTAAAAAAAGTGAAAATGTTAAATTAGAAATAACAAAATCTATTACCTGCACAGATGTACCAGACTCCCTTGTAGTTAAATCTGTGGCTAAAGAATATTTTGAACAGTTTGGTGAAGTATTGAAAATAACTATTCGACCAAAGCGGAAAATTATTACAGTGTATTATGGTACAAAAAGTGAAGCAACCGAAGCTTATCATAATGCTGGATCTTTTTTGGGCCATAATTTTAAAATTGATTGGACGCATTCAGATGCATTATTGAAACCTAAAAAGAAAGAATCGATAAAAGGCAAGATTTCTAGCATTTTAAATATAGATGATGATGTAAAAGAAGAATTAGAAGCTCTGAGGGGTTTGGAGTACAATTTTCCAGATAATCAAAATCTGAAAGTTTTGACAGCAGTTGCCAAAGCTAAAGTAAAGAAGGCAAAAGAGGTTGCAAATAAAGAAGTTAAGCCATTAATAAAAGCAGCTAAATCATTAGCTACATCAAGACTATTGACTAATAAATCATCAATGAAAAGGCCGTTAAATTCATTATCCACAGCTGCCAAAGTAACACCTGCTCATGAAAAGACCATTCCTATAGTGGAAGCAGCAGGTAATCAAGTACTTAAAATAAGTAGTTCTACTATTGAAGAATTAAAAATTCAAATTCGTCAAGCCGGTACAACTGCAGAAGAGAAATGGAAGGTTTGTATTAATATTAATGTCAAAATGATATTATTATCATTTATGAAGTAACAAAATTTTTTTTCTTTTTCAAGATTCTAGATTCTCGAGATCGCATTATGAGACTAAAACAAAACAAACAAAAGAATCTAGCCACTGCAAAGATAACAGTAGGTGTCTGTCCAGATATGTGTCCAGAAAAAGAAAGATACATGCGTGAATTTCAAAGACAACTTTCGCCGTATGAACAAATGGAAGGAGGTGAATACAGAATCAATCATTCTGTTGCAATAAAACAGTATTCACGATCATCTGCTGATCAAGAAGAGCCTATGGCTCACGATTTAAGGCCAGTGAAGTCTTTAAAAATGACTATGAGCTATTTGCTACATGAAATAGCTGATCTTTGCGAGGAAGATGATGCTAATTTGACTGAGTGGTACCATTTTCTATGGGATAGAATGAGAAGTATACGTAAAGACATAACGCAGCAAGAGCTGTGCTGTTTAGATTCTGTTGAACTCGTTGAACAATGTGCCAGGTTTCACATACTATCCTCAGAAAGGCTGTGTGCAGAAGAGACATCTGTATTCGATCCAAAAATAAACAGTGAAAATCTTACTAAGTGCCTGCAATCATTGAAGTATATGTATTACGATTTACGAGAAAATGGCATATCTTGTAAAAATGAGCCGGAATTTCGTGCTTATATTATTTTACTAAATTTGAACAATGGTACTTTTATATCAGAGCTAAGGACTTTGCCTCTAGAAATTCAAACTTCACCTGAAGTCAAATTCTCATTAGAAGTCTATTCGTCTATTGCCATGGACAATTACTGTAGATTTTTTAAACTTGTTCGAAAAACATCGTATTTAAATGCTAGCATTCTAATGCGTTATTTCTATCAGGTATTTATGAATACGATGGTTTTTTTTTCATAATTCTTTTTTTTTTTTTAATTTCGTTACTAATACCAAGAATGTTATTTAAAGGTTCGTGTGAAAGCTTTATCTATTATGGTAAAGGCTTACTGTCGCACTTCTGGTACAACAGAATATCCTCTCTACGAGTTGATTGACATTCTCGGCTTCGAAGATGAAGATGAAGTATTTGATTTTTGTTCCCGTGTAGGTCTGAAAGTCGACAAGGAAAGTCTTTATATAAAATTGAATAAAGATCAGTTCCGTCGACCCGACAGTAATCTCGAACAAGGTCGAGCTTACAATTTAGTTTTATCTAAAAGATTGTCAGTGAATCAAGCTGTTGGAGAATGTATCGCTGGAGGAATCTGGCCGGAGAAAAGCTACGAAAAACACAAGCCACACAGTAGTTTCGATGCACAGGGATATCTGCTTTCGACATCTATTAATGCCCAGGACCAGAATTTATCAGATCCCTATGAGTTTATGGACGACGAAGAAAACGACGTGAGGTTTGTTAACGAACAGAAGGGAGCCAGATTTGTCATTAGGTCGCCTAACAATGTTGAGGAAAAGAAAACAATTAATACAGTTGCTAAGTAAGATATTTTTCATTGAAATCTATAAGAAATTTACAAAAATGCTTGGTATTATTGTTATTTTCATAAAAATGATTTCTTTCAGGCCGTCGTCAACTGCCGATTTCTTGTTCAAGCCTCCTGAATCAATCTTCTCCGCTCCAACATCGAATAAAATATTCCCGATGACGACAGTAAAAACTACACCGAGCAGTAGTATTCATGATTCCGTATCAAAATCTTCTGATCAAAATGTCTGCATGCCTTCTGTTCCTGCGCGTACTACAACGTCAGTCTTTGCAAAACAGCCATCGATTTTCCAAGCCATTCCAACGAAACCATCGACTCTTCCAATGAACTCTCCGTTCAGCATGGCGGTAAATAAAAGTATTTTTGCAGGCAATACTAATCAGTCAAATTTGTTCAAGTTGCCTACAGTACCAGCTATGTCTGCACTAGTAAAGCATAATGTACATACCGTTGACACCTCAAGGTAAACTATTTTAACATTGTTATTCGTATAAAGCCCGTTATGTATCGTTAATTTAAAATCTTATAACTGATTAGTAGCGATCGCGTATCGGCAAAACGACGACTGGAAGAAGATGCTGAAAATAGCGCCGAAAAAAGGTCTCTTCTTGAAAAGGACGAGTTTCGTCGCAAACAACTAGAGACTGAGCAACGTCTGCTGGCAGAGAAAGAAAAGTTACATCGATTCGAGCAACTGAACAAGAGTACTGTAGAACAATACGAGCAACTTCAAAAGGAGGTTTTTGAAGAAATGTGTTCCTCGATAGTTCAAGCAGAACTTGATCGTATCAGGCTTATTGAAACTCTTAGCCACGAAATTGTCGACAGTCTTATTCGAGAGATCTGTGAAAGTATACTTGATGAACAGCTATTCATTCAGGATATGCTTATGGAGGTGGAACGTCGATTACGCGATCGACTTATTATGAAGTATTATCGCCTATGGAAACAATGGGCTTCAAAACGCCGGGCCCATCGCAGAGAGGCTTTGGACAATACACCCGTATGGCTTCAACCAGAGAGCGTCGAGGAGCGTGCCAGACAACTCTATCATCCAGAACAGAAGATTGCAATCAAATATGCGAGAGAGAATAAAAGAAAGAGTCTGGTGAATAAAGAAGAGGAGAAGAAACAGAAGTATACACCGATTGAGTTTATAATTAATGTAGGTTTAAAAGAAAGTGCCAAAAGTTTGGACGTAGAACCAAATCAACATGCCTTTTGGAAAATGGTCGTATCTTGGCCATTGCTAGAAAATAGATTGACTCTTTGGCGGCACAAAAAGCTCATAAACAAGTAAGTTGCATTTGCATTATTACAGCGATGTATTTTCATCACAAAGAATGACTATTAAAATACAAATTTCATTTTAGATATCTAAGTCCAGATGATTATACACTGGAACCAATTATTATTCAACACAAGTCCAGTCCCATGGAACATCTCGATATTTGCATTCGACATTTCGAAGGACTCATTTGTGAGAATTATCTAACAGGGATGGATGCTCTTTTATTTATAGTTAGTGCTGACGAGGAGTCTCGAACTATTGAGCGCCGACTCACTAAGTCTGTGCTTTCTCGTGAAAAACTCATGCCTATACCACTAGTTATCTTGGTTTTCGGTGACGAAAAAAGAGATCCTGAAAATATTAATGTAGCATCTATAGTCGAGAAATTATTAGAATCTGGGCACGTATCAGAGTACACGGTGTTACAGGAAAGGAGTGCCGATGAAAATGTCGTTCTTCGGGTATTGCAAAGTGCCACTATGTGGCTGGCTATTAATAAGTCACCATCAGTGCCGCTTGAAATGGATTACTTAAAGAGGATGTTTGATGACTGTTTGACTGAAGAATTATGGCTAAGGTAATTTTACACTTTACTCGCGTATGTATTTATGAAGCTTGCCTCTATTGCAATTTATAATTACGATATTGTTTTAGGATCCAAGGACATCTATCGAATAATCCAAAGTTTTCTAAACCTTTAAACGACCCTAATTTCATAATTAATCTACATAACGAAGCTGTCAATCATATAATGGACATTATTTTGGATCCAGAATCAATGACATATACTGATTTCGCGCCAGAATTAAAGATTTATTTAAACAGTAAACGCACCTATCCGTGCACTTATGAATACTTCGATGTTGTTTGGAAACATCCAGAATATAGAGCAGAACTTGAGCGTGTAATGAGTAGCTTTATTTTCCCACCTTGGAAGTAAGTTTGAGTAGTTGATTTTGATCATATATTCAAAGAGATTTCATTAGGAATAAAGTAGTTTGAAGAGCATAATAATTTACGATTAATCATTTTTAGGAACTCCTGGCCAATCCACGATATTATGGAACTTCATGACACTATTATCGATTATTGCCATCAAATTCTATCATATGAGAACAGTGTTTCTGTCACTAATAACATAATGAGCGATCTATTTTTAATATCAGGATACAATGAAAATAACTGTCCTAGTTTCGCCGATGTTATTTTGCACATTATGGGCAAAAAGATTAGTGACATAGGTGGCAACACACGCGTCGTTTACAATAAAAATCACATTAAACATTTCCAGACACTTCCATGGTGGTTCAAATCAAATATACTCATGAATTATGTAATACAACAGGTAGAGGAAGATAGAGAATTGGAGAAAAATGAAGAACGGCATTTTGATACTTCTGAATCGACTGCGAGTCAGGTAATATAACTGGATTAAATAAATAAACTTAAAATAATGTAACAAAATTATTTTTACCGTCAGATACAGAATGTCACACCTTCGGCAACGCAAATGGACATAAACTTTGAATGTGATATCGATGAACTGGATGAAACGTGTCGTCAGCAGGATGAAGCAATGGGATCGTTAGATGAATTCTGCCGAGAAACGCGTAATCGATTTGAAAGCTTTCAGGGTGTTGCAGAGAAATTGGAAAAACAATTACAAGAGCAAAAATTGAAAAGTCAAGCTCTTGAAGCTAAGATCAAAGAAGCGCTTAAAGATGAAATCTTTGATAGCCTCAGTTGATTTACTCTATATTTAGTTTTTCCAAATTATTATCACTTATTAGATTTTACTTAATTTGGAGGAAATTACTGATTTTTTGTTGTATGTTATAATAGTATGTACATATATATATGAATCTTAATCGTATTAGATTTTGCGATAAAGGGTATTCTTGCTGCTTTAAATTTCTTTATACGGAAATTGTGCCATATGCTTGTAATAACAAGATATTTTACAAACAAATTAATACTATAACCATATTACAAATTAATGTATAAAAATTTTGCACACTAAATATCTCAATATCTTATATTTATAGAAAGGTTTTTTGTACCAATTATCAAATATATATTCTTTTATTATAGTTAGAAAAGTTACATAAAAATTGATTTTTAACTAATTAACGCAACTAAGTCTACCCTACCTTGACTTTATGTAAATATGTATGTCTACTAATAATAAGATATAAAATTTGAATGTGTATAAGAAGAATGAACAATTTTCAACCCTACTATTAAATAATAACATTTTTTATTTATCATTGAGTGTTATTTATTTTGTAAGTAATCCTTAGAACTTCATAACATAATAGATAATTTATTGGTTTTGTAGTACAGTAAACAGTGTAATTATCTAATCTTACAGATTCGGGAATTTTAAATTTGGAAAATCAGTATGTATTTTTGAAAGAGCCTGTACACGTTTCATTTCAATTTGGTTTTTCTCAAATATAGTGCTATTAATTCGACACATATCATGGTTAAAATTGTTCCATGGTTTTTTGCATATGTAACACATTGATGCACCACAACGACATATCATATGGTTACAACCTGAACTCTTGACAAATGGAATTTTACATGAAGTACAATACACGATGAGTCCTTTAGTCATCTCTTCTTCAACAAATAATCTGCCATTATGCTCATCAAAAACATCCTGACATTTTATAGGTAAATGATTGATTTTTTTACATAAGCTATAAGAAAGAAGTGATAATATTAATTTGCATTTTAATGTTTATGATACATTTGATAATAATAAAATATAGTATTTACCGACAAGATATTTTCATGCACTCTGGATTTTTGCAGATAAATATCTGTATTTGTGGGGTAAGAATCATTGAATACGGACAAAATGGACAGTTAACCAGTCCGTCTAAATTAGCAGTTTTAATTTCAAATTCTTGTCGTTTATTTAATAATACTTCAAATGTACTAGGTAGTAAAATCTTTCGAAGTAAATTCAATGAAAATTCACTGTTACATGCAGTTCCCATAAAACAAATAACAGAAGTAAGACCATTCGAGATAGCCAAATCTGTTCCTTTAATTACACATCTTTTACAAAAAATGTGATTATTTTCACACTCCACTAATTCAGTTGGTTTAACATTGTCATAACAACATTGGCATTCTAAAAGCAAATTCTGAGCCTATGGTATGTCATAAATATAGATTATGTTCAATCATCATTGTCTTTAAAAGAATATTTTAAATTAATATTAAATTACCCTTAATAAGCTCCATTCTTGTTCTTCTTTTTCTTTGATAACTTGCAAATGTTTTTTAATGCAAGCTTGGTTATTAATAAATGCTATTTCTTGTAATAATAGTGTATTGTCAAATTTAATATTTGATTCATTAGTATTATTAACTTTACATACTTTTCGTAATTCTTTGTCAGCTAAACTCAAATTATATCTAGTTAAATTATAAATTTTTTTAACATAATCATCCTGAAAAAATCATTTTTTATTAATATTTTTTATAAATATTTTGGTTTATTTTGTAAATAAAAATAAATGTAACAAACATTAAAATTATATCTATTCAATAGAAAATTCAAAGCTTCATCTTGTTTTATGCCCTTTCTTTCTGGATTTTCAAAATACTCAAATGGTTCTGGAAATTGTTTTATAAATTTGTTTACATTGAATTTAGTTGTATATTGTTCAATCGTTTCTTTGATTTTCAATTTTGCATAATACTGATCCCTTTTCTGATAATTCCTGTCCATAAGATTTAAAGCAACAAATTCCTCAATTAGATCATCTTTTCCATGATATTTTTCAATATTGTCTCTCAGATAATTTGGATCAGCATCAGGTAGTATATTTTGCAAAATTTCAAATTTTTGCTGGTAAATTAATTCAGTTGTAAGTCGTTCATTGTTTTCTTTTTCCATAATTTCTTCTTCATAATTTTGCATTTGAAGTTCTTCTGATATTATCTGATCATTCATTGTCACCATTATATCTTCGTATTCTTCTTTTATCGAACACAATAAATCTTTGTTATCACAGTTATTTTGTTCTACATAATTAAGAAGATGATTTACAAGCTTATCTAAGCTATCACCTTCACTTTCAATGAAAGGTAATTCTATACAAATTTTTTTTATATATTTTGATTCAACATTAGGAAACATAGACAGTAATGTACTGTAATTACGTTCAATACTGTATGTTTTATTGCATTTAATGTTTGTATCTTTTAGCGTAAAATCATCAAGCTGGATATCATTAGATTCAGCATTTGAAACTATATTATTTTCTGAACTTGTAGATTGAACTAAATTAGAATAACTCATATTAAGAGCAAGAAGTTTAAAGCATAAAAAATAAACCAAAAAAGTCAAATATTTTTGAAATTACATTTGCCTTATGTCCTCTAATACAGATTACAAGAAAGCACGAAACACGGGACTTCACAGTAAATGATGCACTCACCTTCCACTTTAAACCACTATATTATATATTTTGGAAACTTTAAGCAAAAAGTATTATTATTATTGTAGATTGAATGAAGTTTAAACTTATTGATTGCCTGCTTAATAAAATAAATTTAAATAATCAGCTATAAATTCAATATTTGACAATTGACTGTAAATCCCGCCGCAGACCTAATTGCGAATACGTGAAACTTGATAAAGTCAAAGTCCCCTAAAGGACCGGCGCCGAGAAAATGCAAGTAACTTCCGTTTGAAACTGTTTCTGAGTAATTGACTCTTATCTGTTTCGATAACATTATCAAAACAAAATGTACAATACGCTGGCTAAAACTGATATATTCATTCATATTTTATTAATAATCATTTTCAAGAATAATATTAATGTAATAATAAAATAATATATTATAATAACAATTTTTATACATGCATATACATCATGATATTAACAGAAGGAACTACGTGAGTTCACATAGCGTTCAAAATTTCTTGGAAAAACATGTAGCTTTACAGCAGCGTTGGGTCGAGAATTATGTCAACATGGCGCATCCCTAGATTTTGGTAACAAAATGCATAAAGTCATCGCACCGATACGCCGATTTGCCGAAATCATGTATCTAGAACTGTTCATATTTCGTGGTTGAGCAGAAACTGTACACTACTGGAATTCAAGTTTTGGCGACGTCTGCTACTGTGCTGGTGTACGGTAAGCCTCGAAAAGGAAAATAAAACGTAATTTTGAGTTAATTAATCTTAAAGTATTGATTCAAAATTACGTTTTATTTTCCTTTTCGAGGCTTACCGTACACCAGCACAGTAGCAGACGTCGCCAAAACTTGAATTCCAGTAGTGTACAGTTTCTGCTCAACCACGAAATATGAACAGTTCTAGATACATGATTTCGGCAAATCGGCGTATCGGTGCGATGACTTTATGCATTTTGTTACCAAAATCTAGGGATGCGCCATGTTGACATAATTCTCGACCCAACGCTGCTTTACAGTATTCAATTGTCATTCGCTATACTAATTAGTACCAACCTGCAAATGTTTTAAATTTTAAATATATAAAATTTAACTCTCGTACGACGCTCGAATTCTTCTAATGTTTCGGTAGATTTTACGAAAGAAGAATATATAGCTTTAGTTTTATTGATTGTCCAAAACTGACCTTGTAAAGTTAATCCAAACAATAACATGAATATATATATATATATATGATTATCATTAGTGGATCATTTCTCAGGGGATTCTCTCTAAAGATGTTAAGTTTTATTTAGGAATGTCGTATTTATAAAAGGAAATATCTTTCATTTTGATGCAGATTTAAAAACATTAAATATTAGTGAATACATATAAATATATGTATTATTAATTATCATATTTCAAATTTTCGTTAATATTTTTCAATATAAATTTCATTAGATTAGTTTATACTTATTGATTATAACTATAATCTCAGACAAAAAATACTTTAAAAGCATTTTAAAATATTGTTTCATTATTCTGCAGTTTATTGTTTATAAAAATATTGAGATATAGGGATAAAATAATGTTGAAAAATGTTTATTTTTCAATTTGCAAAACTATTTATTGAATCTGCCGTTTGATTATACTTGTATGAGGTGATATATATCTAAATAGATACAAAATGTTATTGACATAAAAATAGTTATAACAATAATAATGGTAAATATAGTAGTAACACATTCGAATTTCATGAGAGTGATATGCAAATGCAAACATGCACATTTATATTTTTCCCCCTAAATTTGGTAATGGTTGTAAGATTCTTTGATTAGCGAAAAATATAAGCATCCCAATAAGAGCGCGCAACATATTATTGAGATGCATACAAAAATAGCAATTTAAATTTAACAAAATTGTGTCAAAATTCTAATTCCAGAGTTTAGCAGTTTTACATAATTCATAGTAGCTATCCAACATTAATAATATACACGTGTTACATTAGTACTCCGATGCATTGTCTTATATAAAAATACACAATGAATTAATTTTCATACAAAGTATACATAAATTTCTCTTGCACCAGATTAGCGAATCCATGTATGGAACAACGAAATTTGCCAAAGGTGATATATACTTTTACTGTGACATTAAATGCTTTATAACAGTGTTAAAATCTTGAATTGCACTACCTTGTATGACTACATACGTGTCTGTGAAACGTACGTTATAATCCCATTAGAATATTGGCAAAAAAAGATATAATTAAGAATTGTACGATTAATAATAAGAAAGAACAGGCTTCCGAGTACCATAAATCCCAACTAGTAGCTGAACACCTTTGTATGTAGTAATTTGTTATTTATTAATTACTACGCGATAAAAATGGAATCTAAGCTAAGCGTGACTTGATTTTCTCACATAAAGTGGCAGAAAAACAATTCGACTGATGAAAGCTCGTGTGAGTGAACTTGTGAACTTGTTCCGACCGCACCAGAGTCAATGTCATTTTGACATAGCATTTTATTCCAGGAAAAAATTCTTGTTATATATCTATTTATTATTATCAACGGTTCACGTACGCATGCGTTTTTGCGAATCGAATAAAAATTCAAGTTACTAACTTTATCACTAATTTTTCAGACAACAATCGAAATGCGTAATACGATATGATAGGACCATTTTAAAACACGTTAGCTAGCATACTTCGAGAAGTAAATCTAACTTCTTGTAGTATCAAGTACAGTTGTAACTAGCAATTCATATCCATTCTTTAGATTAACTAGGTTCAACTAACTAATTAACGATTACTCGTCGGAAATTCAAATTGCTATTTACAAGTTTCACTTGTTTTACGCGGGATAATGGACTGACAATCGATTATAGTAAAGAGAAGAAAATGCTTGTGCTCTATTATTGACTCAGCTGTCGATGTTTACACTTGAAAAGATGTTCATTGTTCTCTGTCCTCGACAGACTATGCAAACTGATGCAAGTACAGTTGTGCATTCACCAACAACACATATCATTTTTATATATATAATGCATACGAATGAAAGGACATCGAGTCCGAATGCAATCTTGCTTTATAGACTATATAAGTTCTTGCATCAGCGCTCGCAAATTTTTCTCATTATTCTCTGTATATTTTTCTAATATTCATCTTTTGCAAGCGCTCGTGGTGTGTCGCTTTAAAAGATTCGCCCATAATCAAAAGTCATTATTCTCAATCAACTCTTAATACCTAAACGATTCATAGAATATTCATGGGTTTTTATAGACTTTCAAAAATCATCAAACCATTTCTATAACAATTACGTACGAATCAATGAAAACAAAAATAATTTTTTTTTTTCTAATGTAAGTACAAAATCTTGTCTAATTTACAAAATAAATCATTTCAGTTTCATTCAAGTTCAAGCAAACAACGACTTCGAATTGCGCCATTGTTATGCTAATAATAACAATTTTTCATTACTTTATAAGAAAAATGGATTCGTATAAACAAAAGTTGTTCATGATTGTTAAAAAGTCATAAAAACTAGAAAAATTGTCTAAAAAAACTAAAGGTTGTTGACACTTGACTATAGACTATCTTTAAGATTCGCCTATTAACATACATATATATATAAATTAACATCTCAAAGCTAAGAGAGTTGGTACAAGACTGAATACCACTTGCCGCTTTTTTTATCTATATTTGTAAAAATCTCATATCGACATAAATGATTTTTTATGTGCTAGAAAGCTATTGCTGAATACTAGTCATTATCCGCACAATCGAATTCGTTGAATCAAACTTCATTTTTTCAAGTCTTGACGATGCATATCGCTTACCTTAGCTATTAGAATTATTACTCAGATAATAATTTTCTTTACTCTTATAATAATTATTATTATTTTGTAGTTTTATTTTGGCAAGTATGATTCAACGAAATCGTTCGCAAATGTTAGATGCTTTCAACATCATATCGTTTTTTGCCTTTTTCGTATAAATGCATGGTGATAACATTTGTTTAAATGTAAAAAATTTACAAAATTATGAAATCGTGTAATAATATCGCTTTTTTAAAGTTTCGCATTTAAGAAATATGCACATTGCTATGCCATTTCTCTTTCGTTCTATAATTTCGTTAGCTTCGACTTGCGCCATCATTTTATTATATACACTCTATTTTGTTAATATGCGCAATGGCAGTGGAAACGGTGTGTGTAAAATTAACAATATATTACAGTGCATTTGAACAGTAAAGTCGCAACGTACCTTTTCTTTAGATTTTTAAAGATCTATAATGTAAACAAAAGAAAACGCAATAATGAAAGCATTCGTTACATTCAGGACAGTCAAATATACGTTTTGATTGTAATTACGCAAAATTCGTCGACTGTAAGCATCATTGCAAAACGTATCTTATTCAAATTTGTAGTTTTAATCGTTTTTTTTCTCGCAAAAATACAAGACAATAAAAAAACTTTCTAAGGTTGAAAGTAAAAATCGTGATCCAGTGAAGTACAAACTTATAAAAAATAATCTTATTTTTTGTTCTTTTTTTTAAATTCTGTCGTTTATCAATGATTAGACAAAATACGATATTTGACTCGTTGCTATATCATGAGATCTAAGATCAGCCAATAGCAGTCTTAAACATAACGGCAAGATAGGCCATTTCCAAATAAAACGTATAGATTACATTATACTTTCAATGATAAACTTTTTGATAACTTAAACGTTTTTTATAATAAACTATTTCGGATCGTTAACTGATTTTTTTTTCATTTTTTTCTATGTTAAATTAATCATGACGATCATCGGAATACATTAAAATGAGATACGTCATGTAGATTTGTACATTATTTGGAGTTGCAGTCAAAGTTTTTTTAATTGCACATCATTGTACCATATCTCGCACGCAGTCAGGTAAATGTTTGAATAAATCTTGATACATATTTTAATTTTTTTTTAACAATCAATACTGCCTCTATTTGCAATTGACTAAACACTTTCAAAGCCTTACTATACTGTAGGATACTTTATCCAGCATAAGCGTATTACAATAAACTCTGTACAAATTTCACTAATAAATTGCTTCAAAGCAACTTTGCATTCGGAGTTCATCACGTTTCATCAAACTATTTGTATATAATATATAACGTACAATAATACAACATTCTTAATTGTGTATGAGAATTAAGAAATGCAAGCCTCGATTGCATTTCGAGCATGGATTTCCTATACGTAATTGATCGTTTGACGTTGTTGCCATTTATTATAAAAGTAGAGAAATCTGTTTTCTAATTTAAGTAGTCTTAAAGGGTCAAGTTTTATGACGCATATTTTTCAACAGTATAATATACTTAAATGTAGATACAAATATTGTATAAGCAAAACAAAAATACTATAATAGAATATTGAAACGAATGAGAAGGACTTATCATTGTTTTTGTAATTTCTTTCAAAATTAAAAATATAACATTTACGGTTACATTCCTGTGATTATAAAAAAATATTCAATTTCACGTAAAGAAATTTAAAATAAGGCCATTAGTATAGTTTTTTTGGTATACATAAGTTATTATGAAAATATAAAATTTTTATATCAACGATAACGGATCGCATATTTAAAAAAAAGTTATAAAACTATCTTTTTAAAATCTATCATAAATCATTTAACCCCTTAAAAAGTAAAATTTTACAACTGTTTTGAATGTATTTTATAAGAAAAAAAGATTTCTCTATAATAGAAGAAAAACAATATTTAAGATTAATAAATTTTGATCACAACATTGATATTTCTGCCAACTTTTACTAAATGACAAAAATAACTAAAAAGATACATAATTCATGTATAAAAAAAAACGTTAATATATTTGAAATATATTTTAACGTTGTTAACATTTGAAAAGTTAACTTTCGTAACACAAAGTTCGATTTAGTAAATATTTCTTTTCAAATAAACTATTCGCGTTACGTCATCAATAACGAAAACCGTTTTCGTTTCAAATTAGTTTTGTATTAAGGCTGCTCCCTCAAATCAGTAAATTAAAATAATTATAAATCCTCGTATTTTTCCTTTTACCTCTTAGAAAATTAAAAAACAGATTTCGACATACCCTGGATAGAATGTATGAATGTAAATTAAAATGCAATTGAATTCATTGAAATAAATGAAGAATTGCTCATCGTCGTTTTGTGATAACCGAATACTATAGATTGTATTAACGTAAAATATGAAAGGTATTTTATGAAATAGTTAACAATACACAAAGGAAAAAAATCTTCAATACCCTTCTCTCAAATTGAAAATACATGATAAAAATGTAGCAATTAACAAATAGTCAAGCTTTACCGTTTACCTCTATCCAGGTGACGTGCGACGTAATAGTAGTAGATTAGATTGTAATAGGCGATTAATGCGTTATGTATTTTGTTTACACTTTGAGGGTTGCTTTAGGAGACCAGTGATGGAAACGTGAGGGCCCGGTCGGATATGAAGACGAGTGAATCCATTTGCTGGCTCTGTGACCAATGAAGGGTGGCGGCGAAGGACCTCCAAGAAAGTGAGGTGGCATCACGTTGTACCAGGGTTGATTCATTGGATGTGGACCATAGCCCATGAATGAATGGTTAAACCATCGATTTCGGTTTAAATGCAATCTTGGGCTGTTCAAATTGCGCCGTTTATTATTGGGACCGTTATTATTATTATTATTGTTATTGTTGCTATTGCTACTGTTGCTATTATTGGTGGTGCTGTTATTATTGCTGCTGTTGTTGTTGTTACTATTGTTGCTGTTATTATTAGAACTAGTGTTATTGGTATTATTTGAATTTGTTTGATTTTGATTAGTTGAACCAAGTGGCTTTGATTTTTGTGGTGGAGTTATAGACACGGGTGTTGATGCAGGTTTCTAGAAAGAAAAGAACAGAGAAATAAAAACTTAATTAGCAAAATAAATTTCATTCATGTATAGTAATGATAATAGCATTTTAATATATTACCTCTTCGTTCACCTGTTTTTCATCTTTTTCTGTCTTTTCAATACGTTGTGTTATATGAGGGACTATGTTCTCTTTATCATCAAATGAAGCTAATGTACAATATGAACCTTTACTTTCTCCAAAACGGCAACAAACTTCCTTAGGATCTACCCATAAAGTTAATTCAACTGGCAGTGACAAGTCTTCATATCGAACTCCTGCAGCATTTGCAGCACTTTCTATTGTAGCATCTCTTCGATTATGTCCATTGACACGTATGCAACGGTATCCTTGGCCTTGAATAACAGAAATAATTTTAATTTTAAAAATCACACCTTAATTTTTATACTTATTAAAATTTTTTTACTTATAACATCAAATTTGTTGTATAAACTAATTTGAATGATAACAAGCAATTTTATTTTTAAAGCAATCTGAATTACCTTTAAAAGGTTTGTCAGGAAACCAATGATTTTTGAAACGTTCCATTAGTAACTCTACCAGTCGTTGTTGAAAGCAGTCAAGCTGAACAGGACTAAATTTTTCGTTTTTTTCTATCAGCTGCACTAAGAATAGCACCGCTGCTGTAATCTCGTTCCGCATGTTCTCTAAATTTTCTGGCAAGCTTGTGTTTCAAAAAATTCTTATGATTCGAATATCCAAAGATAGTTCTTTTTAAGATGATTTTATCTTCAAGCAAAGTCGATTTGGAGCACATAGAGCTCTCAAGCACCGTTACAGCCTTCCCCAAGTTTATTGAGTAATGCAGTGGTAATATACTTTGTTTTATGTAGTTCAAAGTGATACGTTGTACTCTTATTGTTGAGAAAAGAACAAAATTTTGGGTAAAATTTTTTAATCCAAACCGATGAAATTATCTGTAACAATTTTAATTTAATTAATCAAAGAATAATCCCTAAATGTAATGAAATATTAATAATTTTTTTGTCCAAATTTTGAAAAGCATATGGATAAATAATTTGTTAATCTACTAAATATTAATAAATTGTAAACATTGAATAAATATGCTTGCATCAATTTGTTCTTTTATAGATACTTTTGAGAATATCTCATCAATGCCAATGTATTTAAATAACAACAGCTGTTACCGAGGAAATAATTTGCTTCAGCTACATAATTTTTAATTTGTACGAAAGATCCAGATGTTAAGAAATGGAAAAATGGTACGCTTTAAAATAATTTGAATTTTGGAATACATGCTTAGAAAAAAGAATATCATAATATTTGAAACCTCGATAAATAACGAGAATATGCGAATAAACCTCGATTGCCAAGGCATTTGTATGCTTGCAGCTCGCAGTCTAAAAAGTTTGCAAAAATATCTAACGCTCGGAAAATGCAAAGAAAAACTGGAGCCACAACTGCGAGCTCAATATGCTACTTCAATAGAGCAATACAGCTCGAGGCTCTAGGTAGACTATCCTATAAATCCGAAACATTCTAAACGTCTACCTTGAGCCTCGTAGACGACCTATAATCTCTCGCATCATAGACATGCTTTCGCGTCGTGAAATATCATTAAAGGCAATAATCATGGCCAACAATATGTTGATCCGAGCTAATGAGGTTAAGTATAGCGCGGCGAAAGAGAGAAAGAGACAGCAACGAATTGTCGAGAGGCTAAGTATGCAAGTGTGACGACGAGGACAACGACAGTCGCGAGGTTATGGAAGAATTCATTATCCGTCTCTTGTAGTCTCTCTTGGGGACGTTTCCCTCGATCGCTCAGAAACACGGACACGCATGTGATTTACACATATAAAAGTATCATATGTATAGACTAGAAGAGAAAGAGACAGACGAGAGAGATAACAGCCACGCGCACACTTAACATCACCAGAGAGTAATATGGCAGCGAGTGCATATAAGAAAAAAAATTGTACAGCGGGCCTCTCGAAATGAGCTTATTACGAGATCGAAGGAAAAGTGGGATAGAGAGAGAGAGACAGAGACGATGTAGATTAAGAAAAGAAAACAATAGACGGCGAACGCATAACAATTTCGCCAGCTCATTCTCTCTCTTTCTCTCTCTCGTGGTTCCGTATCCAAGACGTGTGGTGTTGTTGCTGCTGCTGCTGCTGCTGCTGTGCGTTCTCGCACTCGCTCTCTATATGCGCCTTTCTCATTTTCTCAATATCTCGCTGCTTGCACATACACACAGACACATGCACACAGAGACATCGCGCGAGAGACACACACAATCTCGTACCGTACGGAACAGTAGTCCAGCCAATCTCTTTCGATCGTACTGGTATATATGCAGTCAACTACACTCGACCATTCTTCGTACTCAACAACAATTGAAGATTTTTCTTACGTTTGTCTTCCGAGGGAGGCGATGAAGATGCAAAAAAACGTGATAGGACGGCCGATTTCGTGTGTTGCGTGCGCGCGCGATGCTATATACAAGATTACAAGTACGAAACGCGACGAAATGAGGAAAATTGCACGGCACAAACTACGTCCCCGTCCTCGTTAAAGAAACGCACTACTGCTACTGCTCTCTGCGGGCCAGAGCGAACCAACCCGACTCGACTCGACTCGACTCGCGGAGAAAGAGTAGCCAATACGCGTTTAAAGACTGAGAGGAGAATAGAGCGAGCGCTTGGTTCGGCCCCCGCAGAGCGACAGAGATGACCTCAACACGTGTTACGTCGCAGAGTCTCCCTTCCCTTCTTTCTCGCTCGAACGATATATGGCATATGGCTCAGCCAGAACGTATACCTATACGACGTATCCGTATGGCACGTAGATCACCGACCGCTCTCCTGAGGCTTCTCTCTCTCTCTCTCTCTCTCTCTCTCTCTCTTGCCGTACAAGTTGTCGACGCTTCACGTGGCTGCTTTTTTTTATTTTCATCAACTTTTCGAGCTTTTTCTTGGTGACATTTCGATTTTCAGTCGAAACGATTTTTTTCTCTTTCGTTCGATCTCAAATTTTGCGGCTACTCTAAAATGTCAGCTCTTCGTTGATATAATATACTTGAACGCATGTGTGGTTGCGCACGTGCTCCGATTTTACTAATGTAATATAACTGATAGGAATCAGTTTATATAGGTAGGATAACGAAATACACGAGGACATTGAATAATGACAATGAAGTTTTATGCAAAATATAAGTTTAAATATAGTTCGTGTACGTGTGTGTGTAGGGAAAATTATTAGGTTTTGAAAAATAACACACGTTATAGAATCGATGGTGCCGCAAAAAACATGCTCAGTAGAGTAATTTTCCTACGACTGAACTTATTTTGCATGAAATGTACATAGAAGTCAAGTTCGAATTTTATTGTTAAACAAACCAGTCGAAGAATATTGATTGCGTCGTACAAAGAAGCGTGGCTCGACCACGTGTTTCCACTGCGAAAGAGAGAGACTAGGATCAATGAGCCGGCTTTTAAGGGATATTGGATTAATCAAGGGACAGTTTTTGTCAATCGAAACAATTGAATGAAAATAAAAGTAAAATAAACATCCGTGGCAATTTCGTTATAAGCACGCGGCACTCGATTTTAAGAGAATGTTAGGAGTTCACGTAGATATAAATTTACACAGATTTACTTAAATATGTTTATTAATTGGCAGTCAAAGTTATACATCGTTCTTGTTTTATCTATTTTCCATATTGTACAATCTTAGTATGTATGTTCCTTGTGTAAATGAGAAAGTCAGCGTATTTCGAGAGCGGAATGTTATTTGAGGAACGTTTCTTTTTTAAACCGTGTAACGACACAAACACATGTCGAGAAACAATTGAGTAGTACATGCAAGCGATTCGTGCATCTCTCATCAGTTAAGAATTCATAGTATATCAAAGCACAAATTACTATTGTTTGGCCGCTGCCAGTGCGTATCAATTAAAGCTTTGTGCATTTCTTATGATGGAAGACCCAACACACATTGTAAACGCACAAATTAACATTATACACGTGTTTTTTTTTTTAACAATCGAAAAACTTTTCTTCTGTGCATCCTTGACTTGTGTCTATTGAAGTAAAATTTATCGCGACTAACAAATCATTGCGGTAGATGATTGTTTATTTACAAATAGAAACTTTTTTTTTTATTACTTCATTTAAACTCTGCAATATGCACGAATAATAAAAATTAAGATGTCTAATGCGAAAATTATACTAACGCAAAAAACGCACACGCTGATGTTATAAGTAAAGCTCCTATGCATTAAAAGCTAAAATTAAGTTTTTGTTGTTCGTCTTTAATTCAAGTAGTGTGGGAATTTGAGGCTAAAAATTGTTTACCAAAATATTAATTTAACATAATTAACTACGCTTAAATAGTAACGATTTTAATGTAGAATCTATAGTTAACTTTAGCTCTTGACAATTAAACTCAAGAGTAAAATTTGATGTTAGAATTTCATTACTAACTCTGCTGGTTTTAGAGTCGCGTATTTTACGTTATTAATTTTATCAATAAGAGATAATTATAACGCGTTAGATATCCAGTTAGTTACAAAATTGTTCTTTTCTTGACAATTAATTAATTTATTACAAAAAAATCGTGTTTGCGCAAGTCGGTTTATCGATTAAAAAAAAACTATTTTAGTCAGCCTTACGAGATCTACGCTTTCGAACATTAGGACTGTTTGGTGAGGATTTGCTCTCTTCTTCATCAACGAGATCATCTTTGACTCCATCTACCAGTTCATCATCTCCTGAACCTTTTTCAGTCCTGAAACCACTTCTCTTTCTCTTTTGTTTCTTCTTTATTTGGCTCATCAGATATTTTGGTGGGTAAATAAAATCAATGACACAAACAATCAACTGTAACATAAAATGTTTTGTATCAGTATCAAAATTTTGGCTTAGAATTTCAAATTGTTTAAAATATAATTAAATGAAATCCTTGAATCTCTTACCAGTCCTAAAATTGCTCCTAAAACTATAGTTGCAATAGCAAATATCAGATAACTTCCCCAAGTTGGTAAACCAAAGTCTTCCATCAACTTGTTATGAATCCCCTAAAATATTTTAATAATTACAAATTTTATTTCATTAGTAATAGAATCTTGTTAATTTATTGATGCGTACCCTCAGAACTTGAGACAACCGGATAAATTGACTAACAATGGACATTTGAATTGACGTTGGACTATTCCAGCTTGATACAGGATCTACCTTCTGCCATGTTTTCTTTACAAGAAATTGGACTAGTGAATCTTTGTCTCTTGGGCTTTTGTACTGTCTAAAAACTCCATCTTTGACGCTAAAAATACCAAGAGCAATATTTAGAATTGTGCTTGCGTATATGACTCTCAAACATTCTAAATATAGATACATACTGGTAAATTGTTGGTAATACAGTTACCATAAAGCGTCCACTAAGTCCAGGAGCATCAGTTACATCAACCTTTCCAACATTAATACCGAGTTCTTTTTTTTGAAAAGCAAGACTTTCCCATATCTCTTCTAGGCTTTTGCAAGCAGGACACCATGGTGCATAGCTGAAAATTAGGGGTAAAAATAATATTTCATACATCATTATGAGAAAACATAGATATACATATTCTAAAAGACATGAAGCAGTATATTTGATAAAGTAAATAGAAAGTAACTTCATTAGCAATAAGATAACGATAATTGTTCGCGCAAAATATTTTCGTTTTATAAAGAACTAGAAAAGTTTTAAACAATTTTCCAAAGTTTTAAGTAACAATAACCACTAAATATTTTGGAGCTTCCGTGAAAACTATGAGAAAACTGTGAACTTCTGCACACTGTATGGAAATGACCTATGCTCGCCTACAAGTGATTAGTTTTTAATGAGCATTCATAATTTTGCAATTAGCCGAAGGAGAAGTCTAGCGGAATCTCAGAAAATTTCGATCTAAAAATAATCCCATACTAAAATGTAAACAATTGCTGTTAACGTGCGCAACTCGCGAGTTCTTCTGTTCTCGAGTTATGAATAAAAGTTTTTTAATTATATTATCTCGAATTTTTAGTCGGTTTCAGAAGCAAGATTGCGTTAATAAAAAAAAAAATACTGCGCAATCAAATAACAGAGATGTAGGAGTATGGAAATAGTGCACGTAGGCTTACAACTCGATCATCCACTCGCCCTTGAGCATACGATCCCAATTGTCCTCGTCCAGCCTATCGACCCAGCTGGTTTTCCTTTGGCTACTAGCTCCGGCTAAGGTACAAGCCAACAGGACGATGATGCTCCGGATGACACGCGACATTGTTGCAACCAAAAGCGGCCCCGCGCGTTGCACTTGGCTCTTGGTTTAGTATTATTTGTATACGCGATACGTGTTAACGTGTAGTCAGCAGCAATTTTCGATGACCAATGATCGCCGGTGTCGTGTACATACAGCCTCGCGCTCTGGTCTCTGCAGTTGCTTTCTGTGAAAAGATTCTCCTCGTCGCTCTTTTCCGGTACGCGCAGTTGCTGACTGTACTACTATTATATGCTGCGTGTACTGTAAACTATATCTATATCTATATATATATATATATATATATATATATATATAGATATATACATAAACTATCGCCGCGTCTGACTCTCTCTGTTCACCGCTATAAGCAGCGTATTACACTGTACATATTTTATTATTATTATATGCGTGTAGAATTGGATGGTGATAACAAAGAGGGCGCGCTCATCGGGGGGCGGGATATTTCAAATTATTTTTATACCGAATTCAATTTTTTAAAGTGTAAGGGATTTTCTCTACTTCACTAATACTAGAATTATTTTTAATCCTGATTACGAAAGCTTTATCGTATTTGTAGACAAGGCATAAAAATAATATCGTTGGATAATTTGGCAATGTACGTAACTCGTCAAATACAAAGTGTAATGTGCGAGTGCGACATGCGACGGATGCGACTGAGGCTGTCTTTCTGCTCATGCGCAGTGGGGATTTTATACTTTCGTATATTTAAGGTTATATTTGTGATTTGTAATGTAAGAAAAACATACTGCATGCGTCAGATCTGCAGTGACGCTTATTTTCAATTAACTTTTATACCGACAACGATAGTATAACTTTTTTATTGTATATATCAGATCCAGTTGGTGTTATCGTAATTTTATAAAGAATTTTGAAAAATGTCTGACGGTAAGAGCAGTTTTAAATTCATTGGTTTACACCAAGTATTTTGTTGTTTGCTCAAAATTAAATGTGTTAATTTTTTAGAGGAAGTCATCCGACGAAGATTGTTGATTGATGGTGATGGTATTGGAGACGACAGAAGATTGAATGTTTTATTAAAATCATTCATTAAATGGGTAAACAACCCAGAGACAGATCATATCTTGCACGAAAGAATGCTGTCACAATTATCTCAGTGTGAATTTGCACAGAAAAAGTCGCGTTTGGTATCAAATATGAGCCAAGAAGAATTAAAGAACTACGAAAATCTTTCAAAAGAAATTGATGTAGAAATAGAAGAAGCTAAAAAAAGTATCGAGACAACTAAAGTGGAACTTCAAGATGCCAAACAAGTTAGAAAGAACAGAATTGAATATGATGTATTAGCCAAAGTAATTAATGAACAACCTGATAGACAAGAGACTGATATAAAATTGGCCACACTCCAAAAAGAATTAGGAACGTTAAAAGTAAGCAAAATGAGAAAAATATTTATATTCTTGCATTTGAGTCTGAATTAATTGTATTTTTGTTTGTAGGAAAAATCACAGCACTTGGAGCATAAATTAGAAATGAGAAGGAAGCAGTTCCACGTGTTGATATCTTCTATTCATTCCTTACAAGGAATGTTGGATGAATCTGATGAGGAAATAATGGATGTTAGTTTAGAAGATGTAAATATGTCACCAAAAGTTACAACGTAAATCGATCATCCCTTTTAGTTTTTTGCTAATTTAGAAAATAAAATACTTCTATGAATAAGAATAATAAATAAATATATTTCTAATTTAAGTAAATAAATGGACAATTGATTCATCAATGTTATTTTCCAAACTTTAACTTGAGTTTGCTAGTTTTTGGTACATGTCTTATTGTTAATGATAATCTTGTTGAACGTTCTAAGATATCTTCATTATTGTAATGTTTTGAGCACATATCCAAATTTTTTATGTCACTTGTTCTTATCAAGTCACTTGATTTTTCATCTATTGAATGCAAATAGTTGTGATATAAGTCTTTTTGTAGAATTAATAAACTTCTTGGTTCCAGTAGTAAACTAAATTCTTGTTTTGGTGATTCCTAAAAAAATTTATGTTACTGTTTACTGTGGATGAAAAAATATGAATTAAGTATAATGCTGATTATTCAACTAACGATTTCATTGGTCTCATAACGTTTATAAAATTCTAGTAGAGTATGAGAACCACAACTTACAGTTGTTACTATTGGATGAAAAAGAGGTCCATCGGAATGTGCCTATCAAACAAATACAAATATATTATTAAAAATAAATAAAGGAAAAAACTTTCAAATACTTACCATAATGCCTTGACCAGGTAAATATTCATTTATTAGTACATGGTTTGGCTTCTTATCCTTTTCAAATATATTTAATTTAACTATTTTGTCAATTTGTACTTCGAGCCACTGAAATAGAATAATAATCTTTTTATTCGCCTATATGCAATAGCTCGTGTGATTGAAATTGGCAAACAAACTTTAGGAATTTCTTCAGCGATCATTCCTTTTGGATGTGGTATTCCACCCCAATTTTGAAGTCTGCGGTGACTGAGTTGTGTCCACTTAGGAAGTGGAGCACTGTTTACTTTTTGTATTATATCGTTTTCTTCCTCTTTTGTTATGAAATTGGGAATGTAACATACCAAAGGTGGTACCTATATTAAAGTACCGAAACATTATTATCATGAAAATTATTTTTCTTATAACTATGTCCTTTAAGTCATATTTTACCCCTTGAACCATATAGTTTTTACATGTATTTTGTAAACAATTCAGTTGATTGTCCATATTTCAAAGTTATGACTCGACCCTAGTTAATATATAAAAATCATAAATTTGATATATCTTCGTATTTGAAGTACCTTCGATACAATGATTTCTCTTAAAAACAGAAATTCAAAGTATAGACTACAAAACAAATTATCGCAGATCCTCTCACCGGTGTAGTACTTCTTCGACAAATTGCTCTGGGAGTTGGGAGTGGAACTTCTCTCGGGTATTACTGTGTATAGTATGCGTGTACGTGTGTATAGATATATTTAGTACCCAGAGTGACTGGGCAACAAGGCCCCAAAGGTGATTATGATGATACTACACCTGCGAGTAGACAAGAAGAAAAGTATAAAAAACAACTTCTTAGGTGGGCGTTTCTTATACGATGTATATAGGGAAGTTGTAAGATGAAAGCTTGAATGATCAGGATTTCTGACGGTATCGTTACCATAAAATGTCCTGCATGATGAAAGTGACTTGTATAGTTACGCAAAACAAGATTATAACTATAATGGGAATGTGATTAATATTAAAATTTGTATGACAATATATTAATCACGAAGAATCGTGTGACAAAAGTTGTAAAAGTTCCAATTCCAGTTATAATAATAAGGTCTGATAAGGTTTGAAAAAGAGAGTTTTGAAAAATACCCACTGGACTGGACGGCTGAATAATATTTCAGAAAATACCAGAATTCAGAGTCAGAGCATTCGTTCGGTCAGTAAACCGTCAAGTTCTCTTGATCGCATTTCCAGGAATCTGAGACCGTGAATGGGCCTCTCAGCAGTCTCAGCGTCGTTGTTCGTTCCCTCTCTCTTGAGTCTTGCGACGTTGTTTCCAGCCCCAGTCCCCAGCCCAGCGCAGTGTTTCCGTGGGTGTGCGTAACTGCGCACACACGTACAAACGAGAAAGAGAAAGAGAGGGATAGAGAGAGAGAGAGAGAGAGAGAGAGAGAGAGAGAGAGAGGAAGATAGTCAGACAGAGCAAAGCTATACTACAGGCTATAGTCGTCGAGTCACAGCGTGTCGTGTTGTGTGCATCATCATCGGATCGTGCGTTTTTTTTCTGTGCATATCAACCCGTACGGAGAGGCTAAGAAGAATGCCAGTGTATTAGCTCTCGTATTCACATCTGCGACGTCGATCGTTCAGGTGTGAGCCATTGATTATTATCGTCGCAGGTCGCAGTTTCGGAGAGCAACAACAGCAGTGCATGCGTGTGCGTGTCCGTGTGTCTGTGTACGAAGCTGTGTGTGGCGCAACAGCAGCATCATCTCCGTATCTCGCAGGAGGAGCGCTGCAACTTTTTTCTTAAGGTAAAAACCTGTCAAGACTTGTCTTCTTTCTCTTTATCTCTTTTCTCTCTTTCTTGAACAGTATTAGAAAGATAGCTGTGTAACGCCCCGTTATACTTCGCTTCGGAATGTGCTGTTTTGACGTTCGATCGAGTCTACTTATGCTTGTGTATTTCGGAGTCGTAATAGAGAGAGATAGAAAGAGAGGGAATTTCGCGAGGACCATGCTGTAGGTATGCCATGCCTTCTTCGATATATAAACGGCAAGGCAGGTATTGTTGTACAGACAGATCGTCTCTTTCTCCTAAGTCCTACTCACACGTGCGCGCGCGCGCATGCTTTCTCCCGTGCTTTCTCCAAAACAATTCTGCATTGTGCGTCGTCGTATTCTCCAAAGATACTAATATTGTCGTTGTACATTATTGCGAATACCCGTTTCACTCGAAACGCGTCGTCTCGCTGACTCTTTTTCATTAACTCTGTTCTGTGTACGTGTGTATATATTGAACAATCGCCGCGCCGTATGTTTTTTCCTCCTTGAGTGAGTCTCTCTCTCTCTCTCTCTCTCTCTCTCTCGCGCGCGCTCATGGCCGCACTCTTGTGAAAGAATTTCTCCGTGAGATATGCCGAGGTTGAAGAGGAGTAGGAGAAGGAGAGAAGCAATTAGATTTCATCTTTTTAGATTGCGATGCCTATCGAAACTTTTCGAACGCTCGTATGTTTAATGATTGTATGGTTCAATTACTTGGGATGCTCATTTTTTCATTAGGGTATTTAAACTGAATGTGCTCGAGTCAAGTACATGTGCTTTTATCACTGTTACTCTGAGATTAATATAGGATTTTTTAAATACCAATTGAGGTAGTTATTTAATTAGTTATTCTTGATATTATTATATATATTTCATTTAATTCCTCAAGTCTTTAACGATGTGTTAAAAAACTGTTGTCTCCATTTGAAATGCATTTCTTGGCTTGTTTACTTTACATGATTATAATTTTAAATATATTTTCAGTTAATAATAGAGCATTGATCGGTGACAAAAAAGAATAGTGGCAATGATTACGATTTTCCTTCTAAACAACTATATAATATTGGAATGATGTTTTTTATTGCGCTTGAAGTTGTGTTTTTTAGCCACAGATAATTGATAAAAAATTCATTCATTAACCAATACTTGAATTATGTTTTATATATCATGATATATAAATAAATTAAATACAGTCAATTAATCGGAGTAGTTAGCAATGTATTTATGGTACAAATTTTTATGGGGCTGAGATGAAAATAGATTGCATAATTAGACATTTAGTTCAAAAGCCACATTGTTCCAACTGAAATATACAATTACATCTTTATATAATAGCAGATGATTGAAAATCAATTTAATAAATTCAACATTTTTTTTGCAGATGGCTGTTACAACGTAAAGTATCGTCTATTTAAATAAAGACTCTGAAGAAAGAATACATGGAATTTTGAGATGCATTTTTAGGTGTTTTTACATTGTGGAAAACGCCTAAAAATAGTTCAATTTTGTGAAACACATGAAGACATCTGGAGATTTTTTTCATTAAAGTATGGTCACACAGTCATACTTTCAATTTGCATAAAATCCAGAAGAAAATTTCAAAGATAAAAATGCCTCACTTTGCAGTTAATAATGGGACAGCGTTTTGCTAGTCTCAGGGAATTCTTCAGAATGGATAGTGAAAGACAATCTTTAGAAGGATATTCAGAATCGATCTGGCGTTCATCCCTAGACACGCTGGATCGAAATAAAGCTGATAATCTTGAAAGTGGAGAAAATAACGGAAATTTACCTGCCGTGAATTCTAATGTGATTCAGAATAGAAATAAACAAGAGGATAATTTAGACAATGAACAGTTAAATCAAGATTTAGATAATCACAATTCTAGATTTGAATCAATTTATAGCCATCCGATAGATGGCCAAGAATCAAAACAATGCTTTAGTAATGGAAATTTTATTGCTGGAGAACAAGAAACTTTCAAGCCCCAAGAAGCTTGTTGTAGCAATTCTGGAAGTAGTAATACGAGCAGCAGCTCTGAAGATAGTCCAGTAAATCCAGTTTTAAGAAGATCGTCAAAGACACTATCATTTGGAAAACGAAAAAGTAAGTTATTCTATTTAATGTTAAAAGCATACTTGAAAATTATTATTGTAAATATTGAATTTTATTCAATTATACATTATATTTTAGGTAAACAGCGTAGCAAAGACCAAAATCCAGTATGCAATCACGTATTATCTTCGAAAAAAAAACGTAGTAACTGGGTTTTGAAATTCAATTGCGCCAAGAGTAAAGGTTCCAAAAACACAGATATTCCGGGCCAGGGGAATAGCAGCGCAGAGTGTGTCTGCACTGGGTACAGAAGGACAGAAGAGCACCCTATGGGTGCTGGTATCGTCTTCAACAGTAGATCTGCTCCACAGAGTCCAGTTTTAGGACTACTACCACCGAGTCCTGTCATTGATCTGTCTCGTTTCAATCCGGAAGAATTCCCAATGGAGGTAAATGACTTTTAACTAGACTAACACTCTTCTAAAAAAAAATTAACGGAAAAATTGAAAACTCAATAATTAAAGTTCAATTTTTTTCGATGAATGTGTCAATTAGCTGATAAAACGACCTGCGCATGTCAGTTAATTTGAGCAAAAAAAAATGACGACAATGAGTGCTATCTGTATGAGCGTAAATTATTTTTGAACGCTTTGTCTTATTAAAAAAGGCGCACAGTGAGGGCAAAGTATTTTAGCGTCATTTTAAAAGCCTATGACGTCATGTTAGCATTGGTTCATCACATGAGTCACAGGAATTTGCAAAGGGAAACATAGCTAATTCAGAGCTTTAAAGCCTAGAATGAGACATTTGTAAATGGCTTTTATTACTTTTAGAACGAAATTAAATAATAAAAATATGACAGAAATGTATGAGAAGTAGCGATAAATTATAACTAACAATAACGTGTGAAATTAGAATTGAAATTATTTCGTTAATCATCAGGACTGTGACGCAAGAGCGCGTCTTCAGCGAGCAAGAGAGATGGAAGAGGGTGTCGAACCGCCACCCGGTTACAGGCCTAACGTTCCTGCGGTTATACAAGTTCAACCAAATGGCATAACAGTCGACAGTTTAGCAGCTCTATTTCAGGCAAACGCTGGCATTCATGCAGCTGCCCTCACTGCTCTGTCGCAAATCGATTCTTCGTTGATTCAAAATATCGAGAGACCCATACATACTCAGGTTTGTCATTATTCACGAATGAATAAACAGGAAGTCAAAAATTATAATAGCCTTAGCGATAAAGCTAGAAAATCAAGTGCTTTCAGAAGACATTTAAGTCGCAGTTTATCTTGTACGATGATATGTACGCAGTTCTTCAAATATGATATTTATTTAATGACGCACAAGAAAGCATTGATTGTTTCTGAAAAATGACAAACAGTCGAAAGCCATTAATCTAGTTTTTTTAAATGGAAATTTCGCTTAACAGGTCGATTACGTGCACTGCCTCGTCCCGGATTTGAAGTCCATCACCGCGTGCTCCTTCTATTGGGGCAAGATGGATCGTTACGAGGCTGAACGTCTCTTAGAGGGTAAACCAGAGGGTACCTTCCTGTTGCGCGACTCAGCCCAGGAGGAATTTCTCTTTTCCGTGAGCTTCCGAAAATGTGGCCGTTCTTTGCACGCGAGGATCGAGCAGTGGAACCATAAGTTCAGTTTCGACTCGCACGACCCCGGTGTCTATGCTTCCAAAACGGTGAGTCTATTCTTCGGTTTTTTATCAGTCTTCACTCCGCGGCTTATGCTTTCCATCGCCAAGATATTCAACATTTTCCTACATTTTTCACGTGATAGTGATAGAGGCTATTGTTTGTTAATCATCCAATTGTTTTAAACGAAAATTATTTAGGTGTGCGGCTTGATCGAGCACTACAAGGACCCATCCTGCTGCATGTTCTTCGAGCCGATGCTGACGATTCCCTTGCATCGCAACTTCGCGTTTCCATTGCAGCATCTTTGTCGTGCTGTGATCACAACTCGTACCACCTACGATGGTATCAACAAGCTCCAATTGCCAAAGACACTCAAGACCTACCTGAAGGAATACCACTATAAGCAACGCGTACGCATTAGGCGGCTCGATACAGAGAGCGATTTGCAGACTGACGGGAAATCCATATCATATTTGCCCTTGATGTGAACTTTTTTAATTATCACATGTGTAACAATCATAACAGTATAACAATCACACAAACAATTACATCCATACATACCAACATTTACATTAATCTACAGATACCAGTGGTTTAGAGTTTTCAAAAAACTCCGTTTCACAAACGTTTGCTTCTTTTTATTTTTATTTCTATTTTTATTTTTATTTTTATTTTTATTTTTATTTTTATTTAAAGAACATCGAATTGCACTCGAGATGGGAACGTAGAACGATCTCGAGAGTGATTCATTTTTATTTCTTTCGAATATCGCTTTAGCTCAAATTTTTCAACGCTTGAGTAAAATTAACTCTCCAGTGATGTGTCGGATCTTTTATAAAGCTCCAGCGGTTTTCTAAGAAACGTCATTCCGCTAAGCTGGATGAAATATTTTCTTGATAAATTATTTTAAACTATAAATTAATTCCTACCTCGATGAGTAATAAATTTAGGATCGTGATTATTTTTGGCAATTTCATAAATTCATTTCTTATGGAAGCTAAGAGTTGAAAAATCGCGTGCATAAATAAAATATTTCGTTACATAAAAATAAACAAAGTATTGAATAGTTTGCTCTGAGCCACTGATTAATACATGTACGAACATGCGTACATTAAAATTACCCTTCCCCCGTATACTCATACACTCTCTCACTTTCCGAATCATAAGTACATAGCTTTGTGCATTTGGGCGTGTACGTCTGTAGCACATTTGAAGCATTGAGTGCAGACTTCCTTTTAATGTACGTTTTAATGCTCGTTCAAACGACTTATTCATACATTAACATTACAAATTCTTAGCTTTTCTATTGGTTTTACAAAATTTACCACTCACGCGCCGGCGAACCATTTCATTTTAAATGACTTGGTTTGTGCTTGTGCATAGTTTTTTTAAATATTTTTTATCAACAGAAAACGTATACTCGCTGTTGATGTAATTTTTTTCGGGCGTATGTGATTTCTGCACTCAAAGCTTTATTCGTGAGTAAAGTCTTCATTTTAGTCAGCAATTTTCTTATTTAACATATACATATATTCACGACTGAATAATGAACAAATTAATAGAAATATTCTATTAATTTTTATTATTTGCTATAATCGACGTAATTGAATTTTGTTTACGATGTTATAGCAAAGTAAACGAATAAACTTAAGCTGACTTATTTGATCGACTTATGCATAATCGTACGGAATTATTTCTCTCGAATCTTAACAATTTACACGCGCAATATCATGATACACTCTTATAATAGAAAGACTTGTAAGTGCTTAATAATGGAAATTAGCAATAGTGTTGAACATCGTGTTCCATTTTATTTGTTAACAGGACAGTACAGGGATGCACGAACTGGTGTATAATTTCGAGTTTTTGTGAAATTCTTGAATTGACTCATTTAAAGTTAGGTTCAACATCTTGTAAAAGAAATATGACCTTAAATTATGCATTATCACGTATTTGCACATTTTACACGCCAGGAAGTGCAATTTTTTTGTAGATTGCGAGAACATTAAGATGATAGTCTGATAAGTTAACAATAAGGTAAACAGATAATAAATGATTTAAAAATTTGTTGAAAATCGAAGAAGATCGATTTTACTTTTTTGTTAACTTTTCGGATTTTTAAAGTTTACATATTAAAATCTTAATTAGCTCTTTCTCTCTAAAGTTTACAAGTGTCATCGATTCAACTCCTTAAACATTTTAGTTTCTTTTCCGTTACTGTGTTAAGCAATTTATCCGAGTTTGAAAACATTGAAGGAAAAAACCGTTTATTTTGCGAACACTCGTTGTACACGAAATAATGCTGATATATGATAAAAATGAAATTCCTGGAAATTCGAGTGAATTTAAATAAAATATAACGGTTACCTCGAAAGACTATTAAACTATTTGATGTTACGTGAGTATGTTATTTTTTAATGTGACGTCGAAAAAATTCGAGGGATCGATATCGAAATGTGATAGTGTCTAGCTTTGAAGGATTAATGTAGCATACAGAGAAATGGAAAATATGTTGTTTTCAATGTGCGTAAAAAAACACGCGGAAAGCTACGACTATTATGAGAAAAAAGAATTGTAAAAAGACAAACGATAAGACTGTACATTTTTTCTCAATTGTATAGTGAATTCACGAAATGTTGTAGTATTTGATGCAAATGCGAAGACGGGTGAAAAATAACGTCAAAAGACATATCGTACATCATTGTTTTCATATCTTCCAAAATGAACGGTTCTTTCCGAATGAAGTTGACGACGATGCGCGTCGACGCAGAGACGCTAAATTCGTCTACAGCCCAGTTTTTCTAAAAAAAAAATGCACATCTAAGATTATAGTGTACACTAGCTTTTAAACTTTTTATTATATATATTATATATATATCTTATAACTATTATAAGGAATTCGAGAACGCATTCGTTATCCATAATAAGTCCCATTTCGCTAGTCACGCGACAACTGTTCGATTTGTAACTTTTTGGGCGACTTCTTATCGATAAAAAATGTGATGCTACTCACATATATTTATTTTTTACTCGCGATTAACGAGTAAAATAGCAATATTTAGCAAATAGTCGAATAAAAATAGAGTCAGTTTTTAGCACACAGGATTATAACCGACGATTGATCAAAGCGAAACTTTAATAATACATACGTGAAAGAACGAGAGTGACACATACCTCCTCATGAAACAAAAAAAAACTACAATTCATTAGTGTTGTTCAACAAATGTGGTTCACCATTATGCAATTCCTATCGTGCCTACTTTTATTATGGATGATCATATTATAGTGCATGAATGACTCGTGATTGGTACAGCTATCACGAGACTAATAGAAAAATAAGAAAAGATTGGGCTATTTTAAGGATTTTGTCGTTTTTTTAATGACACGGTTTCCCGAACAGCAGAGGAAATTATCCGTTGTGGGTATTGTATTTATCAATATCTCAATCGTCGAAGTGTTGATTTTAGACTTTAATTTATAAACAGTATTGTAGCAAATCACGTATAAATATGGAATTCTGCATTAAAAAACTATAAAATTTGATTAATAGTCCAGTAAAAAAAGACTCCCCAAACAATCCGATTAATTGTATACCCTGTAAATGTCGATTCTGTAAATATATTATACGAAAAAAGCGCGCCGAATTCATCTGAGAATATCAATGAATCGAGGTTAATACACGAGCGAGTCTTAAGTTACTTAGGAGGATTTAGGTAGCATCGAGTAGCAATTTGTCAAGTATAGTATTAAATAACTTGATTAAGGCTGGAAGTATGTGTAACGTTGATAACGAAATGTTCTTACAGTCAGTTTGTGAAAATTTTTCAACGGTCATTGTAATATCTATTTACGTTTTTACATCGACAACATTTTTCTATGCTTGTTGTTTTGCACAAAAAAGTTCAAGTTTGACGTCAGTGCCTTGTTCGTAAAATTTAGCGGATAACACCTTTCAAAAAATGAAAACTGACATGAATTGTCAGTCAAGCTTTGAATTTTTAATTGAATATCAATTATTAAATTTACTCTCTACAATGTCTAACAAATCTGAATCTTAGTAAGAGTTAAGATATAAGATAAATGTAATTCTAATTAATCCATTCGATTGAGGTGCAATTTATCTTAGTTATTATCTAAGTATAAAATTAAACTTATTATGCATTTCTAAATTTGATTCTGTACTGTTTATCTGAAATGTTACACCAATAGGTACATTTTTGCAAAGTATGCCTTGTTAATTAAACTGATCGTTTGCATTTTTAAACTGACTGTATACAATGTTTGATCAACGACAAAATAATTCTTCCACTGTAGATTCCTTAAAAAAATATTTAAAAAGTGAGGAATAAAAACGGGTGTCAAGGAAAGAGCTCAAATTCGTAGAAGTTAATAGAAAAAAACATCACATAAAGCAATTATAATTATTTTTTAAGGATCGTATTGATACGGAATCCCTTATCCGATCAATCTATAGTGTAATGATCTTGTGAATATGCTTTCATTTATTTACTTAAGTAATAAAAAAAGTTTTAACTATTTTTTGGTATCGATACTTTTGCAAAAAATGTTAAACATGATTGACCAGATTAATGGAAAGTAGTATCATGATGATCCTTAGACCATTATTTGGGTTGCAAAAATTAGTTTATGTGAACGAAAAGAGAAAAACTGATCAAAAGATTAGTTTTTAAATCGAATCAGCCAACGAAATGGAAATTGGCGACTAAATTAAATAAAGTTGACGATATATATTAGGACGATTAAAATTGTTATTGATATCAGTTGATGGTTAATCGTTTAATATAAACGCAAAACATGAATGAAGATTAAATATTTATTCTTAACATATTCTAATTTTAGTAATATATTTAACTGTTGGGCATGTGTGGGAATAAGAAAAAGTTTGAGAATAAAAAAAACTTTTGAATTGTAAGAAAATACTTTGTATGTAGAAGTGATTAGAAGTACTAGCGATTACTTTAATCAAGGACTGATGTGGTAAGAAGGTATTATTGTGAGTAAATATAATCAGACATAATCTGTACTTAATGACTTCTTTATTTTTTCCTTTGGTTACCCATATTTATAATAAGTAAATATAATGTTATTTTGTAGAAAATATAAAATTAGATTTATCGTCAGTATAAATAATATTAATTTTGGTACAATATCTTTCTGTATTTTCCAATGCTTTTATACATTAATAACATATATTTACAATTTGAATTTAAATGCACTTAAATGGTTAATAGATATGTTTTTAATTAAATATTAGTTTTTTATAAAGAATGAAGACGTTATTGGAAGAACAATTTTGTAATTGAAATAGAAGAATAGACAAAAAGTTGTCATTAGAAAGATATCTATAAAATATTAGTTAAGGAATAATATCCAGCAGTATTATTTTATTGGAAGTTAGAGATATAGTGGAATAATACACGGCAAATCTTAGCATATATGTCTTGGCAATAATTAATCAATATTTATAAAAATATTCCAGAAGTTTTATGCTTATATGTTAAAGCCTTTCCAAAAGGATACTCATAAATTGTCTCTCCCATTTCTCCACCATGTAAAGCTCCGTTACAAGTGTGTAGCGGTAATACAAATACTGAATAAAAGTAACAAGTTTTTGTAGAATGTTCACCATCTTGATGATCGATCTCTGTAAATATGAGTTGTTAATGTTTTTATTAATAAAAATCAACAATAATCGCTTTTTTCCACCAAAAAAACTCCAAGGAGGTAATTTAACCTAGAAATGGGTTAAGTTATATTCAAGTAGTTACAGTCTGTCAGCAAGGGTTAATGTTATCTTCTTTATCGCGTTCAACTATTTACTTCAAAGATGTGATTTTATCCCGAACTGTATTCTTATTTTTGTATCAATAACAATAATAGAGATGTCAAACTTCAGTCTCGTGCCACGTAAAGTGCAAAAAACATGTGTGTGTATATATATAATACATCGCATGACATTTAGCCATATTATGTGATTATGTCTGGTTTAGCCTTCCTATATCCTATTACAAAATGCGCGGTAAATTTGAATAGAAAATTGAATAACTTCGATTTGGCAAGATTATTATTATTATTTACTATACTATTAAATTTGTTTCTATTAATTATACGATCGAATATTTATCAATCCTCGTTTTAAAAGGAATAGGATCGACAAAATCAACGAGATTTGCACACATTATGCCGAATCCTTTGTTTGTATCCAGTTCGCATGCTTGTTTCATCAATCGGTCGTACGACGCAACACGGCCTGCAATTAATTAATTAATTTGATTAACGTAATTTAACAACTCTACGTTATTTTCACGAGGTCACTTATATATTAATATATATTTTTAAGAATATTTACTCGATTTAAAATCCATTTGATAAGTGCTTTGAAATTGCCGAAGCTTCGTAAGACTCGTATTTTCTTCATTTTTATTCAACGGCATAAATTTTTCTCGGCTCATCAGGACGTTCTCGTGCTGGTTTTGCTCTTTTTTCGGCCTAATCGAAAAATAAACCTATGATTCTCCGATAGAACATATCTCTCAGTGTACAAACCTATGTATACATTGCTTGAAGTCTCGAAATATTTCTTGCTTGGATGATCTTGACTCGTGTTTGGGATCAGGGTAGCTGTAGATTCTTCGCCCCGTTATCAAAGGCGGTTGGGATACTTTATCGCTCGGCGGTATCAGTCGAGGCCAGGGAAAGTTTTCGCGCGTCGTTGAAATCATAATTCACTCGAGATTTTAAAATTCTTGCTCATCGCGATCATCAAGTAATAACGTATTCGTCCGGCGAGTTGTCCCTGTCTCTAGATTTCGACGACCTTAGACTACGTCTGTCGCAGATCACTGGCTGACGAAAAATGGTCTCGGATTTTTCCACAGCCCAGAAAAGCAATCTCTTGACGAAGAGGATTAAAGATACGGCCAAACGGTAGAGGATGTAGTGGAGAACTGCGTTTAGAAAAACGAACGCAAAATTCAGCGTAACTGAATCGCTTGAGGCTAACATAATTCGGTGAATAATAACCAATTCGTATAGATCACTTGGGATTTGCAGTAACGTCGAAATTTATTTCTCAAGACTTTTTTTAGTCGATAACAATCGACGGGAAAGATAGGAAGTTTGCCGAATACGTATAATTGTATGTTGTGTACCACGACGATCGATTGTTTTTTAAATCAATTTCGAATGGTGTCGGCAGCAGTAGGTAATAAATAAAAACTGTGTTTCATTAAAATGGAGAATTAATTGTATTTTGGGGTAAAAAAAACATAAATATACAAATCAAGCGGAAAAGACAGAAGATTCGCTGCACTTTCTTGTTGGAGATGAGGATCGTCCAGCAGATGTGACATCCTTAGTAGTATTATTACCGGTTATATTGGCACCTCTGGTGTCAGCGTTGTAAGATTTGCTCTTGAGTTTCGGAGTTAGGCTAACCGGTTGTGGATGATTGGTTATTCGAACGTTCGGTACAGAGAGCTTCATGTGGACCTGCTGCTTTTGTCCGCAGCTGCTTTTCTGCACAACTTGGCCTTTTGGTGTCGTGAAGATAGGACGAGTTGTTTCTTCCATGCATCCGCAGTTCAATCGGGTTATCGTAGTCATCGTCCCACAGGACTCCAATTTCTATGTGCAAGTAACAAAATGCATTTTTATTAACAAGGGTTGTTAATGAAAGAGTCTACAACGAAACATTTATAATATTATTGCAAAGACGAACTTTTTTTCTCAAAAGCACATTAAAAAAACATTGTTTAATAAAACCTACCAGAAGTTAATGTTATCAATTTGTAAAGAGATGTTTCTTAATTTTTAACATTCAAAGCTTTAAGAGAGTATTTCATTTCATTCGAATGAAAGAACGATTATAAAAATGAGAAAAATCGTGGTTTTTTGTTATCTTTTTCAAACAAATTAAATTATTTATACCATAAATACATTGAAAAAAATGATATCTCTACTCAGGATGATAAGATAAAATGTTTTGTTACAGACATTCCAAGTTCTTAAAAGGACATCAATATTGACCTTATCCTGATGTCTGTAGATAGGTTGAGGTATTGGTTTGACATCGAAGAACTGATCGCCTATGAGACGTCTGATTTCTTGAGTGTAGTACTTCTCGCTAAAGTCGCGTTTGCGCTCGAGATCCTTGATCCTCTGGAGCCTTCGCATCACCATTAGCGCGTGAGGATCGCTACTTGGCTCGTACAGTCCTGTCACGCACGATGATCACTCACGATAATCTAAGGATCACGATAATCTAATGCAATAGTGGGACTACCTTTTTTATCGCTGTAGTCTTGGGTCTTCCGTTGCAAGTTGGAGCGAAGCGTGAGGTCGGGTTCGGGATCGTCGATGCCGTAATTATTCGACGCTCTTTTATTGTTCGGGTAGGTCGAGTAGGTCACATCCTGCATGTACTTTTCTCGCTGCTTATAGTCCAGTGTGATATCTGGGTAATCATGTTCGATGTCCTTCGAAGTTTCATTTTATTAATTCACCTATAGTGTATCCTCTCGATTTAAAATAGTGACAAATTCACTATTCTTGAAAGTAAATTAAGATAAACGAAAGTAAAATTCTTTTTCCAATATAGCAACTATTCGCCAGCTAATAACGTGCATATTTACAAACTTTGTCAGCTTTAGAATGAAATACTGGTTATTATTTTCGGCAAACCATTATTATTTTTAGTAATGATATTTAAATTAAGAATTGATTATTCTATTGAGAAATATCACAATAACTCACCCCATTGGCATCTGGGTCTGCGATGCTGGTTTCACCGAACGAAAGCGTGTCAGCGTTGGAGTTGACGGTTTCGTCGCCGACTTTGAACTGATCATTATCCACTGGTGAATCCAAGCTTGGATAGTTCCTAGTGTCGCGGTAACGAGCCTCGTTGGTAAAGATCTCTTGAGTACAGTCTCCTTTCGGTGGATACTGACAATTTTTCCGCGTCTTTTCCGAACGCGTATTGCAGAGGTACCTTTATTTTGCAACGTGTGAAACGAAAAAATCCTGTGACTTAACCTGACATCAGATTTCGGACGAGATTCTTATGAACTTACTGATTTGGAATGTTGCAGTGGTTTCGAACGCGCGAAGTCATTTTTTAACAAAAAATTGGGCTTGTCGCTTAAAAATATTACAACAGCATCGCACTTAAATAATTTTCGAGAAAATAACCAAGAATTAGAGAAGCGTAATCGACGAGAGGAAACAAATGAAGGAATACATGTAGGAATACACAGGACAACACCGCTATGTCGCATTGCAGTTGTTGTTCGTCTTTTGAATTATCTCAAATCTAGAAGTAATTTAAACGTCTACGAATAATAAATAACGAATTTCTGATCGATTTTAACCGAGAGTCGTCTTCTCCACGCATTGCAAGGGCATCTCCTGCATTTTCTTCCTTTTGAGTTTCGCGGCCCTTTTTTTCGGGCTCATCTTCATGTCCCGCATGATTTCAGTACCCGCTTTATTTATATTGTCCCGATATTCAGTGGTCCAAGCTGGCAATACCCGCAGTAAGAAATCCGGCTGTCCAGCTTCATCGAAGCTGTTCATCTTTTTTTTTTTAGGTTTTGTTTTCTCACTGCAGGGATCGGGTTGAGAGTCGGTGTTATCGAGACCACGTCGACGTCGCATCAACTTCCGGTGAGATTGATTTTTCGGTTTGCAAACAGGTGGAACGAAATCCTCCATTCCCGTGCTTTCCTGAGGGCAAGTTGCTTCCATCTCCTCTTTTTTGGATTGCTCCTCTGAAGTAGGAACGAATTGACGAGAACACATATATTAAACAATAACTATAATCATCTTTACCCATATGATCGTAGTCGACCTGATAGATTGACCTAAGCCTCTCGTCGTTGAATTTTTTTAATGCTTCGGTTGCCGGTCGTTTGTTCACGATGCTGAACATGTTTGGATTTTCTCTGAACATCTATGAAGCAAGATCGAGTGGTTTCCATAATCAATCAACATCTCTGGCAGCTGAAACAAGCTGGTATATATATATATATATATATATACCCTATTCACGCAGGCGTCCATTTCACTGAATACGAGCGTCTCCGTTTTTGGACAAGCTCCAAGCTTGGGTTCAGGCGCTTCGTCGGATGTTTTGTTACAAGTCATTTCATACTCTCGAGGATCTTTTGGCTTTGTGGATGACGCAGGTAGTGCGGCGTTACAGCAAAGTTCAGTACGTGGAAAGTAGAGTTTTTGGCTTGGCCACAGGTAGTCCTCACGGTAGATCGAATATTGGTTCGCCATAATTTGTGTATTGAGATGTCTCTTTTTTTCAGTTTCTTTCTTTAGAAAAGGTAGTTTGTGAAGTTTGCGCGTAGGTTATAGAAATTTTGAAAGCGGAAATTTTGAAGGTTAGTAGGTACAAGCATGCGTGCAAACGTTCATTTTTTTCTTACTTCTTGTGCGCAATTGAATTTTTCAACTGCACTGACACATTCGCGCAATTAAGTTAAAATTGTAACGCGAAAGCATTGATTCCAGGAACAATCTTTATTCCAAACTGATTTTGGCACGTTGTATCCCTAAATTGAACATTAAGCTACAAAGTAATTAATTTATTCCGAGAAGGAGATATGTTATTCGAAACTGTATATATGCGCATAAATTTATATACGGAGCTGTACATCGAACGGCTAATATCGGTGAGTCAAGTGATTTCATTTCACACGTTTCATCCATAATCATCATCATCACCATTATCAACATCGTCCATTCATCATCCAGTTCACACTCTGCTGTATTTCTAAAAAAAAGAGGCCACTAATAACGTAAACCAAACACGGTTGACTGGCGCCTGACGGAAGAAACTTGGAGCTCACCAGTAGTGATTTTAAACGCTTCCAAATTTAAGAACGAGAGGGAGGAGGAGCTTTTTGCCGAGGCGACGTTTTCCCGTTGAGACGGGCAAGGTCGCGCTGCATTTTTTGGACGTATATTTGCGAATTTATACATCGATTATTAGATTAGAAGATTTATTGTGCTATTGGCGTATTGCAGAATATGATAGTAAGCATTTGTCTGTAAAAGAAACGTTAAGTTTTTTTCATTTCATTATTTTATTGTTATTTATCAGAATTACGACAGTGTTAGTTCAAACCAAAATTACGCAAATTTATGCAATTACACGGATATAAGAATACTTCAAGAGGATGTATCAATAATTTTTGTTTAATATTTTAATAAGTCACGTGGATTTTACGTATACCTATAGATTTTCTCAAATATCTGCTACGAAATGTTGTGTAAACGTAAAAATCGAACTCTGTGTCCATTTATCGTGATTATGTTATTGTAATTATTATGTTTTGAATGACATATCGTCGGCGTATATGAAACCAAGAGATTCTAGCTTTTGTCTGATCTTGATGAAGATGCTGAATCGTATGTAAAGACGATTATTATTTAATAATGTTTGCATTCGTTTTATATGACTCAATCGATATTACAATTGATATTACAAGACTAGTCGTTAAACTAAGAATATGGAATAAAATATTTGGAATATTTTTTGTAAAAAAGTATTGCAATTAAGTTCTGAGAGGTACGAGCGACCTCTGACTTTGATTTGCGGTGGGCATTCATCTCTCTATTACACTGCAGCACACAGACTGGCTCAGATCCAATCGAAACTTCGGCTGCATAATGCGACCGTTTCCGTAAACTCTTTTCCGACGTTGTTTTAGCATGCGAATGCATAGAACAAAGCCACAAGCGTGCTTTGTGTGCGTGCAGTTAAATTTATGGAGTTGGAGGGCTTTTTTGCTTCGATGATGCCGTCTTTATTCCAGTTTACTTCAATATAGTTTACGCGGTGAGTGCTGTTTTAAAAGTTTCTTCGCCTTGACTTCGCTGTTGTATATGTATTTTCGGAGATGATATCGCTATTGCTCTTCTCAACGTTTGCTCTAAACTTACCGATTTTCCCTAGCGATAAGTTTGACCGATGAATCTTTGAATGTTTCAATTGTTCTCTATATATCATCGCCATTTACAGAGCAATACGGAAAATGTCGGGGTTGAAAATTCTGCTATTCAAACTTTTCGTTACTGGCAAATGAACGTCTGCGTAAACATACGTATATAGCTCGATCTCGTTACGAAATATAGATTTTCAAATGAAAAATTATGTTGTACATAAAAAAGATATTTCTGGACGTGAACATAGAAGAGGAATAGAATAAGGAAATATAATGAACATATTTTAAAAATGTTTCTATTCAATATTATAAATGATATTTATAAAGGTATAGACCTATATTATCTATTACTATATTATCTTCAAATGAGAACCTTTCATAATCTGAGTTAAAAAGTGATGTGCAAATTATAAAAAGTTAGAAAGGCATACAACTAAAATTTATAAGTTATAAAATATCCCCATCGAAACATCGAAGATAACACGTAAAAATAGTCGTGCTGCACATGACCACTCGAGCTCCTCGAGTAGATTAGTTCGTACCTAGACTTCCTCGTTTCCGTTGATAAAAGAAAAAAAAGGTTTCGACTCTACGAAGTTCCAGTTCCCGACACAAATGCTACCTTCACCCTGTCCGTTTGCTCTGCCTCTTAGACGCAAGCTCAAGTTCCTATTTTATTATCCACACGCGGAAAGAAGAATGAAATCGCGAGAGGGAACGCGCGACGGGGGCGTCGCGACGATAGCTGTTTCTAAAGATACCGCTGCGTCCAACGTCGCCCGAAATAAATCGACCGTGACGTCACGCGTAGCGCGAGAAACCACGACTCTATATACCACTATTAAAGCCGAAAGCATAAGGGTCTCGGACGTCGAGCATTGCCAGGCTCGAGGCCGACTGCGTTTTCTCGTTGAGAAATGAAAAAAGTCCACCGGAGAGATTGAGCGAGCGAGAACAAAAAATCCGTATAACCGATTCCGATGATTGAGTAAGGCGATTGTCGGTCAGTAGATTAGGGCCGAGTTGGGTCAGACGAAACGAGTTTATTTTTAATACTGATCACGCGTCGTTGCATAGACACTTGTTAACGATCACGCGCGCAGACGACAGTGCGGTTATCACCTTGGCTTATTGCAAATAAGCGCGATGCGGTAAATTTTCAAGCGAAGGTTTAGGCGAATAGCGGTACAGGCGAGCGACGCGCAAAATGAAAATGATAGAGGATGGAGAACGACTGGGAGAATTGGATATTCAGCAAGTGCGTTATAGAATCAAGAGAAGCTGGAGAGTATCAGTATCCTTTTGAGATAGTCGGATCATTAATTCCGAGAGATATTAAACGTACAGAATAGCGAGAGTTATGTATTTTCTTTTTTGAAGACAGCTGAGTCACGCGTGAGTGTGTAGAGTCGGTAGTCGAGCGCGTGCTAATACCGTATAATACCGTTGATTCATAGTGCCTGCGAAGCTGAGTGAATTTATTCGCGTAAAATCGTAACCTTATCTACCTTACCTATCGAGGGAGGATGCACTCGATTGATCCGATCGCGATATGCGCGGCGGGAACTCAAACGTTTGTCGTATTAATTCTTGCATTTATTTCAATAGCAATGGCTTATTGTGCGCGCCTGATTTTTCATTCCGAAAAAATGTATAAAATATTCCAAGAAAAATGTATACGCACGTAGAATCTTATAAATAAAATAATATACAGAGGAATACACACAATGGCTTCTCTCACACCGAAATAGTGCCTGTTCTCGGTAAAAGTTATATATTCCATACGTAAAATCTTCCCAGTGCAAAACAAGATGTAATTCAACGTTTTTACACAGAATTCTTTTCGCTCGCGCGAATTCTTCCTTTCTCTCTGTCTCTCTGTCTCTCTGTCTCTCTATCTCTCGCGCTTGCCGCAGGCTTTGTTCTCTCTCCCCCGAAGAATATAATAATAAATTATTTTTTCCCCGATTCGCATCGTCACCCGGTTCCGGTAAGTTTCCGGCCCTGTACCTCGAAAGAAAAATGACGAAGATAAGAAAAACAAATTTCAACTAGAAAGTCTAAAGGCAGTTCGAAGGCAGAGCTAAAGTAGGAAATACGCGAATTTGTCGTATTCCGAAATAAACGACTCGGCGCTCTCTTTAAACCTTCCATTATCCACGAGCCTCGACTTTCCATCTGATGCGTTCGCTTCCGAATGAGCATTCCGTCGCTCGTTTCTCCGTCTCTCTCTTTCTTGAAAGGAAAAGTGTGACATAGCTGAACGACACGGTGAAACGCGTCTTTTGTTCTTGCAACTGGCTGAACGAAAAAGAAAAGTAACGGACAATACGCGCAGTGCTAATCCATGCAGCAACGCGGAGAAGCGCATAAAGAAAGCGCCGCGTTCACGCGTTTAAGACAGGCGGAAGGACAGAAGTTTTAAAATAGGCCCCTGGCGGGAGGTAGAGCGCTCTGCCAATGGTCCAAAGGCCATAGCACGCGCGAAAGCTCGCCAGTAGTCGATCGCGATCGCAGCCGGCTCGATCTTTTTTGCGCGCGTTGCTATACGCGTACGCGTGTACCCGCATACGGTCGCCGGTCATATACTAGTATATGAAATTAATATTGTGTCGATTGCACTCCCATTTTATTTCTCATCTTTGTTTCGTGCTCCTTTTACTCCTCGATCGCGCTGCATCTAGAAGTGCTGTTTTTTCTGGTTCAGTGTCTATACTCGTATACGTATATACATACAAGTGTATACATAGGATTGTGCGATACATGTAAACAGTGATAGAAGAAGAGAAAAGGAGAAGGATGTTGACGGGCTCTAGGGAAGAGGAACGAGTTCTGATGACGAGTGCAGAGAAAAGATAGAAAAAGCGAGGGCAAAAACGGAAAAGAAAGCGAACCATCGACTCGGAAGAGAAAACGAGTTGATGTCGAGCCTAGTGTGCGCCGGTTTGGAATCCCGCTACGCCACGGACTACGACCTGGCACTCATGGGCATTCAAAGCACCGCTCAGTTCATCGATAAATACCACCATATCATAGGTAACGCTATCTTTCTATTAACTTAACTAAATAACAATTTTTCCTCTTCCCCCCTCTCTAAGAGAAATAAAAGCTCGCAAGCGTTCGGTAAACATCGCGACGCTGTATATACACGTCGAGCTTACGCGCGAGCTTTTATTTATCGATTAGAGCGTAAGAAAGAGATCTCCGGTTCGTAATGCGTACAGCCGGCGTCAACGGACGAAGTTTGTGATGATGATGATGATGATGATGATGATGATGATGATGATGATGATGATGATGATGATGACGGAACCGTGCACGAATGGAGGAAACGACTCGCTTCTGAGTGTATGTTTACGCTCGCGTCTCTCACTGCAATTGCAGCAGTGACTCTCTTGTTATTCCTCTTCTTCTCCTCCACATCCTCCTCACCTTCCCTTCCGTTCGTCTTTTTGTCGCGCATTGTGCGCGACGTCTTTTCAGAGCGAGATTTTAAAGTGACACATGGCTTAGCTTTTGTATTGCGACACATGCGTCGAGTGTATTGTCACTTGCTCATTAATAAAATTGTTCTCGTTTCTTTTCTTTTTCGTCTGGTTATGAATTCTTTTATTTTCCGAGAATCCTTCGCATCTATTCGCGGTATCGAGTTTATGGTAATTATGGAAAAATGACTTGTTAAATTATGTCAAATTGCGCCTCGCAAACTTTCAACCGAGCGACTGTTAAGTAATTGTCGAGCTGGCCGTTCATTGGTATTTCGGACGATGCGATGGTATATCGCATTCATAGAATAAAAAGAGGGAGAAAATGAAATGATCCTCGATGAATTGGGAATGATTTGAAATCGAAACGAAGACACGCAGAATATCCCAAGCTGTGCGTATACCAATCGACTCGGTAGCAGACTACGTCAGTCTTTCTACTCTGATGATTCGAAAATTGGCATGTGCGATCGACAGCTGCCGAACCGAAATGTATTTCGGGCTTCTCGGAGTTTACTATATACATGAGAATATGTATATACGCGCCAGCATCTGCGGGATTTGCTGCCCTATCGCTAAGCCGTTAACTCCTACCACCTTTGTGCGAGAAGACGTCTGGATAGGTTTTAATGGGAGGTCTTGGAATCGTTTAAGATTTATTTTTAAAATTATTATATATCATTATCTTTTGTCTTATATTTCGAAGGTGTGCGCCTACCAGCTTTTCAAAATATATAAATATATAGTTAGAAATAAATTTAACTTTTTTACGTCGTAGAGGCTGTCGCAAGGAACAATTTTGATATCGAACGTTAGAGCGATTTTCGAAGCCTTCCGAAATTAGAACTTTGATAGTTGTCGTTTAAATTTCCCGCATTTCACAAGCTTCGTTATATAGTTGTATATCATGAAAAGCTGAAACTTTTATTTCGTACGTTCCGTACGTCAACGACGAGCAAATAGACGCGTTCAAGAACGTATTTGACTTTTAAAAGAATAATGATCTTAACCACCTTGGTACTGGTAATTAAAAAATCACAATTAAAGAAAACAAAACACCGTCGAGTCTAAGCGCTCAATCCTCTTCTCAACGTCAAATCAAATGTCCCTGCCAATACTAGACCGACTGTAAAACAAAGCCCAAATTAGCTTCAATTTGCAAATTTAGGCGTTCAATTTATCCAGACCACCTACTTAGTTGAGTCGCGTGTGAATGTGTGCATTTACGCATAGGTACACGAGCGAAAGTTCGAGCACTCAGGATGATCGCATAAAAGGGATAATAAGTAAGTAAAGCGTGGTCGGAAATACAAATCGAATCTCTAACCTTTGCATCGTTTGCAATGGCTGTTTGCCAAACGGTCTCGCCATCACGCGTGTACGCGCACACACACAGCCACTTTATAATGAGTCACGATTCTAATCGCACGAAGGAACTTAGCACTTGAGGATGATCGGTTTGGGGGTGGCGTTGTTGAGGTATGGTCGAAGTAATGGCCTTTTATAAGATTTTATTTTGTGGAAATTATTATTAGTATAGGGTGTAATTGTTGAATTGTAAATATGTAATAAAAAAGTCAAAATTGCACGACGTATGTGCTGACTAAATAGATCGATCCAATAATTGAAGTTAATGTTGATGAAAGGCTTGTTCTAAAACAGGCTATTATTTTCATAATCAATGTATATCTCTGAGGCACAAAAAATAATATCTATGGCGATGCCACTGTCTGCAGCATTTGTTAATAAAATAATAAATATACTTGCTTTAATAGAATAAATAGAATAAATAAGCGATAGACAAATCGAAGTTAGATCTTTGAATTCCATAAAAACATCGTAGACACTCTATACAATTAGAAATGTTTCGTTACACGCTCGAATAGCATTTATAAATGATCTTTCAATGCAAAGTTGCATCGTACCTCGAATATTCCAGAATTTTTGGTCGTGTACACAATATGGCAAACGTAGAGAGAAAAATAAATAGGTAGTAGTCAGCTGTCAGTGATGTTCGTACCAGAGGTTGTCCTCGAAAATGGCTATAAACATTTTTAGATGAAATAATTCCCGAGATTCATTATACTAACGTTTATATATGAGCAATTCAATAAGAAACAAATAAACCTAACGCGTGCGCTTTCAAAAACACACATAATATATATATGTATATATGTATATATATATATAAGCGTGTGTTATAGATCCGACGTCATTGCAGCTTGTAATATCCGTGACGTCTTACTCGTAAGCTTAGCTATTAAATTACCAGAGAAAACGAAGTATAAAAAATATAAATAGCGATAAATGCAATTTTTCCGAAGTAAAGCCGAAGTGCCCTTTCGAAAAACAGGCTCATACCCACGGAAATAGAAGCCATTTATCGTATAACACTGTTGAAGCAAACGTTTTGTGAATTTATTTATAAAAATTTAGCAATCATTCAAACATATAGCGGTGCAAAGAAGAGAGGACTTTTTTTACGAAGATTACAAATTTTCTTTATTTCATGCACATACGTAGCTTGAAGAATATATATGTTCTAAAATTAAGTATCGAAGGTGAAGTCTTACGAGATACTATCTTCTACTTACAGCTTCTGTTAAATTGTGAAAAAGAAAATGTATTTTTATTTACTTGGGTATGAGTAACATTTTTATAGTCATCAATTCGAGAATATAAAGCGAGACGTTACAAGATTCTACTTATTCTTGCGGTTTTCTCGGATTATTTATGCTGCGGCATAAACAATCCATAAATTTTCATTTTTATGCATTATAAATAAAAGTTTAAAGATCCTACAATTAGCTTATGTTGCTCGTTCCCATTAAAAATACAAAAAGAAGCATTTTTTCGTGCAAACACGAGAGAAATTCATTGAGTCGAGAAAAAAAGAAAGAAAGAACAGAAAGGGAAGCGCTAAATACGAAAATCTCTGGTTATTGCGCTAAAACGATCGTTTATATAGTTTCCACGGCTTTCTCGCGAGAGTGACGCGCGAACTCACGTCCGGCACATCCGTCGAAAAGGTAATTTACTATTCGATTTGTCATCGCTAACTGTTGCTCAAGCTCTGCGAGTAAAAAAGTTCGATTTTGCTTTTGAACTTTTTGTAAATGCTTTGCAAATGCTATGTATGTACAAATGTACCACGCCAATTAGACTATTAGGTATTTTACGTTAATCAGCGTCATTTACTCGCGATGCTTTGACGACTTAGCTTTGAAATATATTGATAAATTGTTCGCGTGATATTTCTACGAAAGTCCGAAAATATATTAATCTTGAATAAGTTGACGTACGATGAAAGACTTTTTATTGAACGATTCTTCTTTAGAATATAGTTTCGCTTTATAGTTTTGTAGTTTTATAGTTTGCAGAGTCTGCAGTTTTTAAATTTATCCGAACGAGTAAACTGTATAGAAAAGCTCGCGAAAGAAATGACGAATCAAATTATGGTCTCACACGTGTGAACAGCTCAGTCTCGCGAGTATCTCTAGAAGTACTTTAGGAGGTACAAGAAAGACGCGGAAGAAGTTTATAGGCAAAAAGCCAGTTGAGTAAGCGAGAGAAAGAGTGCGGGAAATTGCCGGAGAGAAAGACAGAAGAGCTTCTCATTGAAGAAATTATGCGGAGAATGCTGCGACCTAATTATCGTGGGTGTTCCAATTATGCCAATTATAATTTAAGCGCTCATCGCTGAGGCTGCTCATGATGATGATGGTATTGCTAAAACTAGCACGATAAATCTCTCGAGCAAATTTTCGAGCTTTATTCCCGTCGAAACGAAGTGATTTATCGTTTCTTCGGCTAACTCAAATCGCTTTACTTTATCTTATATACAAGTGGCTCAATGAAAAAAGCACTTTCGAAGGAAAAAAGCTCTCCTACTTTCCATTTACACCGATCGAACAGTCGATAAAAAGCTCGAGGATTAAATTTGCGATATCGGAAAAAATGAAAAATTTACCGGCAGCAGTTATTCGGTTTGGCATGTGCCACGGTCGCGTAATCCATAAATAACGAACCGTCCCCCTCTCTTTTTCAAAGCTCGAATGTTCTTTCTTTCTTTCTCTCTTTGCATTCACCACTGTTACTGATGCTGTTGCTACTGTTGTCGCTGCTGCATCATCTTCGTCATCGCAGAGTCTCGACGTTGTGGTTACTATTATTGTTATTATCGTATAGCGAGTAAAGGGGAGTCAAGCGCAGGAATGTGCACGTCGATGAGGTGGCTGTCATGTGCTTCGCTCACGAGACCAGAGCTATTTACGTAATGAGAGTATTTATAGTTACAATTGTTGACTTTTATAATATATTTTTCATTTTTTTTCTTTTCGATATAGGATACTGAAGCTGTCGCGATCATTGCAAATAAGAGATTAACATGCAGTTTTTCGCTTTTCCATTATCTCAATTAAAGGCTAAAGACCTTGGGGCGGTTTTAAGGTTCGTAAAATTTTGGCAGAGGCTCGTCCGTAATTCATATTCACGATTGACGAGTATTATTTGAAGTTTTATGATATATATTATAAATATAACTGCTACGTATTTGTATGTATATTTTATCGTACAGATACGTTACGGTAAGGTTTAAGAAAAAAATCTGGAATATTCTTGATGTACCCATTGAAATTTCACGCAAATATAGTTCAATTAAAATAATGTTCTAACTAATTAGACGACGATTTTTCAAACAAAATACTCACTACACATTTAAGGCCACGAACATTCTTTCAGTATGTACAATCGGATGATCGGAAATTCAAATTTCCCGCTATTCTATCGAAAAGCTCTTTCTCTCCTGTCGGCAAGATACTGACGGAACTTTCAACCGTTAACATCGCATTCTTCCTAATCCATAGAGTTCACAGCTTGCGTCTGCACAGTGGCGACGCCACGTTCAAATGCCAAGAATCACACAAAACCGCGCGGCGCATCGGAAAGTTGACATGGAGCTTTTCCACCGGTAGACGAAGACGCGCCGACCTTGCGGTGTATTTTTAAACGTGCCTAATAATAATTCGCGCATTTTATAACGAGTAAGAAGAGCAAGAGAGAGGGAGAGTGAGAGGGAGAGAGAGAGGGAGAGAGAGAGAGAGAGGGAGAGAGAGAGGGAGAGAGAGAGGGAGAGAGGGGTTGAAGATCGCCCGTTGAGAAAAACTGAACCAGACTAGTCGACCGATTTTAATATGTGCTACACGCTGCATAGACTGACTAGTCACTTTTCCCGCGACTCGTTTCTCTCACTCGCACTCTTGCTTGGATTTTATAGTTTATAGCAGACGTCGTCTACGTGTCTACCTCGGCAGTTTTTTATCTTTTCTCTTATACTGCCGATATAAATTTTTATCTCTCCCCACTGGGACAGAAAGAGCTTTCCGTAGCCTACTCTGCAATTCTAAAGATTCTACACCTATATACAGGGAATATTGTCGGGTTACAAAAAAACAAAAAACAAAAACTGGGGGATCCATTTCCGCTTCCTCCAACCGCGACTTTAAACCGCACGCGATGCTCGTTATTCTTTATTCTTTGATTTTCTGTATTTTTTTCCTCCATGTGTGTATACGCGAGAAATATAGCAGAACGGCGTATACGAGATTTGCGGACGTTCACACGCGCATCTAGTCGCGGGCGAACGATAGCGATCATGTGAGCTCCAACGGGGGCCCCGAAATTAACGGCGCGGTATTTCTGGCTCGATTGTCCGGCGAAAAATAGATATGCTTTGGCCGTAGCGGATTAAAAGACGCCGCGCCACGTTCGCTTGTGTGTCTTTCGCTCTGTGTATACGCGTGATCTTTTTCATCTGTCTGCTGCTCTTTTTTTCTTTCCTTTTTTCTTTCCTTTTTTCTTTCCTTTTTTCTTCAAGTGCGAGAGAGAGAGAGAGAGAGAGAGAGAGAGAGACAGAGTCAAAGTCTTATATATTACAAGTGCGGCTTTCTCGTAGCAGATGAGTTTTATGATCGATGAATTTTGTGGGTGGATTTTTGTTGAAAAGCTCTGTGCGCTGATGTAGCAAGTTAAATGAATTTTTATATTGCGATGATGCGGATGAAAATGGAAAAAGGCGACGTTCAACTTTTCTCGTTTATTCCATCCGTTTTGAAAGCAGTAAAGTAAATAAAGTATATACGCGCACTGTATAGGTGTGCATACGCGAAGGGGAAGCTTTCGTTTTTTTTTTAATTATTCGCACATTCGATAGTGTAAGTGAATCTCGAAACGTCTCGGATTTGGAAATGGAAAAAGATAAACGAGCGAATGTTCGAGAGAAATAAACCCTTGTTTCATTGCGATACGCTTTTAGTATTCCCGCAAAGAGTTTCGCAGTGACGTATTTTACGAACGGATTTGTTATTTTGTTTTTACCCTACATTGTGTTGGTATTTTCTAGTCTAAGTAACGTTATAATGTTCACTTTATATCACTACGATGTTAATAAAAACTCTCCTTTTTTATCATCGTCGTGTGCAAATGACAAATATTCGCGTTGGCAGATTTAAAATAAGAGAAAACATCTTTAATATTTATACATAAATATTAAAGATATTTTTTGTTCGTATTTGTTTTTATATCGATTGTTTCACCTTTTGATTAACACATTGGTAAATTGAACTTGGCAATATTCAACCACGGAAGTCAGATGTAGGTTTGCAGAAACGAAGAAAATATAACGTTCGAAAGCTTAAAAGTTCGAAAAGTAGTTTTACCGTCGATTCGATATCATATGCTCGAATAACGTCACTATATAGAACGGCGAATCTTTTTTCTCAGCCAACGATTACCAAAACTCACGCACACGCGGATCTATTTTCATTCTCTCTCTCTCTCTCTCTCTCTCTCCCTCCCTCTCTTTCGTTCATTCTCTCTTTCTCCGTCAGTCGGTGAATTTTGCGGGAAAAACTTTTGATGTTTTTCGGTGTTCCTTCGTTATACCCACACGAGCAGTATTACACGAATCGCGCGGCTCTGCTTTCTAATTTGGACTTTTATTTTTGAAAGTATCGATTGTTTATATGCCGGAATTAATTATATGCTTGCGAATTTGTCTGTACTTTGATGGCGAATACTTTTAATGAGGAACTGGTGAAACGTACAGCAGATCGTTCTTTAATATATTTTGGAGAGAAAAATGGCTTTCTCTCTTTAACGTTCATTGTTTAAATTTATGCTACTGTTTATATTCAATAGCTAAAATTCTCGAATTTTAATCCGATTAGTATTTTAATACATTGACTTCGTTGTGTCAAACAGTATTTTTCTTGCGTACATTGTTAATTTCTTTACCTGCAGCAAGTCACAAAGTAGCGGAAAGCGGAAGTATTATAAAGCGAGTCTTGTTAATCCTTATCGCTCTTGAAGCTCATTATGTCAGCGAAAAATTAAGCTTCATAAAACATGATATTATAATAATAGCGACGGCGAGCAAGGAAGTTTTTTTCCAGAAACGATTGTTGAGTAAATAAGATTCTAAGCTGCGCCCACACTTCTCTTGTCTTCGGCTCCATTGCGTCAGACTCACTTCCTTGAGATAACGCAAGCTTCGTCGAGCGATAGACCAGTTGGCGTCTCTTTATGTATATTATATGTAATACATAAATGTGTGTGTGTGTGTGTGTGTGTTACATGCATTACGTATGTACAGGTACTAAAAAAAGCAATAAAAAGCAATAAAAGTATAAATAAAAGTACATTTACGTAAATATAGATTATTATATTTATTTATTAGCTATCGATGTTTCTACCTGACGCAAGATATGAAATGTAAAGCGAAGGAAATTTGCACATTTTTGTATAGTTTTTGCGGAAAAGAGAGTTGCGAACGAAAGATTATCGCGAAACTATTTCTGCATAACAAGTTGGAATTGATTCATTTACGGGCGGTGCAACGCGACATTAGCCAAACGATCAACAGCGGTAAAAGTTACAATTTTGCAGATATAAAGGTCGCAGTAGTGATGATGACTGCAAAATGTCGTTGGATCGATGCCAACTGTCTCTTATAATGATTCTTGTGTTTTTGTTTATAAAAGTGTACGTTAGTATATATAATGTGAATGAAAATTTTCGATTTTCCGACTGTACCAATGCACCTTACGTATTTACTTTATTTGTCGCGTGGGAGAGAATCATCGCGAAAATAGATTTTGCTCCGCAATAGTTAATTTGTTAAAAAAAAATACCGAAAATAATAATGAATGCTAATTGAGGCTATTACGAGAATTTTCATACCTTTTATAATAAATAAGTAAATAACTTGAATTTTATTAAATTTTATTGAGTCAATGAGAAACTTATATTAATTATTATCAAGTTAAAGCTTAGACCAGGTGCCTTAATAAAGTTATAAGCTTTATGATTTCCATTATTATGTACATATTCTCGGTTCTCTTTCTTTTGTAGTAATAAGCTTGCTCTTTCACAGTTTCTAGAAAGCTTATTACGTTTCCGAGTTTTAATTAGTCAGATCAGAAATTGTCTTTTTCATTGTTTTACCTAGTCTTACTATTATATATATGTATATGTTTGTGTATATAGTAATTTCATAAAGAATACGAGTACAATATAACAAAAAGAGAAAGTATACATATACCGGTATGTTGGTAAAACTTTCTATTTTTTTCTTTACAGATATAGTAATAAAAAGTATATATATTGTAAGCATTGAAACTTTGTCTATAAACTTGCCTGCAAGCTTGTTCAATGGAGCGTAATTCCAAGTTTTGAAATTTTTCACCCTCTCGCGGTAGCTTTTTTTTCGTCCGGTACTCTCGTAAAACTTTTTACGAGAGAAATTCTTTAAATTCCAGGTATTTTAAAAATGTCCATCTACACGCATAGAAAATTAAATCCACTTTAATTCAGAATACCACTGAATGTATTTGCCTGATCCATTATTCATGTAATATTAAAATGCTCTTAAAATTGAGATTTTAAATTTTATATAATTATTTTGGGAAAACTGTACTATATATATATATATATATATATATATATATATATATATATTATAGAATGTCTCGAAAATAGTCTCGTGAAAATCGAGATTTTCCCATTGGAAAAAAGAAAAATAACCGTTGAACGTTAGTTACGGTATGGTTTTATATTTTTCACACGTGAAAAATGTGTTTATTGGATAATTCGAAAGTCGTATATTTTTATACCGTGTACCTAAATGAAAAAATAACCCAGGAACAAAGGATTAAAAAGTATTGAATATTTAATTAACTGAACGAAAACCACGAGGGTTTGGGAAAAAGAAAAGAGAGAAAAGTCAGCAGTATAGCGCAGCGGATATATAAAGTGTAGTAAGAGCTTCGAACCGCGTGGGCGTCTTCCAAGTTTGCTGCCAATTAATCAGTCGTCGTCGGCAGCTTTCGGCAAAAAAACGCTTCAGAACAGAATCTCTATATAGACATCAAGCGCTTTGAAAATTTCTGCGAACCAACGAAACGATCTAGAAGCTTACGCATTTACCGTCATTATGGTATAATTTGAAAATTTTACCGCCTCGAGCTTGCGAGCTTTACTGCAAAACAATTCAATGTATCGTAATAGCAACGCATGAAAAATTCGTTATATAATTTCGAAATGCATCAGAGACTAGGAGGGGGAAGTTCTCCCCCTCCAAAGTGGTATCGCTTATAAGTGAAAGCTCTCGCATCGGCAACGGAATCCGAAAACGAAAGCAGCTGAAGAAGAAGAGGCGGTGGCAGCGCGTGCGCGAGAGAACGAGGAAGCCGAGCATCGCGACCACCGCAGAATGAATCGCTCGAAATAGTACGCGCGCTGCGGATGAAGGAAACATCCCTGGGGACGACGTTGGGCAATCCCGCACACTCTCGAGCCATGTCTGACGTCACTGCTAGTCGCAACTTACAGATTGAGCTTTCGTTTTTTTTCTTTGTGAATTTCCTTCATAGAGAATGAGATGATTAGCGAATTTTCGCGCTTATCGATACAGGATATACGAAACGACATTTAACGAAACGAGCCTGAGAAGCGTAAGGAGCGAATCGCAACTGCCAAGAATCTCCACTTGTTGCGTTAGCATGGTAGTTAAGTTGGGACGCGGGATGTGTGCAAAACTTTATCGTCGCGCATTCCAGCGAAAAAGAAGAAATACACTCTTTCGAGTTTATTTATAATATATAATTCAGGCAAAAAAAAACGACGCACGCAATAGCGAAATATTCGATGGATCGATTCTACCCGATACTCTTATTTTATTCGTAAATATTGTAGCGCATCGTAGACAAATGCGTTTCCACATTTCTCATGAATTTCCGAGAAGAGTTAAACGGAAAAAGCTCAGGTCTATATAAACGAAGGATAGCAAGAAATTTATTGAAGGTTTGTTTATACGTATGCGCGTGGCAGAAGCGGAGAACGCGCCGAAAATAAAAAAAGCTCTCCGATAAAGAGCTCTCCTCGCGCCTATTGTCCTAACGTATGCATGTGTGTACGCGCTTGCTTGCCTCGATGGTCTCGATAAGACTCGCTGCCCGCGACGGACTTGTTTAGCGTATCTTGGTGTACCCCGCACGCACCGCTCTTGCCTGAATGTATACGGTCTTTCCTCCTTTTCGTCTAAACTCGCACACGGACAAAGCAGTAGACACACAGACGAACGTGCACACGCATACGCCACCTCCTCTCTTTCCGAAGAGCAGAGAGAATGGCACTCGACTGCCAGAGGAAGAGGAGGAGGAGAGGGCGTGCGAGAGTGGACGCTTTTAGACTCTCGGAGACGAGCGCTCGCTAGTACCTCGGGCAGCCTCCACCTTGCGTGCGCGCGTGTGCTTTTGCTCTGTCGTCGAGAGAGAGAGAGAGAGAGAGAGAGTGAGAGAGAGTGAGAGAGAGAGAGAGAGAGAGAGAGAGAGAGCGAGAGAGAGAGAGAGAGCGAGAGAGGGAGAGAGAGAGAGATAATCGAGTGTAATAATCCAAGTGCTCGAGTTGAGTTATTGTTGAAAGTGTCTGGGGAGTAGTCGAGGATTGGATCGTAGGGCTCCTTGGCGAGCCAAATGCCAAGAACATCATCAGCGAAAGCAGCATCAGCAATAGCAGCAGCAGCGGCAGCAATAGCAGCAGCAGCAAAAGCAGCGGAATGCGGGAGGACAGGAGTAAAACGGAGGAGGAGGAGGTTGTAGTCGGTCTACCGTAGCCACGAAAAAGCTTGCACGAGTCTGTGATACATCACGGCGATAATATCGTCCTGTTTACACGCAGCCGTCCGCGAAAGTGGTGCGCGTGGCGAGAAGAGACTGGGAGCCGGGTATGGCGGATCGGCGACGTTCTCGACGGGACAGCCTGGAGGCGCCAGCGAGCGGTGTTGGCAGTAGCACCCGAACGCCTCCCGGCTCCAAGGACCGCAGAAGCGGGGGTCGGCGAATCCCCGGCAAACCTATCAAGGAACGATGGCTTCTCACCAGAAAGACCTGGCGGTACATGGCCGACGCCGGACGCCGGCTCATACCCGAGGCCGCCACCAGCCACGACATACCCAAACTCGAACAGTACTTTCAGGAGGTCTGCTCGCGGGAACCTCGGTTCTTGCTTTGGCGCAAGGCCTCCTATCCCGGAAGCCTTGCCGGTTTTCGCGGACCTAGACGAAGAAGGGCTAGACCCGGTGGAAGCTGTCGAGCCAAAACGAGCTCCGCCGACGAGGCGGACGATACCTCTAGAGGTTCCAGCAACTGCAGTATCTCCGCCTCCGCCGCCGGTAACAAGATCGATTTGGCCAAGGTCAAGCGAGATTGGCTACTTTCGGGAGCTAGTTCACCGAACCGGCGTCCCGAGGACCCCGAGGCCAAGGCGCTGGCCGACATGCTGCAGCGCTACCTCAACATGCAACAGCGCGGTTCCGATGAAGCCAATAGGTCCTCCTCCATTCCAGGGCTCGCCAAGGAGCCTACGACCAGTAGAAATAGTACCACTACTACAAGCAGCAGTAGTTTAGATTACCAAAAGCTCATCGAGAAGCTCGAACAGCATCTCAGCCAGATAATGGCTGAAGGCGGTCGACGAGAGGACTACTCGCGAACGTCATCGGGTGTCGGCGGCAGAGGCGGCGTACCTAAGATCAGCACGGCCTATCAAAGCGACTACGTCCACAAGTCGCTATTGGAAACGCTCAGTCGCTACTACAGTAAGTCGCCGAATCGTCAGCACGTTATCTCGGATATCCTCACCGACAGAAAACTTCTCGAAAAGCTCTACTTCGACCTGCGCTGCACCAGGGGCTTTCGGGGTCCAAGAGCTACCGGGGCATACACCTCGCCGTCGGCACGTTGGTGGAACCAGCCAACGGGAAGCTCGAGGTTCAGTTCGAAGGACGACTCGGACCTGCAGCAGAGGAAGAGTCTGAGCTCGCCTCCGCCGTTGATAGCCGTTCAGGGTCCGAGCACCGAACGCGGCCCAATCGACTCGGGCACGCAGACCGAGCCGGTGTCCCGCGATACCCTCGAGCAACATCAGCAACAGCATTTCTTGCAGGCGCCGCAGCAGAAGGCTGCGAGCGGACGACGGCGCAGCAGCGTCGACAACGACGACGTATCGCCGTCGGTGAGCGACACCATCAAACGCTACCTGCGCATGGCTCGTAAAAAGTCCATGGACTCGGAGAAAGCCGACAGATTCAAGCGCGTCAACTACGATCGGAATCTGCGCAACATCAAGGCCAAGGGTGAGATAACGAAGCCAGGCGATGACGACGGCAACAACAAAGGCTGTCAAACCGAGGACGGCTGGGCTCTGGGTTTCCGGGAGATGTGCAGCTTAGAACCGGGTGAGCTTGCGATCTCGGACGCCGAGACGACGGCATCGCCGATCAGCCGAAACGCGAGTTCGCGAAGCAGTATAGACGCCGGTCTCGGAAGCGAGGATACCCCTACCACTCCTAAACATCACCAGTCCTTCCTATCCCATCTTCTGCACGGTTCCGCGCATCACAAGGAAAAGCCGCACTCGGCTCCAGGTTCGCCGGCGCTTAATTCCTCCTCGAACCCACCAGGTGGCAGTGCGATGCAGAAGAGCAAGTCCTCGAGTAGCGTCGTGCATCACGGCAGCCGACTCGTGGCCAAGAAGATCTGGAAGTCTAGGAGTAAAAGTACCTCCAGGGCGATAAACCTCGTCAGCTCCTGGACGCCGCAGGTGAGTTTAAATGCATTTTTTTCAAATTTGTAATTTCAAAAAAAAATTATTCTCATCGGGATGAAGTTGCCGCGCATCTGTTGGTAACACTATCGTGTCACTGGGTCGATTATATTTAGGAAAGAGAGAGAGAGAGAGAGAGAGAGAGAGAGAGAGAGGGAGAGTGTAAGAGAACGGCACTCTTTTCGACGCCCACTCGACGTCGCATTCGCGCAACCGATCATAATCGTAAACGAGGGGTCGATATTGTGCGTGAAAAATAAACAAAGTGCCCGCGACGAGTGTTCGCGGAAAGAAGACGCGTCCGTCGCTCGAGATAATTTTCTTATTCTTAAAAAACATATTTTTTATTATACTCGCAAGTAATATAATTTAGCGAAAAATCATTCGGACCGAGTGGAAACTATTTGACAAGTGTCTTTAGCCTATATTTCAGATTTATGATCGGTGATTGGAAATACTCCAAAGATCGGCGGCTATATTCGAGAGTCGGAAAAATGAGGTAAACGGCACAATGAAAAAGCGTGTTCGAAACTGTGGATATTAATTTTCATCGACATCTCAAATATGTTTTCCAAAAGATAATGGCTTTCGCGTCAAGCCATGAAAAAAGCGCTTTCCGAACACTTCCGATTCTCGAAAGACTGACAAGCGCGTAAATAGGCGCCAACGTTATTTTTCACGCGCGTGAGAGTCGAAAATATCGAGATGAAAAAAATCACCGTGTACGAGCACATAATGGAAAAAATAAAATGGAAATTCGGGTAAGAAGGGCGACCTTGGCTTCGCTCGCTCTCGCGATAACCGAATTAGGGCCTCTTGGAATTTCACCGGCGCCGACAAAAATAGGCACCGCTCACCGAATAGAGAGAGAGAGAGAGAGAGAGAGAGAGAGAGAGATGCTTGCACGCGCGGGCGTTGTTCTCGTTGTTTACCTCGTGTTATAATAATTTCACTGTTTGTGAGAGAATCAGTAAATGTTCCGCTTGATAAAGCCCCCACGGAGTGATGATTGTCTTGAATAGCCTTTTCCTTTGTGTGTACCTTACTTTTGGAAGCTCTCACGCCGTTTCCGTATCTATTGGTTGTGATAATGTCAAACAGCTTTTCCTCGAGTTTCAAATGCCACTTTGAAAATTGGACCAAGAATATATACGGGAAATAGATAAAGAGTACATTTGCATAAAACGGATAAAAAACCATAAAGAAGCTCTACCTATCTATCTCTGTCTATTTAATATCTTCATCTATCCGCGAGTTTATATACATATAAACTATGTATATGCATACTTGCATATACGATGGATATATACGATGGATATATACGATGGATTTAAACGCACATCAACAGTGTGAAAGTTAATCGAAAAACGATTAATTTTCACGAGGAAAATAGATATTTTAATTGGCAAGCTCGATAAGCGCGACTAATAAGTTAATCCGACTTACTCTCAATTCACTACACGTTCGTGGGCGATGCGGATTTGCTATTCCCTCTAGAATATATTTATAATATATAATGCAATTTGATTCTAAAAATAAGTTGCGTTAGATTTGCATAGAGCTACATTAACCTTTCCATTGCTCGTATCGATGTGTATATATGTATACAAAGAAAAGCTTCTCGGATCCCAGTGATGTCGTAAATTTCGGTTCGAGCGCTTTAAATCGCGAGTTTTTTTTCCAACGATTTACGACTGTTTGCAAGAGTCGTTTGTCACTACTATAAGTGTAGCGTACGTTTATAGTATGCACTGTTGCGTATGCTTCGGGTTTAAACTTTTTTCCTGCTCGAAAGCTCTAAGAGCGCGGGAAATTTAAATCTATCGTTTGATATTACGGGAGAAAGAAATTTAAGAGCGAGTTATGTATACTCATAGGTATATATGCAATAACAAGTGTGTTTCGTCCACTAAACAGGGCAAATGCACGTGGGCAGGCACGAGCGGACGCCGCGTGACTCTACAGGACACACCGTTGCGTTCTCTGTCGGAGATCGAGCGAAAAGTCCTCTGTCGGGTTGCCGTAGCCAAACTTCAGGCGCTCAATCTCGGCGTTCACATCAGACCGCCCAGTGGTAAGTAAAGATTTTACAAATACATTTTCCTCATTGGATTTTCATCAGGGAAATCCGTCGTATATATAGCGTATCGAGGAAAATTGAGTCCTCTCGTATTTCGCATACGAAAAACGAGAGAGACTTACTTCCTGAATCGTAAAGCGAACAGACGGCGTCGCGGTCGCCTAAAAATATGTATACAATGTATAGAGGTGTACCCTTGATACGAAAATAAGTAGAAATAATCCAGACTCGCGGGGAACGGAGATTTTCTCATTCTGGGAGTTTTACACCGTCGTTACTTCACATACTTCGCATAGTTGAACTATTCGTTTTCTAACTTCACATATACATATATATATATATATATATATATATATATGTATGTGTATTGCAGAGTAATGTTTCTCTCGTTTGCGCGTCGGTGTATCGGATTTCATCGAAGTTGCGGAACGTGACGCGCTAGTCTCGTTTTCTTCCCTTTAAACGAGGTAGAGCCATATGATCGACGTGCTTGAATATGTGAGCTTGAAAATGTCGCCGAGCTAAGGACGAACGTCATTGATAGCGTCAATCTTTAGCCGTTGCTACGCGAAAACAGTAGTTTTTCGTTTTTCAATGCAAGGTGCATATCGATGTATTTCGGTCATCTTGCTCGACATTGAAAGTGCGTTCAATTCGATCGTAGTGTACAATTTGAATTTGCCGCCGAAAATTAAATACACCCTAATCTAAACCCCCCGTCGAAGATTCATTCACCTCGGCAAACATCGTGCAACTACCAAACAAAATCTCCCTCCACAGACGAAAAATTCTATTAATACACACCGCATTCCGCGCGTCAAACGCATATATATAAGCATACCCCGCGACGAGGAATCTTCGCGAAAAAGAAAAAAAAAAGATAAATCATCTCGCGCGTTATTTTCAAAGCCAATGGAGCGAGAGAATAGTCGTCTTATTCTCGCTGCGATGTGGGTCAAGTTTTGCGTTTGCGTAGATTTTTGCCTCTCTCGTGTTTTTATTGTGTATACGCGCGCGTGCCTACATGTATTTGTATATAGGTACAATCACAGCTCGCGCGCGGCAACTGAGCTTTGATCTTTTTGAAAACGCGCAAAGCTCGTAAATATACTCGGAATGAAAGAAGCTGATTTTTATTATTTTGTTTTTTTTGCTCTTTCACAGAATCGCTGAGCGGAGTTTCGGTGACGGCGAAACCGAAGAGAAGAGCTTACCTATTGAAGAGAAAGGCACTGACCACCGGTTTCTTCGATAGTAAAAGCAAGGAGGACAAGGATAAAGGTTGGTAGCCTCAGTTTCACAGGGGTGAAAATCTACGCGAAGATACGTCTAACAATAGCCAATGCTTGGACTATATTTAAAACCGCTTAGCGCCAGGCTGACACGAGCGCGCCGGTTACTACTGCGCGAATTGCGGCTGTTGTCTGACCTAGAGGTGCACGGCACATTTGCTTATGCAGAAAGAGGAAAAGAGATAGGGAAACGTATCTAGGTACACGTTAAGGTATACCGACTATACGTGTATCATAACCCCTCGTTCGTTTGACAGTATAAAAATACGATGCGTCAAGTAATACAAATATAGAATTCATTAATTCTCTAACAAAATTAATCTATTCCGATTGGCTTGTTTTCTTTAATGACTCATTTCTACACACATCTCCGAGAAATTACAAATACAAAAGAGAGAGATGCATTAATCTTCAGTTGAAATAGTCCCTCAAGTACGTATAACTGACATTTTATGAGCTTTATATCGCAAGTTTGTTATGAATCCGTTGAACGTTCCAATGTTTGACTAGACGTCGTTGGTACGGAAATAAATACGCGGAATTATTATAGAGGACTATACGGGACGTTTAAGCGAAGGATTTATTAAGATATGAAAGTGAACAAATACGGCGCAAATATCGGTGGTACACGCTACGCATTCTAACGCATATTGTACATACATATTGTATGTATATGGAATAGCGATTGTGTAAAAGAGTAGTGAAAAGCAAAGAAGCTCTTAGAATGTTTGTTTTAATGCGAGCGAATGGGTTCGCTACGATTCCTCTGGATTTTCGAGCAATGTATGGAGATTCTCTTTTAGAGCCGTACACATGGGTCGTCGCAGTCATGCTTGCGCTGAGTTAAAGGAATAGAAATCATAAGAGGAAATTGAATTGAATCGCTCCGTACTAAAATAAGATCAGATAAGCTTGAGAAAGCTTTTCTTCTTTTCTTCTCCTTTAATCTTCTATGATGCATCAGCTTTTTCGTTTCTAAACTCATTGTATCTTGATTAACGCCTTCTTCATACGCATCGGGTTTTTTTTCGCTGCTGTATACGCAGACACTTACTGATTATATATATTTATGTATATGTGTGTGTGTATATATATATACCTATACATATAAGAGCATATACGCTCTATACTCGCCCAAGACAGCCAGCGGCTAAATTGAATCCGCAGCCAGCACTCACAGTATATATACCTACATACGCGCGATGGCGAACACAATTACGTTGGCTCGTTATCGTAAGCCATAAACGACGGCCTCGAGCCAGTAGTGGCAAAGGGACGAGCTATATATATGTATATCCATGTATATATATATATATGTGTGTTGGCCACTCGATTACGCATTTCGTAGGTTATTCAATTTTACCTGACAGCTATAGCCAGTGCTTTAATTATAATGAGGATTATTGGCTTTGACCATACGTTTTTTTTAAGTAGATATGAGTATGCTTATTTATTGAAGAATGTAGCGAGGGGAGTTTCCGCGCATATAATACACTTCAAGGGGATGTAATAGAACTTGACTGGTCATGATTGAATTTTTATGATTTTTTTATGCTAACATTTGTTTACATCGCTATAAACGGCGCGGTATACTGGAATTGTCGTTATAATTTTTCAATACGGATTGTTACCATCGTTTTCGGTTAAAAACATACTTAAAAATAGATTTTATAAACTGTCCACATTTTGAGATTATCTCCGCGATAAAGAATTTAATTACTGATAATACTATA